>WNGS01165523.1:5198658-5219163 GCA_020271785.1 Procambarus virginalis
TGACAAACTGGAAGAATGATCTAGCAAATGGCTGTTAAAGCTCAACTCAGGAACGTGAAAAGTAATTAAATTAGGCGAAGGGAGCAGAAGGTTAAACACAAGGTACCATTTGGGAGGTGAAATACTGCATAAGGCAAATAGAGAGAGATCTGGGGTTGATATTACACCAAATCTGTCCCTAGAAGTCCACATCAAAAGGATATCGTTAGCGGCATATGCTAAATTGGCTAACATAAGAACTGCCTTTAGAAACTTGTGTAAGGAATCGTTCAGGACATTGTATACCACTTATGTCTGACCAATCCTGGAGTACGCAGCTCCAGCCTAGAGGCCATATTCTAGTTAAAACACAACAAAGTAAGAGAAAATTGAGTAGTATGCCATCAGACTTGTCCCAGAACTGAGAGGTATGAGCTACGAGGAAAGGCTCTGGGAGGAAAGGCTATACATCACATCCCTGGAAGACAGAAGAGTAAGGGAAGGCATAATAACTACCAACAAAATTCTCACCGGAATTTACTGGGTGGACAGAGACAAATTATTTTGCACGGGTTGAACGCGAACAGGGGGACACCGGTGGAAAATTAGTACCCAAATGATGATGAATATTAATGCTTTCGGAATCGCCTGTCAATTTCTAATATTGATGAGTAATTAGTTCTTGCTAATATTATTCGTATAAAGTATACCTGTATTCGCAAGAGTAAATGTTTGAAAACTGGTTTTAAATTGAAAAATCCTATTGTGTGTGATGCCACGTCCTCTGCCTCAAGAGCCAAATACTAATATATAACATTATCATACCTTATATCGTTTACATGAAAGGTCAATAATTTCAAAAGTGCACATTTGCAGCCATCTCCATTGATCACAAATCTAAATATATTAATTTGTATTCATTGCGCAATTTATTTTCCATTAGATGGCAGAGAGAATTATGTAAACATCCGAGTGGTGTTTTTTCCAATGTTACAAAATACATATTCGTTCATGAACATATCCACAAGGGGCCGTGACGAGGGTTGTGAATTTGTTCATATGGTGCATCACGATATTGTGATTTCTATGTGCATATTCATTCATAATCTTACGCACCACAACTACAACAACAAATGCAATGTTGCGATTTTGCACGTTCAAAGGACCTGACGGGTAAAGGGATACTTTTCCTCGACTCAACCTTCTTCTACCTTAGTAACACTCCATTATTCTTTCATTTATCCATTTTTAACTTATGCGATCTGTCCCTAAGGATCTACAACGAAAAGTTACCTTCGACCACTAATTACTCAACACAAGTCAGCAGATTTATTACAAACTCCACTCCCTGGCAGCACTCAACTTTCATACAGAAATCCTCTAATATGTTAAGTATCAAACAACTGCACATCGTTTAAGGTGTGCTCTACAGGCATGAAAACTCTGCACTGCAATGCTAATTCTGACCTTAAGTACTTCCTTGAAGGTTGAATCAAAGCCTATGGACATCAAACAAGAAATAAATATCTTTTTGATATCCTGAGTCAGACAACCAAATGAAAACTGCACTGCAAATCAGTGGTTGTAGACTGTGGAATGACCTCCATAATGAGATTAAAAAATATAGGGGAAATTTAGAACTACCTTATTAACTCTATATGATCAATTTTCATTCCCTTTTCTCATTCGTCATTTCAAACTTTGTTTTGCTGTTATAATGAACATTGTTTACTATTTTTCTGGAACTATATATAGTACTACTGTTCCAATATATTAAAAAACATTGTAAATTAGTGTTCTTACTCTCATCTACTTTAATAAATTTGTAACTATATATATTGATAAAACAGCTGTTGTTTAAAAATGTCTCTTGTTTAATTGTCAATTATTTTCAAAACATTTAACAATTCAATTATGTATCAATATCTCCCATAATTTACATGTTCCCTAATAACACCTGTTTATTTCATGAACAAGCTTTATTTGGGAACACCTTTATTTGGTTATCTTATTTTGTTATCTCACGTCAATGAATATTTAATTTTCTCATCAAATACTTTAAAATTAAGATTTATTTGAGACAAAAATATATCTGGATTTAGAAATAATTATGTACGAGAGGTTAACTTGAGGACCAGTTGGCGCCATACATAATGTGAACTAAAAAGTATAATTCGTACTATATCCCATATCATATGAATTTTGGTGCTGACAGTCCTGCAGTTGGGTTAAATATACCGGTTGTGTCTGACGTTCTAATGTCACTCTTCCGTTAGGCTACTTTGTTCTTGTTGTTTGTTAAACTCATGATGTACCATTTATTCTTTAATTTCCGTTAGTAGAACCAAGAGAGCTTCGGTGGTTTTGGTTGCTTTTATGACTGGTTTCAGGTTACAATTGGGAAATGCATCAAGAGCTAGTCAATTGGTTACTGTCCAGGCATAGCCTAAAATTTTTTACTTGTGTTGTTTACCGACTATATACTGCAGGTCATCTGCATGTTTCATGATTTTATATTGATTGTTATCGATTTATTCACTAGCGGCTATTGCACAATTTTGTGCACTTACAGTATCTTGTGTATTTGTTCATCTATTACGGTCCCTGTAGTAGTTAAGTTCATTCTCGACGCACAACCCAGAATTCATGTTGTGGGGTTGCGTACAGGGTGGGGTCAGTTATTCGGCTTGGGGAGGGAAGGGAACCTCGATAAAAGCCAAAACGTGTATGAATACACGTTTCATACACTCTGGCTTCCAGTCACCCGACACAATGAATTATCATTATTATTATTTTAAATAATAATATTTCTTAATGTTTAAATATTTTTATTGATTTATGTCAGAGCTTACCAATAGAAAAATTAATTTACTTTACAAATTACTGCTGAATGGTAGGGCTTTATCCCCTCTGATCCTAAGCTACCTATGTTCCGAGACTGTTTCTAGTAAAATATTTGATTTAATTTATAGGAAACTAATCCTTAATGGACAGCCCCTAAATTCTATTGTTGATAACTCTTTGCAAATTTTGTCGGCCACAACCTGTGTGTGTGTGTGTGTGTGTGTGTGTGTGTGTGTGTGTGTGTGTGTGTGTGTGTGTGTGTGTGTGTGTGTGTGTGTGTGTGTGTGTGTGTGTGTGTGTGTGTGTGTGTGTGTGTGTGTGTGTGGTGTGTGTGTGTGTGTGTGTGTGTGTGTGTGTGTGTGTGTGTGTGTGTGTGTGTGTGTGTGTGTGTGTGTGTGTGTGTGTGTGTGTGTGTGGTGTGTGTGTGTGTGTGTGTGTGTGTGTGTGTGTGTGTGTGTGTGTGTGTGTGTGTGTGTGTGTGTGTGTGTGTGTGTGTGTGTGTGGTGTGTGTGTGTGTGTGTGTGTGTGTGTGTGTGTGTGTGTGTGTGTGTGTGTGTGTGTGTGTGTGTGTGTGTGTGTGTGTGTGTTGTGTGTGTGTGGTGTGTGTGTGTGTGTGTGTGTGTGGTGTGTGTGTGTGTGTGTGTGTGTGTGTGTGTGTGTGTGTGTGTGTGTGTGTGTGTGTGTGTGTGTGTGTGTGTGTGTGTGGTGTGTGTTGTGTGTGTGTGTGTGTGTGTGTTGTGTGTGTGTGTGTGTGTGGTGTGTGTGTGTGTGTGTGTGTGTGTGTGTGTGTGTGTGTGTGTGTGTGTGTGTGTGTGTGTGTGTGTGTGTGTGTGTGTGTGTGTGTGTGTGTGTGTGTGTGTGTGTGTGTGTGTGTGTGTGTGTGCGTGTGTGTGTACTCACCTATTTATGCTTGCGAGGGTTGAGTTTTGGCTCTTTGGTCTCGTCTCTCAACTGTCAATCAACTGGTGTACAGAATCGAGAGCCTACTGGGCTCTGTCATATCTACATTAGGAACTGTGTATGGAGTCAGCCTCCACCACATCACTGCCTAATGCATTCCATCTGTTAACGACTCTGACGCTGAAAAAGTTCCTTCTAACGTCTCTGTGGCTCTAGAGGGGACTCAGTTTCCACCTATGTCCCCTTGTTCTCGTACCACCAGTGTTGAATTGTTTATCCTTGTATATCCGGTCGATTCCCCTGAGGATTTTGTAGGTAGTGATCATGTCCCCCTTACTCTTCTGTCTTCCAGTGTCGTAAGGTGCATTTCCCGCAGCCTTTCCTCGTAACTCATGCCTCTTAGTTCTGGGACTAGTCTAGTGGCAGATCTTTGAACTTTTTCCAGCTTCGTTTTGTGCTTGTCAAGGTACGGGCTCCATGCTGGGGCCGCATACTCCAGAATTGGTCTGACATATGTGGTGTACAAGATTCTGAATGATTCCATACACAGGTTCCTGAAGGCTGTTCTGATGTTAGCCAGCCTCGCATACGCCGCAGACGTAATTCTTTTTATGTGGGATTCAGGAAACAGGAATGGTGTGATATCAACTCCTAGATCATTCTCTCTGTCCGTTTCATTAAGTACTTCATCTCCTATTCAGTACCCTGTGTCTGGCCTCCTGTTTCCACCGCCTAGTTTCATTACTTTGCATTTACTCGGGTTGAACTTTAGGAGCCATTTGTTGGACCATTCATTCAGTCTGTCTAGGTCATCTGTGTGTGTGTCTGTGTGTGTCTCAACCCCCGCAAACACCTAGTTGTGTTTGGGGGGTTGAGCTCTGGCTCTTTGGTCCCGCCTCTCAAACGTCAATCAACAGGTGTACAGATTCCTGAGCCTATTGGGCTCTATCATATCTACACATGAAACTGTGTATGGAGACAGCCTCCACCACATCACTGCCTAATGCATTCCATTTGTCAACCACTCTGACACTAAAAAAGTTCTTTCTAATATCTCTGTGGCTCATCTGGGCACTCAGTTTCCACCTGTGTCTCCTTGTGCGTGTGCCCCTTGTGTTAAATAGCCTGTCTTTAGCTACCCTATCAATTCCCTTCAGAATCTTGAATGTGGTGATCATGTCCCCCCTAACTCTTCTGTCTTCTAGCGAAGTGAGGTTTAATTCCCGTAGTCTCTCCTCGTAGCTCATACCTCTCAGCTCGGGTACTAGTCTCGTGGCAAACCTTTGAACCTTTTCCAATTTAGTCTTATCTTTGACTAGATATGGACTCCATGCTGGGGCTGCATACTCCAGGATTGGCCTGACATGTGTGGTATATAAAGTTCTGAATGTTTCTTTACACAAGTTTCTGAATGCCGTTCGTATGTTGGCCAGCCTGGCATATGCCGCTGATGTTATCCTCTTGATATGGGCTGCAGGAGACAGGTCTGGCGTGATATCAACCCCCAAGTCTTTTTCTTTCTCTGACTCCTGAAGAATTTCCTCTCCCAGATGATACCTTGTATCTGACCTCATGATTCCTACACCTATCTTCATTACATTACATTTGGTTGGGCTAAACTCTAACAACCATTTGTTCGACCATTCCTTCAGCTTGTCTAGGTCTTCTTGAAGCCTCAAACAGTCCTCTTCTGTCTTAATCCTTCTCATAATTTTGGCATCATCCGCAAACCTTTCTGATCATTTACATATATCAGAAACAAGATAGGACCGAGTACAGAGCCCTGTAGGACTCCACTGGTGACTTCACGCCAATCGGAGGTCTCACCCCCTCACCGTAACTCTCTGCTTCCTATGGCTTAGGTACTCCCTTATCCACTGGAGCACCTTACTAGCTACCCCTGCCTGTCTCTCCAGCTTATGTACCAGCCTCTTATGCTGTACTTTGTCAAAGGCTTTCCGACAATCGAAGAAAATGCAGTCCGTCCAACTCTCTCTTTCTTGCTTAATCTTTGTCACCTGGTCGTAGAATTCTATTAAGCCAGTGAGGCAAGATTTACCCTCCCGGAACCCATGTTGACGATTTGTCACGAAGTCCCTTCTCTCCAGATGTGCTACCAGGTTTTTTTTCACGATCTTCTCCATCACCTTGCATGGTAAACAGGTCAAGGACACTGGCCTGTAGTTCAGTGCCTCTTGCCTGTCGCCCTTTTTGTATATTGCGGCCACATTTGTCGTCTTCTATATTTCTGGTAGGTCTCCCGTCTCCAGTGACCTACTATACACTATGAAGAGTGGCAAGCAAAGTGCCTCTGCACACTCTTTCAGTACCCATGGCGAGATCCCGTCTGGACTAACAGCATTTCTAACATCCAGATCCAGCAGGTGTCTCTTGACCTCCTCTCTCGTAATTTCGAACTCTTCCAAGGCCGCCTGGTTTACTTCCCTTTCTCCTAGCACAGTGACCTCACCTTGTTCTGTTGTGAAGACCTCCTGGAACCTATTGTTGAGTTCTTCACACACCTCTTTGTCATTCTCTGTATACTTGTCCTCGCATGTTCTAAGTTTCACTACCTGTTCTTTCACTGTTGTTTTCCTTCTAATGTGACTGTGGAGTAGCTTTGGTTTGGTCTTGGCTTTGTTTGCTATATCATTCTCGTAACTTTTCTCTGCTTCTCTTCTCACCATGACATACTCATTCCTAGTTCTCTGGTATCTCTCTCTACTTTCTGGTGTTCTGTTACTCCGGAAGTTCCTCCACGCCCTTTTGTTCAGTTTCTTTGCTTCCGTACATGCCCTATTATACCATGGATTCTTCTTTTGCTTCTCGGATTTTTCCTTTTGGGCCGGGATGTATCTGCTTACTGCCTCCTGACACTTTTGGGTGACATAGTTCATCATATCTTGTACAAACTTAGCTCTAAGGTCTGTGTCACATGGTATTTCCTTTTGGAAGCTTCTCATCTCCTCATAATTTCCCTTTCGGTATGCCAGCCTTTTGTTTCCTAGTTCTTTTTTGGGGTAGATAATTCCTAGTACTACCAGGTACTCAAAGTTCAATACATTGTGATCACTCATTCCCAAGGGTGCTTCCATCTTGACTTCCCTTATATCCCACTCATTTAGGGTAAATATCAAATCAAGCATTGCTGGTGTTTCTTGTTGCCACGTCCAGCAGCTTAGCTCTCCATGTTTCTGGTCCTCCATGCGGGTCTCTGTTCTCCCAATCTATCTTCCTATGGTTGAAGTCTCCCATGATTAGTAGTCCAGATACATTCCTGCAGGCAACAGTAGCTGCTCTCTCTATTATGTTAATGGTGGCCATGTTGTTTCTATCATATTCCTGTCTGGGTCTTCTGTCATTTGGTGGAGGATTATATATGACTACGACTATAATTTTTTGCCCTCCAGTTGTTATTGTACCTGTTATGTAGTCACTGAAACCTTCACATCCCTGAACAACCAACTCCTCAAAATCCCAGCCTTTTCTTACCAGCAGGGCTACACCACCACCACATCTTCCTTCTCTCTCTTTCCTCATAACATAATAGTCCTGTGGGAACACTGCATTTGTTATGGTTTTCGTTAGCTTTGTTTCTGTGAGAGCTATTATGTCTGGGTTTTCCTCTAGTACCCATTCTCCAAGTTCATTTGCTTTATTTGTAATTCCATCTATGTTAGTGTACATTGCCTTGAGGTTCACTTTCTTCTGTCCCTTCTCAAATCTCCTCCTTGGTGAGTGTTCTGCTGGTGGAGGAAGCTGCGCCATGGGTGTGAGGATTTGTGAGGTGGATACCCGGGTTGCAGAGGATACTGGGATGAGGGGTGGGGGGTCAAGTGAAGGGGGAGGGATAGGGAGGGTATGGGGTGAAAGGGGAGGGAGAACAGGAAGGAAAGGTGGGTTTTCTATGCAGAGAAGTGAGGGGGGTTGCCCTCCCCGCTGGTGTTACTGGGTACCTGGTTGTGGGTTCCCCCCCTCGCATCTGGGGGTGATGTGTTGGGAGCTGTGATTTCCTGGTTTTCCCCTCTCACCTTGCGCGTCTTCCTTGCTTCTGCCGCCATGGCCTTCCCTTCCCTTGTCATGTCCCTCTGGAGGAATACTTTTTTAAATTCTCCCACATGTTGCAGGTGGCTTTTCTTTGTTAGAATCGTCTCCTTTGTGTTCTCGTTTGCAAACGCTATCTTTAACACACGGTCTCGTTTTTTTTTTTGTACCAGCCTAACCTGAAAACCTTCTCAATGCTATGCTCAGCCCCTTACATGTCTAGAGCCTTCAATATTTCATTCACTGCCGCTTTGACCTTATCATTCCACTCTTTCCTATTAGAGCCTTCCTGCTCTTTAATACCCACAGCTACCACTGGTCTTTTCCTTTCCAGCATCTGGGTAGTGGAGCATGCCGCTTTCTGTGAGGTGGCTGCTTTCATGGCAACCTCCAACACTGCAGACATTACTTCAGAGTTGTTGTTTTTTCAGAATTTCTGCAAATGTTGCATTTATTGTGGCATTCTCTTCCAAAATACTGTTACCACCTTCTCCCTGAGTGGTTATCTGAGTCTCAGCATCGATACTGTTCTCTTTGAGGGCTCTAATCTCCTCCTTTGCTGCTGCCAGCTCTCTTTTTAGGTTGCTTATTTCATTTTTCATTTCCTGCATCTCACTCTTGATATCCTCCAGTGTGTGTGTGTGTGTGTGTGTGTGTGTGTGTGTGTGTGTGTGTGTGTGTGTGTGTGTGTGTGTGTGTGTGTGTGTGTGTGTGTGTGTGTGTGTGTGTGTGTGTGTGTGTGTGTGTGTGTGTGTGTGTGTGTGTGTGTGTGTGTGTGTGTGTGTGTGTGTGTGTGTGTGTGTGTGTGTGTGTGTGTGTGTGTGTGTACTCACCTAGTTGTACTCACCTAGTTGTGCTTGCGGGGGTTGAGCTTTGGCTCTTTGGTCCCGCCTCACAACTGTCAATCAACTGCTGTACAGATTCCTGAGCCTACTGGGCTCTATCATATCTACATTTGAAACTGTGTATGGAGTCAGCCTCCATCACATCACTTCCTAGTGCATTCCATTTATTAACTACTCTGACACTGAAAAAATTCTTGCTAACGTCTCTGTGGCTCATCTGGGTACTAAGTTTCCACCTGTGTGTGTCCCACCCGTGCTGAAGAGTTTGTCTTTGTCCACCCTGTCAATTCCCCTGAGAATTTTGTAGGTGGTTATCATGTCTCCCCTTACTCTTCTGTTTTCCAGGGATGTGAGGTTCAGCTCCTTTAGCCTTTCCTCGTAGCTCAATCCTCTAAGTTCCGGGACGAGCCTGGTGGCATACCGCTGAATCTTCTCTAACTTTGTCTTGTGTTTAACTAGGTATGGACTCCAGGCTGGAGCTGCATACTCCAGGATTGGTCTTACATAAGTGGTATACAGGGTTCTAAAAGATTGCTTACGCAAGTTTCTAAAGGCAGTTCTTATGTTAGCCAATTTAGCATATGCCGCTAACGATATCCTTTTGATGTGGATTCCAGTTTAGTCTTATCCTTGACTAGATATGGACTCCATGCTGGGGCTGCATACTCCAGAATTGGCCTGACATATGTGGTATACAAAGTTCTGAATGATTCTTTACACAAGTTTCTGAATGCCGTTCGTATATTGGCCAGTCTAGTATATGCCGCTGATGATATTCTTTTGATGTGGGCTTCTGGGGACAGGATCGGTGTGATATCAACCCCCAGATCTTTCTCTCTATTTGACTCTTGCAGGATTTCACCTCCCAGATGATACCTTGTGTTCAGCCTCCTGCTCCCTTCTCCTAATTTCATCACCTTACACTTTCCCGAGTTGAATTTTAGCAGCCATTTTCTAGACCATTCCTCCAGTTTATCCAGGTCATCCTGTAGTCTCTGTCTATCTTCATCCGTCTTGATTCTTCTCATAATTTTTGCATCATCAGCAAACATTGAGAGGAATGAGTCTATACCCTCCGGAAGATCGTTCACATATATTAGAAACAGGATGGGTCCAAGTACTGAGCCCTGTGGGACTCCGCTGGTGACATCTCGCCACTCTGATGTCTCCCCCCTCACCGTTACTCGCGGTTTCCTGTTGCTTAAGTACTCCCTTATCCACTGGAGCACCTTTCCTTTTACTCCTGACTGTTGCTCCAACTTTTTTAACAGCCTTTTGTGCGGTACTGTGTCAAAGGCTTTTTGTCAATCCTGGAAAATGCAGTCGGCCCACCCTTCTCTTTCCTGCCTAATTTTTGTTGCCTGGTCATAAAATTCTATTAAACCTGTGAGGCAAGATTTACCATCCCTGAATCCATGTTGGTGGTGCGTTACAAAGTTGTTTCCCTCCAGATGCTCTACGAACCTTTTCCTCACGATCTTCTCCATCACCTTGCATGGTATACAAGTTAAGGAAACTGGCCTGTAATTCAGTGCTCCTTGCCTGTCACCCTTTTTGTATATTGGGACCACGTTAGCTGTCTTCCAACTTTCTGGTAAGTCTCCTGATTCCAGTGACCTGTTATACACCAGAGAGAGTGGCACACTTAGTGCTTCTGCACCTTCCTTTAGCATCCATGGTGAGATTCTTTCAGGCCCAACAGCCTTTGTCACATCCAGCTCCAGCAGACACCTTTTGACCTCATCACTGGTGAGGTCAAATTCCTCCAAGGTTGCTTGGTTTGCTGCCTCCTCATTTAGTGCAGGGGCTTCTCCTTGTTCTATTGTGAAGACCTCCTGGGATCTCTTGTTGAGTTCTTCACACACCTCCTTGTCATTCTCTGTGTATTTGTGTGTGTGTGTGTGTGTGTGTGTGTGAGTGTGTGTGTGTATGTGTGTGTGTGTGTACGTGTGCGTGTGCGTGTGCATGCGTGCGTGTGTGCGTGTGCGTGTGGGTATGCGTGTGCGTGTGCGTGTGTATGTACTCACCTATTTGTACTCACCTATTTGTGCTTGCGGGGGTTGAGCTTTGGCTCTTTGGTCCCGCCTCTCAACTGTCAATCAACTGGTGTACAGATTCCCGAGCCTACTGAGCTCTATCATATCTACACTTGAAACTGTGTATGGAGTCAGCCTCCACCACATCACTGCCTAATGCATTCCATCCGTTAACTACTCTGACACTGAAAAAGTTCCTTCTAACGTCTCTGTGGCTCATGTGGGTACTCAGTTTCCACCTGTGTCCCCTTGTTCGCGTCCCCCCAGTGTTGAATAGTTTGTCCTTGTCTACCCGGTCGATTCCTCTGAGGATTTTGTAGGTTGTGATCATATCTCCCCTTAATCTTCTGTCTTCCAGTGTCGTAAGGTGCATTTCCCGCAGCCTTTCCTCGTAACTCATGCCTCTTAGTTCTGGGACTAGTCTAGTGGCATACCTTTGGACTTTTTCCAGCTTCGTCTTGTGCTTGACAAGGTACGGGCTCCATGCTGGGGCTGCATACTCCAGGATTGGTCTTACATATGTGGTGTACAAGATTCTGAATGATTCCTAACACAGGTTCCTGAACGCTGTTCTGATGTTAGCCAGCCTCGCATATGCCGCAGATGTTATCCTTTTTATGTGGGCTTCAGGAGACAGGTTTGGTGTGATATCAACTCCTAGATCTTTCTCTCTGTCCGTTTCATTAAGTACTTCATCTCCTATTCTGTATCCTGTGTCTGGCCTCCTGTTTCCACTGCCTAGTTTCATTACTTTGCATTTACTCGGGTTGAACTTCAACAGCCATTTGTTGGACCATTCACTCAGTCTGTCTAGATCGTCTTGTAGCCTCCTACTATCGTCCTCAGTTTCAATCCTCCTCATAATTTTTGCATCATCGGCAAACATTGAGAGAAACGATTCTATACCCTCTGGGAGATCATTTACATATATCAGAAACAGTATAGGTCCAAGGACTGACCCCTGCGGGACTCCACTCGTAACTGAGTGGAGACCTCACCCCTCACACTGACTCTTTGTCCCCTGTTGCTTAGGTACTCCTGTATCCAACGGGGTACCTTCCCTTTCACTCCAGCCTGCATCTCCAGCTTTTTCACTAGCCTCTTGTGTGGCACTGTATCAAAGGCTTTCTGACAATCCAAAAATATGCAGTCTGCCCACCCTTCTCTTTCTTGCCTTATTTTTGTAGCCTGGTCGTAGAATTCAAGTAACCCTGTGAGGCAGGACCTGCCATCCCTGAACCCATGTTGATGCTGTGTTACAAAGTTCCTTCGCTCCAGGTGCTCCACTAGCTTTCTTCGCACAATCTTCTCCATCAGCTTGCATGGTATGCAGGTTAGGGACACTGGCCTGTAATTCAGTGCCTCCTGTCTATCCCCTTTCTTGTATATCGGGACTACATTAGCTGCTTTCCAAATTTCTGGCAGTTCCTCTGTTGCCAGAGATTTGTTATACACTATGGAGAGTGGTAGGCACAGTTCTTCTGCTCCTTCCTTAAGTATCCAAGGAGAGATTCCATCTGGGCCTATAGCCTTTGTCACATCCAACTCTAGTAAACACTTTCTTACTTCCCCGCTTGTAATCTCAAACTCTTCCAGTGGTTCCTGGTTATCTATCCCCTCTCTTAACTCTGGGATTTCTCCTAGTTCTAGGGTGAAGACCTCTTGGAATTTCTTATTCAGTTCCTCACATACTTCCTTGTCGCTTGTAGTGAATCCTTCTGTCCCTATCCTTAATTTCATAACCTGTTCCTTTACTGTTGTTTTTCTCCTGATGTGGCTATGCAGCAATTTAGGCTGAGTCTTTGCCTTGCTTGCGATGTCGTTTTCGTATTGTCTTTCCGCCTCTCTTCTCATCCTGACATATTCATTCCTGGCATTCTGGTATCTTTCTCTGCTCTCCAGTGTCCTGTTATTCCTATAGTTTCTCCATGCCCTTTTACTTTGTTGCTTAGCTAGCCTACATCTCTGATAAAACCATGGGTTTCTCATCTTCATTTCACTGTTTTCCTTTTGGCTGCGACAAACTTGTTTGCTGCTTCCTTGCACTTTTGCGTGATGTAGTCCATCATATCTTGGGCCGTCTTTTCCCTGACTCTGTTTCCCATGCTATGTCTGTTAGGAATTTTCTTATCTCCTCATAGTTTCCCTATGTGTGTGTTATGTGTGTGTGTGTGTGTGTGTGTGTGTGTGTGTGTGTGTGTGTGTGTGTGTGTGTGTGTGTGTGTGTGTGTGTGTGTGTGTGTGTGTGTGTGTGTGTGTGTGTGTGTGTGTGTGTGTGTGTGTGTGTGTAAATTTTCCCTGTGAACCGGACCATAGATACACCCTTACAAAAAGTTGAATATTGGTAAAGGTTAGGAATTCATGCACCTGTCCTACGGGTCAATTAATGCCACTTGTAGAGCCTTACTACCACTATGGACAAACTGAAGAATTGTCTAGAAAATAGCTACTAAAGTTCAACTTAAGAAAGTGTAAAGTAATGAAATTAGGCGTAGGGAGCAGGAGGCTGAATACAACGTATCAACTGGGAGGTGAAATTCTGCAAGTGTCAAATAGAGAAAAAGATCTTGGGTTGTTATCATATCGAACCCTGTCCTCAGAAGCCCATATCAAAAGATATCATCAGTGACATATGCTAGATTGGCTAAAATATGAACTACCTTTAGAAACTTGTGTAAGGAATCGTTCAGGACCTTGTATACTACTTATGTCAGACCAATCATGGAGTAAGCAGCTCAAGCCTGGAGTCCAAACCTGGTTAAACACAAGACAATGTTAGAAAAGATTTAGAGGTATGCCACCAGACTAGTCCCAGAACTGAGAGGTATGAGCTACAAGGAAAAGCTGAGATAGCTAAATTTCACATTACTGGAAGACAGAAAAATAAGGGTAGACATGATAAACACCTACAAAATTCTCAGGGGAATTGACAGGGTTGACAAAGACAAACTATTTAGCACGGGTGGAACACGAACAAGGGGACACAGGTGAAACCTTAGCACCCAAATCAGCCACAGAGACATTAGAAAGAATTTTTTCAGTGTCAGAATAGTTAACAAATGAATGCATTAAGCAGTGATGTGGTGGAGGCAGATTCCATACACAGTTTCATATGTAGATTTGATTTGAATTGAGAGATTTGGGGGGCCTGACAGCTGAATGGACAGCGCTTCAGATTCGTAATACTGAGATTCCGGGTTCTCTCCCCGGTGGAGGCGGAAACAAATGGGCACAGTTTCTTTCACCCTGATACACCTGTTACCTAGCAGTAAATAGGTACCTGGGAGTTAGACAGCTGCTACGGGCTGCTTCCTGGAGGTGTGTATGAAACAAAAAAAGGACTGGTCGAGGACCGGGCCGCGGGGACGCAAAGCCCCGAAATCATCTCAAGATGACAAGAGAGAGCCCAGTAGTCTCAAGAATCTGTACACAAGTTGATTGACAGATGAGAGGCGGGCCCAAAGAGGTAAAACTCAACCCCCGAAGCACAACTAGGTAAGTACAACTAGCTAAGTACACACAGTACGTCGAGTGACGAATGAGTACGTCAGTGTGAGAAGAGAGACTGAGCGACTGTTACGAATCCATATATTGATTCTAACATTTATCATGATAAACAGGTGTGTCCATTATTTCTTTCCTCAATTATTTAATTAAACATTATATCCATTTGTTTTCCAGTTTATATGTTTGATTTATATGTAGCATGCTGTAGTGTGCCTGTATGTAATATTTTGCGAATGCTATTGCATGTTCATTCCTGTAGGGGGAGACCGTGGCGTCTCATGGGGGGATGACCATATTTGGGATGTTCCAGTAATGCGTGCAGTGTATCAACCTAGCCTCACTGACTCACCCCTGTAATTATTCTTGTTTATTGATTGTACTTTATTTCTTAATTACACATTAGCAGTGTTATATGCATATTAGTTTAGTTATAATTATGCTCTTAAATATTACTCTCTGATAGCAGAATATCTAGGGATTTCATGTGGTTTTTAGTTGGTAACCTGTAGGCTCCATGCCTGCATGCGGGAACAACCAGTCGTGTGGGTGAAGCTGGCTGGGGTGGACATGTTGTTGAGATAAGTCTTCGGTACCTGTTTATTGTTTAGTAACATAGCTAATTGCCTGGTGAGACCATTATTTGCATACCCATCTATTCATGTAAGTTTTAAAATAGTGATCAGTGCTTATATAATGATATTGTGTTATTTTATTCTCGTGCAATAATATTTGTGACTGCCTGTATTTTCATTTATATCTTTGTATGTTCTTGTTACCCTTACTTTAAGTAATTGCTTTGTTGAGTAAGCAGTTGAATTATTTACCCTAGACACTTTAGTAGGCAAGGCCGTATTATTAAAAATTTTTCTCAACTGCAAAAGTAGAGGAACCATACCCAGAGGTCAAGGGTCATAACAAATGAGGGCCTATGTCTGGAAGAATTAATTCCCATAATTTAATGTACTAAATAGTGATGCAGGTTATTAGTTGTTAATGCCTTCCTAGATACTGTGTTTACTAGTGATACCCAATCAAGCCTGTGTACCATTTCACTGTTCAATCTGAGCTGCTTGTGGAAGTTTCTCAACCTTCACGATTGAGGGAAGTGTACAGCTTGTGACAGGGCCATGCAAACTTTCAGTGTTGTTGTAATTGCTAGTTGTGCAAATTAAGCTGACAATGGAGGATCAAGTTGCTGTGTTGGTGGAGAGCCAAATTTTGGTAAATTAAAGACTAGAAGAAGNGGGACACCGGTGGAAAATTAGTACCCAAATGATGATGAATATTAATGCTTTCGGATTCGCCTGTCAATTTCTAATATTGATGAGTAATTAGTTCTTGCTTATATTATTCGTATAAAGTATACCTGTATTCGCAAGAGTAAATGTTGAAAACTGGTTTTAAATTGAAAAATCCTATTGTGTGTGATGCCACGTCCTCTGCCTCAAGAGCCAAATGCTAATATATAACATTATCATACCTTATATCGTTTACATGAAAGGTCAATAATTTCAAAAGTGCACATTTGCAGCCATCTCCATTTATCACAAATCTAAATATATTAATTTGTATTCAATGCGCAATTTATTTTCCATTAGATGGCAGAGAGAATTATGTAAACATCCGAGTGGTGTTTTTCCAATGTTACAAAATACATATTCGTTCATGAACATATCCACAAGGGGCCGTGACGAGGGTTGTGAATTTGTTCATATGGTGCATCACGATATTGTGATTTCTATGTGCATATTCATTCATAATCTTACGCACCACAACTACAACAACAAATGCAATGTTGCGATTTTGCACGTTCAAAGGACCTGACGGGTAAAGGGATACTTTTCCTCGACTCAACCTTCTTCTACCTTAGTAACACTCCATTATTCTTTCATTTATCCATTTTTAACTTATGCGATATGTCCCTAAGGATCTACAACGAAAAGTTACCTTCGACCACTAATTACTCAACACAAGTTAGCAGATTTATTACAAACTCCACTCCCTGGCAGCACTCAGCTTTCATACAGAAATCCTCTAATATGTTAAGTATCAAACAACTGCACATCGTTTAAGGTGTGCTCTACAGGCATGAAAACTCTGCACTGCAATGCTAATTCTGACCTTAAGTACTTCCTTGAAGGTTGAATCAAAGCCTATGGACATCAAACTAGAAATAAATATATTTTTGATATCCTGAGTCAGACAACCAAATGAAAACTGCACTGCACATCAGTGGTTGTAGACTGTGGAATGACCTCCATAATGAGATTAAAAAATATAGGGGAAATTTAGAACTACCTTATTAACTCTATATGATCAATTTTCATTCCCTTTTCTCATTCGTCATTTCAAACTTTGTTTTGCTGTTATTATGAACATTGTTTATTATTTTTCTGGAACTATATTAAAAATAGAGAAAATAAATTTAGTGATTATTCTAATATACAAACCGCCAGATGCAACGGCTGAGGAATTCACAGAACAGATAAACAAAATAGAGAATAGCCTTGATAATTTGGAGAACCCAATACCTGATATTATCTTCTTAGGTGACTTCAACTTGCCTAGTCTCAGGTGGAGAATAGCAAACAATAATATTATACCAGGGAATCTATCAGGACCTAACCAACCACAGATTAGAGAACTACTTAGATTCTGTGACAAATTTTCACTCGCTCAGCAGATATCGGAGCCAACGAGAAATAAAAATATTCTCGATCTGGTCTTTACGAACAATGAAGACATTATCAGAGACATTACGATATCAGATACCACATATTCAGATCACAAGCTCATTGAAGTGCAAACTACCATCAATACTCAGAATAGACCTAAAACGTTGATAAAGCGAGAGGGGCTATTCAGTAAATTCAATTTTAATAATAAAAGGATAGACTGGGAGATAATAAACAGGGAACTTAAAAACATTCCATGGGAAACTGTTTTAAGTAATAAAAGTCCTACAGAAGGAATAGAAAAACTGACTTCGGAAGCGTATCAAGTCTGTCTGAAACATGTTCCTTTGAGGAAAGCCAGAAAGAGATCCAACGTAGAAAGAGAACGCAGAAGACACTATAAACGCAGGAAAAGAATAACGGAACTGCTTATGCAGACACGAATTTCCCGTCAAAGAAGGAATAATTTAAATAGGGAGATTGAAGAAATCGAGCGGAAATTGAAACACTCATATGAAACTGAAGAAAGGCAGTTAGAACAGAAAGCAATTCAGGAAATAAAGAAAAATCCAAAATACTTCTTCACATATGCGAAATCAAAAGCAAAAACTACTGCCAGTATTGGACCTATTCGTACAAGTGAAGGTTCATACACGGAGGATGACAAAGAAATTAGTGAAATCCTAAAAAAGCAGTATGAGGACATGTTTAGCACTCCAATAAACAACATGAAAGTAGAAGATCCAGACAATTTCTTTATGCGTGATATCCAAACCCCTGTAAATATAACTGATATCAACACGAGCGCACTAAATTTTGAAAGAGAAATTGAAAACATGCCCATGCACTCGGCCCCAGGTCCAGACTCATGGAATTCAATATTTATAAAGAAATGCAAAGTGCCGGTAGCACAGGCACTCAGTATAGTGTGGAGGAAGAGCTTGGACACGGGAGAGATACCAGATGCACTTAAAGTGGCAGACATAGCCCCTCTACACAAGGGAGGGAGCAAAGCATTGGCAAAGAATTATAGACCAGTTGCACTGACATCGCACATAATAAAAGTATTTGAGAGAGTGATTAGGAGTCAGGTCACCAATTTCATGGAGACCAATGACCTTCACAACCCAGGCCAACATGGATTTCGAGCGGGAAGATCGTGCCTCTCACAGCTACTTGAGCACTACGATAAAGTCACTGAGGCATTAGAAGAAAAACAGAATGCTGATGTGATATACACGGACTTCGCAAAGGCTTTCGATAAATGTGACCATGGCGTGATAGCACACAAAATGAAGTCAATGGGAATAACCGGTAAAGTAGGACGCTGGATACTCAGTTTTCTGTCAAACAGGACTCAGCGAGTAACGGTCAACCATATAAAATCTAGTCCAAGTGCAGTTAAAAGCTCTGTACCTCAGGGTACAGTCCTTGCACCGCTGCTTTTCCTTATTCTCATATCAGATATAGACAAAAATACAAGTCACAGCTTCGTATCATCCTTTGCAGATGACACAAAAATCAGTATGAAAATTACCTCGGCTGAAGACATTGAAAAACTTCAAGCTGATATTAATAAAGTTTTCGACTGGGCATCAGAAAATAACATGATGTTTAACAGTGATAAATTCCAGGTACTCAGGTACGGTAAAAATGAGGACCTTAAACATAATACAGAGTACAAAACACAATCAAATGTGCCCATAGTAGGAAAACAGCATGTAAAGGATTTGGGAATAATGATGTCTGACGACCTAACGTTTAGGGAGCATAACCAAGCAAATATTGCGACAGCCAGAAAAATGATAGGATGGATTACGAGAACTTTCAAATCCAGGGATCACATCACAATGCTTGTACTCTTCAAGTCACTTGTGCTGTCCCGTCTTGAGTACTGTTCAGTACTCACTTCCCCTTCAGAGCAGGAGAGATTGCTGAAATAGAGGGAATACAGAGAACATATACAGCACGTATAGACGCGATAAAGCACCTAAATTATTGGGATCGTCTCAAAGCTCTCCAAATGTACTCACTAGAAAGAAGACGAGAGAGATATCAAATAATATACACCTGGAAGATACTGGAGGGCCAGGTCCCAAATCTACACAGTAAAATAACAACGTACTGGAGTGAACGATATGGAAGAAAATGCAGAATAGAACCAGTGAAGAGCAGGGGTGCCATAGGCACAATCAGAGAACACTGTATAAACATCAGAGGTCCGCGGTTGTTCAACGTCCTCCCAGCAAGCATAAGAAATATTGCCGGAACAACCGTGGACATCTTCAAGAGGAAACTAGATTTATTCCTCCAAGGAGTTCCGGACCAGCCGGGCTGTGGTGGGTATGTGGGCCTGCGGGCCGCTCCAAGCAACAGCCTAGTGGACCAAACTCTCACAAGTCAAGCCTGGCCTCGGGCCGGGCTTGGGGAGTAGAAGAACTCCCAGAACCCCATCAACCAGGTATCAACCAGGTATATATAGTACTGCTGTTCCAATATATTAAAAAAACATTGTAAATTAGTGTTCTTACTCTCAACTACTTTAATAAATTTGTAACTATATATATTGATAAAACAGCTGTTGTTTAAAAATGTCTCTTGTTTAATTGTCAATTATTTTCAAAACATTTAACAATTCAATTATGTATCAATATCTCCATAATTTTACATGTTCCCTCATAACACCTGTTTATTTCATGAACAGCTTTTTGGGAACACCTTTATTTGGTTATCTTATTTGTTATCTCACGTCAATGAATATTTAATTTTCTCATCAAATACTTTAAAATGAAGATTTATTTGAGACAAAATATATCTGGATTTAGAAATAATTATGTACGAGAGGTTAACTTGAGGACCAGTTGGCGCCATACATAATGTGAACTAAAAAGTATAATTCGTACTATATCCCATATCATATGAATTTTGGTGCTGACAGTCCTGCAGTTGGGTTAAATATACCGGTTGTGTCTGACGTTCTAATGTCACTCTTCCGTTAGGCTACTTTGTTCTTGTTGTTTGTTAAACTCATGATGTACCATTTATTCTTTAATTTCCTTTAGTAGAACCAAGAGAGCTTCAGTGGTTTTGGTTGCTTTTATGACTGGTTTCAGGTTACAATGGGAAATGCATCAAGAGCTAGTCAATTGGTTACTGTCCAGGCATAGCCTAAAATTTTTTACTTGTGTTGTTTACCGACTATATACTGCAAGTCATCTGCATGTTTCATGATTTTATATTGATTGTTATCGATTTATGCACTAGCGGCTATTGCACAATTTTGTGCACTTACAGTATCTTGTGTATTTGTTCATCTATTACGGTCCCTGTAGTAGTTAAGTTCATTCTCGACGCACAACCCAGAATTCATGTTGTGGGGTTGCGTACAGGGTGGGGTCAGTTATTCGGCTTGGGGAGGGAAGGGAACCTCGATAAAAGCCAAAACGTGTATGAATACACGTTTCATACACTCTGGCTTCCAGTCACCCGACACAATGAATTATCATTATTATTATTTTAAATAATAATATTTCTTAATGTTTAAGTATTTTTATTGATTTATGTCAGAGCTTACCAATAGAAAAATTAATTTATTTTACAAATTACTGCTGAATGGTAGGGCTTTATCCCCTCTGATCCTAAACTACCTATGTTCCGAGACTGTTTCTAGTAAAA
>WNGS01165523.1:5220163-5231315 GCA_020271785.1 Procambarus virginalis
CCTCCATCACATCACTTCCTAGTGCATTCCATTTATTACCTACTCTGACACTGAAAAAATTCTTGCTAACGTCTCTGTGGCTCATCTGGTACTAAGTTTCCACCTGTGTCCCACCCGTGCTGAAGAGTTTTCTTTGTCCACCCTGTCAATTCCCTGAGAATTTTGTAGGTGGTTATCATGTCTCCCCTTACTCTCTGTTTTCCAGGGATGTGAGGTTCAGCTCCTTTAGCCTTTCCTCGTAGCTCAATCCTCTAAGTTCCGGGACGAGCCTGGTGGCATACCGCTGAATCTTCTCTAACTTTGTCTTGTGTTTAACTAGGTATGGACTCCAGGCTGGAGCTGCATACTCCAGGATTGTCTTACATAAGTGGTATACAGGGTTCTAAAAGATTGCTTACGCAAGTTTCTAAAGGCAGTTCTTATGTTAGCCAATTTAGCATATGCCGCTAACGATATCCTTTTGATGTGGATTCCAGTTTAGTCTTATCCTTGACTAGATATGGACTCCATGCTGGGGCTGCATACTCCAGAATTGGCCTGACATATGTGTATACAAGTTCTGAATGATTCTTTACACAAGTTTCTGAATGCAGTTCGTATATTGGCCAGTCTAGTATATGCCGCTGATGATATTCTTTGATGTGGGCTTCTGGGGACAGGATCGGTGTGATATCAACCCCCAGATCTTTCTCTCTATTTGACTCTTGCAGGATTTCACCTCCCAGATGATACCTTGTGTTCAGCCTCCTGCTCCCTTCTCCTAATTTCATCACCTTACACTTTCCCGAGTTGAATTTTAGCAGCCATTTTCTAGACCATTCCTCCAGTTTATCCAGGTCATCCTGTAGTCTCTGTCTATCTTCATCCGTCTTGATTCTTCTCATAATTTTTGCATCATCAGCAAACATTGAGAGGAATGAGTCTATACCCTCCGGAAGATCGTTCACATATATTAGAAACAGGATGGGTCCAAGTACTGAGCCCTGTGGGACTCCGCTGGTGACATCTCGCCACTCTGATGTCTCCCCCCTCACCGTTACTCGCTGTTTCCTGTTGCTTAAGTACTCCCTTATCCACTGGAGCACCTTTCCTTTTACTCCTGACTGTTGCTCCAACTTTTTTAACAGCCTTTTGTGCGGTACTGTGTCAAAGGCTTTTTGTCAATCCTGGAAAATGCAGTCGGCCCACCCTTCTCTTTCCTGCCTAATTTTTGTTGCCTGGTCATAAAATTCTATTAAACCTGTGAGGCAAGATTTACCATCCCTGAACCATGTTGGTGGTGCGTTACAAAGTTGTTTCCCTCCAGATGCTCTACGAACCTTTTCCTCACGATCTTCTCCATCACCTTGCATGGTATACAAGTTAAGGAAACTGGCCTGTAATTCAGTGCCCCTTGCCTGTCACCCTTTTTGTATATTGGGACCACGTTAGCTGTCTTCCAACTTTCTGGTAAGTCTCCTGATTCCAGTGACCTGTTATACACCATAGAGAGTGGCACACTTAGTGCTTCTGCACCTTCCTTTAGCATCCATGGTGAGATTCTTTCAGGCCCAACAGCCTTTGTCACATCCAGCTCCAGCAGACACCTTTTGACCTCATCACTGGTGAGGTCAAATTCCTCCAAGGTTGCTTGGTTTGCTGCCTCCTCATTTAGTGCAGGGGCTTCTCCTTGTTCTATTGTGAAGACCTCCTGGAATCTCTTGTTGAGTTCTTCACACACCTCCTTGTCATTCTCTGTGTATTTGTGTGTGTGTGTGTGTGTGTGTGTGTGTGTGTGTGTGTGTGTGTGTGTGTGTGTGTGTACGTGTGTGTGTGCGTGTGCGTGTGCGCGTGCGTGTGTGTGCGTGTGGGTGTGCGTGTGTGTGTGTGTGTGTGTGTACTCACCTATTTGTACTCACCTATTTGTGCTTGCGGGGGTTGAGCTTTGGCTCTTTGGTCCCGCCTCTCAACTGTCAATCAACTGGTGTACAGATTCCCGAGCCTACTGGGCTCTATCATATCTACACTTGAAACTGTGTATGGAGTCAGCCTCCACCACATCACTGCCTAATGCATTCCATCCGTTAACTACTCTGACACTGAAAACGTTCCTTCTAACGTCTCTGTGGCTCATGTGGGTACTCAGTTTCCACCTGTGTCCCCTTGTTCGCGTCCCCCCAGTGTTGAATAGTTTGTCCTTGTCTACCCGGTCGATTCCTCTGAGGATTTTGTAGGTTGTGATCATATCTCCCCTTAATCTTCTGTCTTCCAGTGTCGTAAGGTGCATTTCCCGCAGCCTTTCCTCGTAACTCATGCCTCTTAGTTCTGGGACTAGTCTAGTGGCATACCTTTGGACTTTTTCCAGCTTCGTCTTGTGCTTGACAAGGTACGGGCTCCATGCTGGGGCTGCATACTCCAGGATTGGTCTTACATATGTGGTGTACAAGATTCTGAATGATTCCTTACACAGGTTCCTGAACGCTGTTCTGATGTTAGCCAGCCTCGCATATGCCGCAGATGTTATCCTTTTTATGTGGGCTTCAGGAGACAGGTTTGGTGTGATATCAACTCCTAGATCTTTCTCTCTGTCCGTTTCATTAAGTACTTCATCTCCTATTCTGTATCCTGTGTCTGGCCTCCTGTTTCCACTGCCTAGTTTCATTACTTTGCATTTACTCGGGTTGAACTTCAACAGCCATTTGTTGGACCATTCACTCAGTCTGTCTAGGTCGTCTTGTAGCCTCCTACTATCGTCCTCAGTTTCAATCCTCCTCATAATTTTTGCATCATCGGCAAACATTGAGAGAAACGATTCTATACCCTCTGGGAGATCATTTACATATATCAGAAACAGTATAGGTCCAAGGACTGACCCCTGCGGGACTCCACTCGTAACTCGCCAATCTGAGACCTCACCCCTCACACTGACTCTTTGTCTCCTGTTGCTTAGGTACTCCTGTATCCAACGGAGTACCTTCCCTTTCACTCCAGCCTGCATCTCCAGCTTTTTCACTAGCCTCTTGTGTGGCACTGTATCAAAGGCTTTCTGACAATCCAAAAATATGCAGTCTGCCCACCCTTCTCTTTCTTGCCTTATTTTTGTTGCCTGGTCGTAGAATTCAAGTAACCCTGTGAGGCAGGACCTGCCATCCCTGAACCCATGTTGATGCTGTGTTACAAAGTTCCTTCGCTCCAGGTGCTCCACTAGCTTTCTTCGCACAATCTTCTCCATCAGCTTGCATGGTATGCAGGTTAGGGACACTGGCCTGTAATTCAGTGCCTCCTGTCTATCCCCTTTCTTGTATATCGGGACTACATTAGCTGCTTTCCAAATTTCTGGCAGTTCCCCTGTTGCCAGAGATTTGTTATACACTATGGAGAGTGGTAGGCACAGTTCTTCTGCTCCTTCCTTAAGTATCCAAGGAGAGATTCCATCTGGGCCTATAGCCTTTGTCACATCCAACTCTAGTAAACACTTTCTTACTTCCCCGCTTGTAATCTCAAACTCTTCCAGTGGTTCCTGGTTATCTATCCCCTCTCTTAACTCTGGGATTTCTCCTAGTTCTAGGGTGAAGACCTCTTGGAATTTCTTATTCAGTTCCTCACATACTTCCTTGTCGCTTGTAGTGAATCCTTCTGTCCCTATCCTTAATTTCATAACCTGTTCCTTTACTGTTGTTTTTCTCCTGATGTGGCTATGCAGCAATTTAGGCTGAGTCTTTGCCTTGCTTGCGATGTCGTTTTCGTATTGTCTTTCCGCCTCTCTTCTCATCCTGACATATTCATTCCTGGCATTCTGGTATCTTTCTCTGCTCTCCAGTGTCCTGTTATTCCTATAGTTTCTCCATGCCCTTTTACTTTGTTGCTTAGCTAGCCTACATCTCTGATAAAACCATGGGTTTCTCATCTTCATTTCACTGTTTTCCTTTTGGGCTGCGACAAACTTGTTTGCTGCTTCCTTGCACTTTTGCGTGATGTAGTCCATCATATCTTGGGCCGTCTTTTCCCTGAGCTCTGTTTCCCATGCTATGTCTGTTAGGAATTTTCTTATCTCCTCATAGTTTCCCTTTGATGTGTGTGTGTGTGTGTGTGTGTGTGTGTGTGTGTGTGTGTGTGTGTGTGTGTGTGTGTGTGTGTGTGTGTGTGTGTGTGTGTGTGTGTGTGTGTGTAAATTTTCCCTGTGAACCGGACCATAGATACACCCTTACAAAAAGTTGAATATTGGTAAAGGTTAGGAATTCATGCACCTGTCCTACGGGTCAATTAATGCCACTTGTAGAGCCTTACTACCACTATGGACAAACTGAAGAATTGTCTAGAAAATAGCTACTAAAGTTCAACTTAAGAAAGTGTAAAGTAATGAAATTAGGCGTAGGGAGCAGGAGGCTGAATACAACGTATCAACTGGGAGGTGAAATTCTGCAAGTGTCAAATAGAGAAAAAGATCTTGGGTTGTTATCATATCGAACCCTGTCCTCAGAAGCCCATATCAAAAAGATATCATCAGTGACATATGCTAGATTGGCTAAAATATGAACTACCTTTAGAAACTTGTGTAAGGAATCGTTCAGGACCTTGTATACTACTTATGTCAGACCAATCATGGAGTAAGCAGCTCAAGCCTGGAGTCCAAACCTGGTTAAACACAAGACAATGTTAGAAAAGATTTAGAGGTATGCCACCAGACTAGTCCCAGAACTGAGAGGTATGAGCTACAAGGAAAAGCTGAGATAGCTAAATTTCACATTACTGGAAGACAGAAAAATAAGGGTAGACATGATAAACACCTACAAAATTCTCAGGGGAATTGACAGGGTTGACAAAGACAAACTATTTAGCACGGGTGGAACACGAACAAGGGGACACAGGTGAAACCTTAGCACCCAAATCAGCCACAGAGACATTAGAAAGAATTTTTTCAGTGTCAGAATAGTTAACAAATGAATGCATTAAGCAGTGATGTGGTGGAGGCAGATTCCATACACAGTTTCATATGTAGATTTGATTTGAATTGAGAGATTTGGGGGGCCTGACAGCTGAATGGACAGCGCTTCAGATTCGTAATACTGAGATTCCGGGTTCTCTCCCCGGTGGAGGCGGAAACAAATGGGCACAGTTTCTTTCACCCTGATACACCTGTTACCTAGCAGTAAATAGGTACCTGGGAGTTAGACAGCTGCTACGGGCTGCTTCCTGGAGGTGTGTATGAAACAAAAAAAGGACTGGTCGAGGACCGGGCCGCGGGGACGCAAAGCCCCGAAATCATCTCAAGATGACAAGAGAGAGCCCAGTAGTCTCAAGAATCTGTACACAAGTTGATTGACAGATGAGAGGCGGGCCCAAAGAGGTAAAACTCAACCCCCGCAAGCACAACTAGGTAAGTACAACTAGCTAAGTACACACAGTACGTCGAGTGACGAATGAGTACGTCAGTGTGAGAAGAGAGACTGAGCGACTGTTACGAATCCATATATTTGATTCTAACATTTATCATGATAAACAGGTGTGTCCATTATTTCTTTCCTCAATTATTTAATTAAACATTATATCCATTTGTTTTCCAGTTTATATGTTTGATTTATATGTAGCATGCTGTAGTGTGCCTGTATGTAATATTTTGCGAATGCTATTGCATGTTCATTCCTGTAGGGGGAGACCGTGGCGTCTCATGGGGGGATGACCATATTTGGGATGTTCCAGTAATGCGTGCAGTGTATCAACCTAGCCTCACTGACTCACCCCTGTAATTATTCTTGTTTATTGATTGTACTTTATTTCTTAATTACACATTAGCAGTGTTATATGCATATTAGTTTAGTTATAATTATGCTCTTAAATATTACTCTCTGATAGCAGAATATCTAGGGATTTCATGTGGTTTTTAGTTGGTAACCTGTAGGCTCTATGCCTGCATGCGGGAGCACACCAGTCGTGTGGGTGAAGCTGGCTGGGGTGGACATGTTGTTGAGATAAGTCTTCGGTACCTGTTTATTGTTTAGTAACATAGCTAATTGCCTGGTGAGACCATTATTTGCATACTCATCTATTCATGTAAGTTTTAAAATAGTGATCAGTGCTTATATAATGATATTGTGTTATTTTATTCTCGTGCAATAATATTTGTGACTGCCTGTATTTTCATTTATATCTTTGTATGTTCTTTGTTACCCTTACTTTAAGTAATTGCTTTGTTGAGTAAGCAGTTGAATTATTTACCCTAGACACTTTTAGTAGGCAAGGCCGTATTATTAAAAAATTTTCTCAACTGCAAAAGTAGAGGAACCATACCCAGAGGTCCAGGGTCATAACAAAATGAGGGCCTATGTCTGGGAGAATTAATTCCCATAATTTAATGTACTAAATAGTGATGCAGGTTATTAGTTGTTAATGCCTTCCTAGATACTGTGTTTTACTAGTGATACCCAATCAAGCCTGTGTACCATTTCACTGTTCATTCTGAGCTGCTTGTGGAAGTTTCTCAACACTTCACGATTGAGGTAAGTGTACAGCTTGTGCCAGGGGCCAAGCAAACTTTCAGTGTTGTTGTAATTGCTAGTTGTGCAAATTAAGCTGACAATGGAGGATCAAGTTGCTGTGTTGGTGGAGCAGCCAAATTTTGGTAAAATTAAAGACTAGAAGAAGGCTGGGTTGTTGTACATGGCTAAACATTTAAATCTGACAGTTTCTAGGAGAATGTTAAAGGCTCAGTTAGTAAGAGTTATTGTCACACACTTGGTGGAAGAGGAGAAACTCGACGAGGAGTGGTTACAGGAATTAGAAGAAGAAGAGTCAAGTGACCAGGTGGCAATTCCAAAGTTAGAGATGGAATCTAAGCTAGAGATGGCTAAGTTAGAAGCAGAGAAACAGAGGTTGGAGATGCAGAATTGCCAAAAACAGCTGGAGTTGGAGACTCAGCAGCAGATGCTTTAGGCTCAGAATCAGCAAATACAACTTGAGATTGAAGCTCAAAACCAGCAAGAACAACTTGAATTGGAGACTCAGCAACAGATGTTTGAGACCCAGTTGCAACGAGGGAAAGTTAGGAGGTAACAAGAAGAGCAGCAAACTAAGCAGTTAGAAATTCAACAGAGTATAGCAATAAATAATAACAGACTTGAGGAACAGAGAATTGCAGCAGGGCATGGTAACATTAGTAGTCATACAGATAGTACTGATAGCTCTTTAAAGTTTAGGAAAAATGTAGATTTACCTCAATTAAATGAGGACCCAGCAATATTTTTTTGCATTTCCAGAAGTAAGCAGTCAGTATGAATTGGACTGTGGATCAATGGGTTGCCATTATGCAAGGACAATTTAAGGGGAAAGTCCAGGAAATTTTTGCATCTCTTTCTGCCGCTAATTCTTTTGACTAAATTTGTCCAACAGAGCATCTTAAATGCATACCAGCAGATCCCAGAGGCCTATAGACAGAAATTTAGAGCTATAGAGAGAGCACATGATCAGACCATTTCTGATTTTGCAAGAATTAAAATTAATCATTTTGATAGATGGGTAAAAGCACTTTCAATTACAGATTTTGAGACTTGAGAAACCTCATAGTGACAGAGGAGATTTTAGGTTGTCTACCAGAGAAATTAGCCTTGTTTATAGCTGAACATAAACAGATCAATGGCATTACGAAACTAGCCAAGCTAGCAGACGAACACAAATTACTCACTAAGGTGCCTTTTCGAGCACAATCAAATAATTATAATTCTAAGAGTAATTATTATGTTCCTAAATCTCATGTTTTCCAGGCCAGACCAGCTAACTCACCTACTCCCCAGAAATCTTCTCCTTTAAAGCAAAGATTGAGAAACAGCAGACAGGGTTGTCACCCCTCAAATAATGAATTGTCTAAACCTGCAATGGGTTCGGTTGTTTCAACCACTGGCAGATATTGCACGCATTGCAAGAGAAGAGGTCATGTGGTTAATTCCTGTTTTACCTTGCACCCTAAGTTGAGACCTACCTGTGGGAAAATCTTGACTCCAATATTTGTAATTAAAATGAAAGGAGACTTCAATAGCTACGAAGGACCACCACTTTTCGAGAAAAAGGGGAAAGCAAAAGAGAGCAAGTGGATTAAATTGATACCAAGAACTAGTGCCCTATGGATCTTGGTGAAACTGTATTGATCATGAAATAAGAATCAGATTAACTTTCACAAATTGGGGGGTACGAGCGCTAGGATACAATTAAGTTCTAGCACCAATAATCTGACACTGGTTCAATCGTCAAAAGAAATATGAATGCAAATTAAAATTATTAGTTCATATATAAATCAAATAAATATAGTTAGTAAATAATATAAATTTCATAAATGACAAGTAAATGGCAATTTGGAAGGAAATCATTCATGTAACTAGATGTTAGTATATCTAATACTACACTTCTAGAAAATCAAGTCAGCTTAGCTGTTCGACTGAATTAGTTGGAAACGTGTGGGGCGATAACGAAAGCACACTCGTTGCAACGCGGTGTTGAGCAAGCACATAGAATTAAATTAATTCTTCTCCTTGATGCCGCTCCCAGTCAAGCTGAAAGCAAATTAAATGTAAAGGTTGTCTAGACTATCGTTAATATTTTTTTTTTTGAGATATATACAAGAGTTGTTACATTCTTGTACATTATGAGAAATATCACTATTTCTCATTGAGAAGTGAAAATCTAGATTTTGTTCAACTAACTTTGTTTTGTTGATTATTGCGTAGTATAACGAATGAGCAACCTACATATGAAAAATGTTACTAAGTGCACTTACATAACAAAAATCAATAGGAACTGGAATTATGCTCGCCCGGAATTGTGTTGCATGCAGACGTAGACCTCCACGAAGTCTGGCACCCGCTGATGCTAGAATGACGTAACTATGAGTCGTTAATTAGGAGTTCTGCAACACAGTAGCTTGGCAAGATAGTTGCCCACGCTTCTGTGTAATGTCGCCGGAGAGGCAAGTGTTGATGAGTTCTGTAGTATGCTGTTAATGACGTCTCTGTCGCGTAGAGGCATGTTGTTAATGGCATCTCTCTCGCGTGGTGGCTAGCGACACTCTTGCGTCGTCTTCTCCACCCAATTGAGCATGCGCGACTCTCGATAGGCATCTTGAGCATAAATGGATTTATATATATCGGAATTAACTAAGGAAAGAAGAGATTGTGACGAGTATCTATGTCTTGTTTAATTCTTTCATGTTATAATATAACTCCTCATAATGTAAGTCGGTTTTTTAAATCTACGTAAGTAAATGAGGAATATAAAGTGAATTATTTTACATTTAAATAATTTCCACTAGAATGTTTAATATCAACTAAATAAGGGAGTTCCAGTAAGCAGTAGTGTGCTACGAAAATAAACTTATTAGTATGTAATTATCCTTAGTAAAGGAAATGATAAACTGGACTCTGTTATAAATCCAAGTAAATGTGGAAAGAATTCATGTTTCAGCCTGTCGTTCCTCACGTCGTCACTCTGACTAGGAAAAATCTGGCAAGTTAGATCCATTATCTAAAATCATTAATTTTGGGCAAGATCTGTGTGCAGCAAATCTGTGAAAGGCTTGGAGAAAGGCTTCTGCACTCATGTCAGAAGTGACTTTTACATGTACGCCTCGTGTGGTAGCACACGTGAAGAGACATACGTAGGCTTTCACTGGAATCTGATCTGGAGTGCCGGTTAAAATTAGTGCTCCTGTGTAGTCGACACCAGTGGTCTCAAAGGGACGAAGGTGGACGACTCGCTCCTTAGGTAGGGGTGGAGGTCCTGGATAAGGACACACTCGAGCATCATATCTCCTGCAGATGACACAAGATTTGATTAAGGATTTGACAGTTTGACGACCTTGGGGAAGCCAGAAACTCTGTCTAAGATCAGCAAGAGTATCTAATACTCCACCATGCAATATATTATGCTCATGGTAATGTACAACTATGAGTTTAGTGAGGATGTGGTGACATGGTAGAAGTATAGGATTCTTTGTATCTAAATTTATTTCTGCATGAAGCAGACGTCTGCCACATCTCAAAAGGTTATAGTTATCTGAGTCAAGCCAGATACCCAGAGACATACTCAACTTATCTGGGAGATGTTCATATTCCTTCCCATAAGTCTCTTGTTGAGCTTGTTTGACCCAATACTTGATGGAAGTAGGAAATCGTTGCTTGATCCCAATCTTGTTGATGAAATCAAATACCATTTCAGTAACTCTTAGCAGCTTACTTAAATTGGAATAATGATGAGGATTGATAGCTAAAGTTCGAGGGGGTTCTGGATCCACAACAGGAGTAGTGATATTGGTCACAATGACTCGTGGCTTTTGCTGGGGCCACTGACCATTAACTAGCCATTGGGGTCCATTAAACCACATCTCGGTTTTAACTAATTGTTTTAAAGTCAAAGCTCTGGATAAGTAGTCAGCTGGATTGTCCTTAGTGGGGACATGTCTCAATTTGCAGCCAGCAGACAGTTCTGAAATTTCCCTTACTCGATTGCTAACGTAGGGAGTTTTGTTGTTGTCGTTTTTTACCTACTGTAATACTGCCTCATTGTCTGACCACACTACTATTTCACCAAAGTGAATATTACTGAGTGTTTTGATCAGGAAATGAGCCAGTCTAACACCTACTAATAAGGCAGTTAATTCCGTTTGGGGTAGTCACCTCTTTTTAATCTGGGCTACCCTTGTCTTAGATGTAAGCAAAATGATTCTCGAGTATTAACTAGATAGGCTACTGAGCCATACGCTTTGCCTGAAGCATCGCAGAACACATGTAAATTCGTAGGTAAATTCAGTCCTAAGGTATTTCGAGGAAATTGTAGAATACTTTTTGTTGTAATCAGGAATTAACTGCTGCCATTTTTCTTGGAGATCCTCCGGCAGCGTTTTATCCCACCCCATATTCCTTTGCCAGCATTCCTGCATAGGAGTTTGCCCTTAATTAGAATAGGACTGAGTAGGCCTAAAAGGTCAAATGGCTTGCTGACATGGGAGAGTAGTTTTCTCATAGTCAGGGGTAAATGGTTGATTTCCACCAATTTGACATTTAATTTGTCCATGGAAGTATTCCACTAAATACCTAAGACTTTCAGTTTGTGAGGTACCTTATAATCAGGGAATTCTTCTTGATTATTTGGTTTAGTGTTTGTTATTTGAGGCCCACGACTGTAAGGGCAT
>WNGS01165523.1:5261168-5281571 GCA_020271785.1 Procambarus virginalis
CTCGTACCTCTCAGCTTGGGTACTAGTCTGGTGGCAAACCTTTGAACCTTTTCCAGTTTAGTCTTATCCTTGACTAGATATGGACTCCATGCTGGGGCTGCATACTCCAGAATTGGCCTGACATATGTGGTATACAAAGTTCTGAATGATTCTTTACACAAGTTTCTGAATGCCGTTCGTATATTGGCCAGCCTGGCATGTGCCGCTGATGTTATCCTGTTGATATGTGCTGCAGGAGACAGGTCTGGCGTGATATCAACCCCCAAGTCTTTTTCTTTCTTTGACTCCTGAAGAATTTCCTCTCCCAGATGATACCTTGTATCTGGCCTCCTACTCCCTACACCTATCTTCATTATATTACATTTGGTTGGGTTAAACTCTAACAACCATTTGTTCGACCATTCCTTCAGCTTGTCTAGGTCTTCTTGAAGCTTCAAACAGTCCTCTTCTGTTTTAATCCTTCTCATAATTTTGGCATCGTCCGCAAACATTGAGAGAAATGAATCGATACCCTCCGGGAGATCATTTACATATATCAGAAACAAGATAGGACCGAGTACAGAGCCCTGTGGGACTCCACTGGTGACTTCACGCCAATCGGAGGTCTCACCCTTCACCGTAACTCTCTGCTTCCTATTGCTTAGGTACTCCCTTATCCACTGGAGCACCTTACCAGCTTCACCAGCCTGACTCTCCAGCTTATGTACCAGCCTCTTATGCGGTACTGTGTCAAAGGCTTTCCGACAATCCAAGAAAATGCAGTCCGCCCAGCCCTCTCCTTCTTGCTTAATCTTTGTCACCTGATCGTAGAATTCTATCAAGCCTGTAAGGCAAGATTTACCCTCTCTGAACCCATGTTGGCGATTTGTCACAAAGTCCCTTCTCTCCAGATGTGTTACCAGGTTTTTTCTCACGATCTTCTCCATCACCTTGCATGGTATACAAGTCAAGGACACTGGTCTGTAGTTCAGTGCCTCATGCCTGTCGCCCTTTTTGTATAGTGGGACCACATTTGCCGTCTTCCATATTTCTGGTAGATCTCCCGTCTCCAGTGACTTACTATACACTATGGAGAGTGGCAAGCAAAGTGCCTCTGCACACTCTTTCAGTATCCAAGGTGAGATCCCGTCTGGCCCAACAGCCTTTCTAACATCCAGATCCAGCAGGTGCCTCTTGACGTCCTCTCTCGTAATTTCGAACTCTTCCAAGGCCGCCTGGTTTATCTCCCCTTTCTCCTAGCACAGTGACCTCCCCTTGTTCTATTGTGAAGACCTCCTGGAACCGCTTGTTGAGTTCTTCACACACCTCTTTGTCATTCTCTGTATACCTGTTCTCGTCTGTTGTAAGTTTCAATACCTGTTCTTTCACTGTTGTTTTTCTTCTGATGTGACTGTGGAGTAGCTTTGGTTCAGTCTTGGCTTTGTTTGCTATATCATTTTCAAAACTTTTCTCTGCTTCTCTTCTCACCCTGACGTACTCATTCCTGGTTCTCTGGTATCTCTCTCTGCTTTCTGGTGTTCTGTTATTCCGGAAGTTCCTCCACGCCCTTTTGTTCAGTTTCTTCGCTTCCATACATGCCCTATTATACCATGGGTTCTTCCGTTGCTTCTCGCATTTTTCCCTTTGGGCCGGATGAACCTGTTTACTGCCTCCTGACACTTTTGGGTAACATAGTCCATCATACCCTGTACTGATTTATCTCTGAGGTCTGTGTCCCAAGGTATTTCACTTAGGAAACTTCTCATCTGTTCATAATTCCCCTTGCGGTATGCCAGCCTTTTGATTCTTAGTTCTTTTTTGGGGGAGATAATTCCTAGCTCTACCAGGTACTCAAAGTTCAATACACTGTGGTCACTCATTCCCAAGGGTGCTTTCATCTTAACTTCCCTTATATCCCACTCATTTAGGGTAAATATCAAATCAAGCATTGCTGGTTCATCTTCTCCTCATTCTTGTTGGATCCTTGACGTGCTGGCTTAGAAAGTTTCTTGTTGCCACATCCATCAGCTTAGCTCTCCTGTGTGTGTGTGTGTGTGTGTGTGTGTGTGTGTGTGTGTGTGTGTGTGTGTGTGTGTGTGTGTGCGTGTACTCACCTAGTTGTGCTTGCGGGGGTTGAGCTCTGGCTCTTTGGTCCCGCCTCTCAACCGTCAATCAACAGGTGTACAGATTCCTGAGCCTATTGGGCTCTATCATATCTACACTTGAAACTGTGTATGGAGTCAGCCTCCACCACATCGCTTCCTAATGCATTCCATTTGTCAACCACTCTGACACTAAAAAAGTTCTTTCTAATATCTCTGTGGCTCATTTGGGCACTCAGTTTCCACCTGTGTCCCCTAGTGCGTGTGCCCCTTGTGTTAAACAGCCTGTCTTTATCAACCCTTCGATTCCCCTGAGAATCTTGAATGTGGTGATCATGTCCCCCCCTAACTCTTCTGTCTTCCAACGAAGTGAGGTTTAATTTCCGTAGTCTCTTCTCGTAGCTCATACCTCTCAGCTCGGGTATTAGTCTGGTGGCAAACCTTTGAATCTTTTCCAGTTTAGTTTTATGCTTGACTAGATATGGACTCCATGCTGGAGCCGCATACTCCAGGATTGGTCTGACATATGTGGTATATAATGTTCTGAAAGATTCCTTACACAAGTTTCTAAAGGCCGTTCTTATGTTAGCCAATCTGGCATATGCTGCTGATGTTATTCTCTTGATATGAGCTTCAAGGGACAGGTCTGGCGTGATATCAACCCCCAGGTCTTTCTCTCTCTCTGACTCTTGAAGTATTTCATCTCCCATCGTGTGTGTGTGTGTGAGTGTGTTTGTGTGTGTACTCACCTATTTGTGCTTGTACTTATCTATTTGTGCTTGCAGGATCGAGCATTGGCTCTTGGATCCCGCCTTTCCAGCCATCGGTTGTTTACAGCAATGACTCCTGTCCCATTTCCCTATCATACCTAATTTTAAAAGTATGAATAGAGCTTGCTTTCACAACCTGTTCCCCAGGTGCATTCCATTTTTCCACTACTCTCATTCTAAAAGAAAACTTCCTAACATCTCTGTGACTCATCTGAGTTTCCAGTTTCCACGCATATCCCCTCGTTCTGTTATTATTACGTGTGAACATTTCATCTATTTCCACTTTGTCAATTCCCCTGAGTATTTTATATGTTCCTATCATATCTCCTCTCTCCCTTCTTTTCTCTAGTGTCGTAGGGTTCAGTTCACTCAGACGTTCTTCATATCCCATCCCTCGTAACTCGTGGTCAAGCCTCGTCGCAAACCTCTGTTCCTTATGTGTTTCTTCAGGTGGGGGCTCCATGATAGCGCGGTATACTCTAAGACTGGTCTCACGTAAGCAGTGTAAAGCGCCCTAAAAGCCTCCTCACTTAGGTTTCTGAATGAAGTTCTAATTTTCGCCAGTGTAGAGTACGCTGCTGTCGTTATCCTATTTATATGTGCCTCAGGTATTAGATTAGGTGTCACATCCACTCCTAGGTCTCTTTCTCGAATCGTTACAGGTAGGCAGTTCCCCTTCATGGTGTACTGTCCCTCTGGTCGTCTATCACCTGATCCCATTTCAACAAGTTTACATTTACTGGTGTTGAACTCCAGTAGCCATTTCCCTGACCATCTCTGCAACCTGTTTAAATCCTCTTGGAGGATCCTACAATCCTCATCTGTCACAACTCTTCTCATTAATTTTGCGTCATCCGCAAACATTAACATGTATGATTCCACTCCTGTAAACATATCATTTACGTAAATTAGAAAGAGGATTGGGCCCAGCACCGATCCTTGAGGTACTCCACTTGTTACTGTTCACCAGTCCGACTTCTCGCCCCTTACCATTACCCTCTGGCTCCTTCCTGTTAGGTACTCACCTATTTGTACTCACCTATTTGTGCTTGCGAGGGTCGAGCTTTGGCTCTTTGGTTCCGCCTCTCAACTGTCAATCAACTGGAGTCAATCAACTAGTTCCTCACCCATGCTAGGGCTTTTCCGCTTACTTCTGCCTGCCTCTCAAGTTTGTAAAGCAGTCTCATGTGCGGTTCTGTATCAAAGGCCTTTTGGCAGTCAAGAAATATGCAGTGTGCCCAGCCTTCTCTGTCCTGCCTGATCCTTGTTACTTTGTATGTGTGTGTGTGTTTGTGTGTGTGTGTGTATACTCACCTGTATGTACTCACCTATATGTGTCTGCAGGATCGAGCATTGACTCTTGGATCCCGCCTTTCGAGCATCAGTTGTTTACAGCGATGACTCCTGTCCCATTTCCCTATCATACCTGGTTTTAAAATTATGAATAGTATTTGCTTCCACAACCTGTTCCTTAAGTGCATTCCATTTTCCCACTACTCTCACGCTAAAAGAAAACTTCCTAACATCTCTGTGACGCATCTGAGTTTCCAACTTCCATCCATGTCCCCTCGTTCTGTTACTATTCCGTGTAAACTTTTCGTCTATGTCCACTCTGTTAATCCTCTGAGTATTTTATACGTTCCTATCATGTCCCCCCTCTCCCTTCTTCTTTCTAGTGTCGTAAGGCACAGTTCCCTCAGGCGATCCTCATACCCCATCCCTCGTAGCTCTGGGACGAGTCTCGTTGCAAACCTCTGAACCTTTTCCAGTTTCATTATATGCTTTTTCAGATGCGGACTCCATGATGAGGCGGCATACTCTAAGACTGGCCTCACATAGGCAGTGTAAAGCGCCCTAAATGCCTCCTTACTTAGGTTTCTGAATGATGTTCTAACTTTTGCCAGTGTAGAGTACGCTGCTGTCATTATCCTATTTATATGTGCCTCAGGAGATAGATTAGGTGTTACGTCCACACCCAGGTCTCCTTCGCGCGTCGTCACAGGTAGGCTGTTCCCCTTCATTGTGTACTGTCCCTTTGGTCTCCTATCTCCTAGTCCCATTTCCATAACTTTACATTTGCTCGTGTTGAATTCCAGTAGCCATTTCTCTGACCATCTCTGCAACCTGTTCAGGTCCTCTTGGAGGATCCTGCAATCCTCATCTGTCACAACTCTTCTCATCAACTTTGCGTCATCTGCAAACATCGACATGTAGGACTCTACACCCGTAAACATGTCGTTAACATATACAAGAAATAGAATTGGTCCCAGCACCGATCCTTGTGGTACTCCACTTGTTACTGTTCGCCAGTCCGACTTCTCGCCCCTTACCGTAACTCTTTGGCTCCTTCCTGTTAGGTAGTTCCTTATCCATGCTAGGACCTTTCCCCCTACCCCCGCCTGCCTCTCGAGTTTGAACAGCAGTTTCATGTGCGGTACTGTATCAAAAACTTTTTGGCAGTCCAGAAATATGCAGTCTGCCCAACCATCTCCGTCCTGTCTTATCCTCGTTATTTTATCATAGAATTCCAGAAGGTTTGTTAGGCACGATTTCCCTGTCCAGAACCCATGTTGATGTTTGTTCACAAACCTAATGTACTCCAGGTGTGCAACCAGTCGTAGCCTAATTATTCTTTCCAGTATTTTACAGGTGATGCTTGTCAGTGATACAGGTCTATAGTTACGTGCCTCCTCCCTATCGCCTTTCTTGAAGATCGGCACGACATTTGCCTTCTTCCAGCAATTGGGCAATTCTCCCGATATAAGTGACTCATTAAAGATCATTGCCAGAGGCACGCTGAGGGCCTGCGCTGCTTCTTTTAGTATCCACGGTGATACTTTGTCTGGTCCAACTGCTTTAGATGCATCTAGAGTTGTTTCATTACCTCCTCTGCTGTCACCTCTATATCTGATAGTCTTTCATCTAGGGTAACCCCTTCCAACAATGGGAGCTGCTCAGGCTCGATAGTGAACACTCCATGGAAACTGGCATTCAGTGCCTCACAGACTTCCTTGTCACTTTCAGTATATGCCCCCTCTGCCTTCCTTAGTCTTGTCACTTGGTCGTTCACCGACATTTTTCTTCATATATGACTGTAGTAACTTAGGTTGTTTTTTTCGCTTTGATTGCAATATCGTTCTCATAGTCCCTTTCCGATGTTCGTCTTATGTTAATGTAATCGTTCCTGGCTCTGTTGCATCTGATCCTGTTGTCCTCTGTCCTTTGTCTTCTGTACTTCCTCCACTCCCGCCTGTGTGTGTGTGTGTGTGTGTGTGTGTGTGTGTGTGTGTGTGTGTGTGTGTGTGTGTGTGTGTGTGTGTGTGTGTGTGTGTGTGTTTGTGTGTGTGTGTGTGCGTGTATATATGAGTGTGTTCGTGTATGTGTTATGTGTGAGTTGCTCTGAGTTCCAATCAGTTTCTGTGAGTGGATGGCTGGCCAGTTCCTTCTGTCCCAAAGCCAGATAGTCACAAACAGATTCTTCACCCCAATCTGTCGGGATAACCAGTGTAGTAAAGACAGCCTGGTGGTCTGAAGAATCAACTTATCCCAGAGGTCTGCATTGATCTATGCATGCAGGAAGGTCAGTTACGTAAAGATCGAGGGCTCTCTCCCTGTGTCTTACTCATTCTCTGTCTCTCACCTTCGGTCTCTGTCTCTCTCCCTCCATCATTGTCTCTGCCTCTCTCCATCTGTCTCTCCCTCTCACCATCTATGTTTCTGTTTTTCTCATTTTCTGTCTCTCTCTCTTTCATTCCCTGTCTCAGTTTTTATCTCTCTATCTCTCTCTGTCTCTCCTGTCACGGTTCGTCTCCTCTCTCTTTCTCTCTCTTCCCTCTCAGTTTCTCTCTCTATCTTTCTGCTTTTTCTTGCCTCTCTCCTTTTCTTTCTGTCTCTGTCTCTCTCCTTCTCTCTCTGTATCGACTGTCTATCTGTCCTTCTGTCTCTGTGTCGACTATCTCTCTCCTTCTACCTCTGAATCGATTATCTCTCTCCTTCAATCTCTGCCTCACCTCTATCTGCTTCTCTCGTTCTTCCACTGACTCTCCTCTTTCTGTTTCACTCCCTCTCTTTCTCACCTCCTCTTTCCGTCTCTATCTCTCTCACTCCTCTCTCTAACTTTATCTCTCTCTCTCTGTCTCCTTCGCTCTGTTTCTCTCATCTCTCTAACTGTCCCTCTCTCTCTCTCTCTCCTCATTATCTCTCTTCGTCTCTTTCTGACTGTCTCTCTCCTGTTTGTCTCTTTCCACCTCTTTCTCCGTCACTGTCTTTCTCCTTCTCTGTCTCTGTGTCTCTCTTACCTTTTTTTCTATCTCATCCTCTTTTTATGTCTATCTCTCTCTCTCTTTATCCTTCAATCTATCTGCTCTTCATCTTTCTCCTCTTTTTCTGTTTCTGTCTCGATCTTTATTTCTTGATCTGTCTCTCTTTTTCTCGTTTTTCGTCTCCACTTTCTGTCCCTGTTAATTTTTGTCTACTCCCAGCCAACTGAAAACATGGTTGCAACCTCCACTAACGTTTCCGTAGGGTTGTGGAAAACAAAAGATGCAAGAATTGTTCAAAAGGCACATGAGCAACCGTTAACTCAAGAACATTTAAAGTATTTCTTTACGTAATTTGGCAAATTTTGTCTTTTATAATACTAGTTTCTCCTTTGTATTAACAAAAAATAGTTTTTCGTGCTTAAATATTAAATTTATGTACATTACAAATATAAATTTTGAATTTTGTTTAATAGCTGAATGAAACATTTAATTACTCAAAGATATTGGACAATAACTATTTTCCATACAGCTAATATTGGTTAATGTAACAATATTTGTTCCCTTATATTAAAACAATTTTTTTATGTTCAATTACTAAATTTTAATGTCCTTTTGTAACATACAAATGTACCTTTTGTATTCATATAACTCAGAGACAACATATAAATGTTGTGTCTAAGTGTATGAAAGGTGTGCAAAACATTTTTTTGTATATTATTTTGCAAAAAAAAATTATAACACTATTTGCCACGTATATTAAATAATACTGTTTTCATGTTTAAAATTATATTGATGTACTTAAAAAAAATATATTTACATAAATTAGAAATGTTGTTTCATAGGTGTAAGGAGGACACACGCAACATTTAATGTAAAAAAATTAATGGAATAAAAAAAATTCAGATATCTCATCAAAGATACTACAAAGTAATACAGATATCACTAGCATCTGTATTACAGTGGATTTTACATTAAATATCGTTGAAGCACAAATGAGTGAGCTCAACTAGGTAAGTACAACTGCATAAGTGCAACTAGGAGAGTACATGTAGGTCAGTAGAACTTGGCGAGTTCACTGCTAAGTGAATACAAAGAGGTTAGTACAAGGTGAGTTCTTCATGGTAAGGACTATCAGGTGAGTATAACTAGATTACAATAGCGAGCTGAGAGCAAGTAGGTAAATACAAGGGAGTTGTGGTAGATGGAGAGATGGTAGATGGAATGACAGTAGATGAATTGGCAGTATAGATGGAGTGGTGGTAGATGGTGTGGTGGTAGTTGGAATGGTGGTAGATGGTGTGGTGGTATAGATGGATTGGCGGTAGATGGTGTGGTGGTTGTTGGAATAGCGGTAGTTGGAGTGGTGGTATAGATGGAGTGGAGCTAGACAAAGTGGCGGTAGATATAGTGGTAGATGGAATGGTGGTATAGGAGGAGTGGTTGTGTATATGAATCGGCGGTAGATGGAGTGGTGGAATACATGGATTTGCGAAAGACTGAGTGGTGGTAGAGCGAGTGGTGGTAGATGGAGTGTTGATAGATAATGTGCTGGTAGATGGAGTTGTGCCTTTCTTCACACACACCCTCCCCATCTTCCCCCACGCACACCTATCCTGTCATTCTTCACACACTCCCCCTTCCCCTCTTCTTCCTTCATGCATACCCATCCTGTTTTAACTCCCATCCTCCCCTTCTTCTTATCTTCCCCCACACAGACATCCTGTCTTTCATAACACACACTCTTCCCCATCTTCCTCCATGCACACCCATCCTGTCTTCACAAACACCCTCCCTATCTTTCCCCCCCCCCACACACAAACACCTCCCCCATCTTCCCCCACGCACACCCAATCTGTCTCTCTCTTCACACATATCCTCCCAATCTTTGCCCATGCACAGCCATGCTGTCCTACTTCACACACACTTTCCGCATCTTCCACCAGGCACACACCTATCCTGTCTTCACACAAACCTCCCCTTTTTCCCTCATGTACACCTATCCGGTCTCTCTTTATCCCTGCCCTCCCCATCTTCCCCGATGCACACCAATCGAATGACGGCGAATGAGACAATTTTAAATTTTTTGGAAAATTGACTTATTCGCCATTAGGGGTTTCCAGGTAAATACAAGGCAAATTTACTCATATGCCGTCAGGGTTTCCAGGTATTTTTTGGGACAACTTACTCATTTGGACTTAAAGGTTTCTTATGGGGGAAATTAAAAAAAATCAGAGTTTAGTTAAAGACCGAAATATTTTCATAGTAAAAGGCCGAAATATTTTCAAAGTTAAAGACCAAAATTTGACAGAGACCATTTTAAGATAGAATTTCTTTAGAGTCCAGTTGAAGACCAAAATAATTTCACAGACCAGGTAAGACCAAAATTTGACCCATTTTAGGATCGAATTTCTTTAGAGTCTATTTTAAGACTATAATTTCTCAAAGGCCATTTTAAGACCGAATTTCTTCAGCATCTAGTTTGAACCCAAATGCTTCAACCAAACCTGGGATCTTTGTTGGTGTCAGCCTCACTCGACTAAACTTCTTGTAAAGCATAGTTATCTTATCCTTTTTGGTTGATTCCTTCGCTACTTTCGGCGGAGAACTGCTCTGCCTGTGATCCATCGTGTAGTGTATATAATGTGTTGAAAAGACACAGGAACAAATATAACTGCCGATAATAGCCGAAATGTGCACAAGTTTGGGACGCGAGAGGAAGGAGTAGTGGTCATAAGGGTGGTCACGGAAACAATATATCCACCACATGGCCCGACGACCCAAGATCCCTTGTGGCATATGTAAGAAAGCGGAAAGACAATGGCGCTCATTTTGAACCCACCTTGAAGTTTATCGGATAAAATTGGAATTTTCAACAAATATTTTAATACATGATGCAAGCAAGAGTCACTCGCTTGGCATAGGGAGAAAAATGAATGACTCCAGTGGGAGGCACTGGAATGTGTTAAAAAGTTCTTACTGAAAAAATTAAACTCTATGGACTTGAGCAGATATAAAAAAAATGTTTATTACATATTAGCTCTTGGACCCAGCTCTATACGTTTATAAGTGTAGTTTTGCTACTAATAGCCCAATTTAAAACATAGTAAATAAGATCAAGATAGTTACTGAACGCCAACTCCTGTCCTCCACCTTATTTCAGCAAACTTAGTATATCAGATCAAGACCCGATCCCGCCTATCACTTTATCAAAGTAACCATATCCTCTCCTTCAGTTCTGTTGTTTACTCAGCTATGTAAATATTCACTAACTAGGTAACAATCACTCGATCATAATACACCTTATATCTCCCCCTCCCGCCTTCCTCCATATCTTCCCCCACCCTCCTAATCTCCGCACCACGTACTTCCCTTACCTTCCCCCTCCCTTATCTCTCCAACTCCCTGCACCCTTATTTTCCCCTCCCTAACATTCCTACTCCCATACCTCCCCTTCCCTTACCTTTCCCTACTCCCTTTCGCTCTTATCTCCCCCTCCCTCTTCCCCGCATCTTACCCATTGATGAACGAAGGTGAGTTAGAGTAACTTTGGTGCACGAAGATGAACTTAGAAAATTTCTTTGATACTCGAAGATGTCTTAGAAAGTTTCTTTGATATTCGAAGATGTCTTAGAAATTTTCTTTGATACATGAAGATGTATTTGAGGACAAAAGTTTTTTTTTGTCTTTGAGCGTGTCTTTAATGACACTGAGTGTGTCTTTGATGTCTTTGAGTGTGTTATTGATGTCTTTGAGCGTGTCTTTAATAACTCTGAGAGTGCCTTTGATGTATTTTAGTGTGTTATTGATGTCTTTGAGTGAGTTATTGATATTTTTTAGTGCGTTATTGACGTCTTTGAGCGTGTTATTGGCGTCTTTGAGTGTGTTATTGATGTCTTTGAGTACATTATTGATGTCTTTTGGTGTGTTATTAATGTCTGTGAGTGTGTCTTTGATGTCATTGAGTGTGTTATTGATGTCTTTGAGTGTGTTATTGACATCTTCGAGTGTTATTGGTGTCATTGAGTGTGTTATTGATGGCTTTGTGAATGTTATTGATGTCTTTGGGTGTGTTATTGCTGTCTGTGAGTGTGTCTTTGATGTCGTTGAGTGTGTCATTGATGTCTATGAGTTTATTATTGACGTCTTTGAGTGTGTTATTAGTGTCATTGAATATATTATTGATGTCTTTGAGTGCGTTATTGATGTCTTTGAGTGTTATTGATGTCTTGAAGATAAACTTTGGTGTCGTTGAGTGTGTTATTAATGTTTGAAAAAGTGTACTAGATGTCTCTGAGGGTGTCCTTGTTGTATCGAAGTTTGTCATTGATGTCTTTGGGTGTGTTATTGCTGTCTGTGAGTGTGTCTTTGGTGTCTTTTTGTGTTTTATTGGTGTCTTTGTGTGTGTTATTGAGGTCTTTGAGTGTGGTATTAGTGTCTTTGAGTGTGTTATTGATGTCATTGAGGGTGTTATTGACGTCTTTGAATATGTCATTGATGTCTTGAAGAGAAACTTTGATGTCTTTGAGTGTGTTATTAATGCTTGAAAGAGTGTATTAGATGTCTCGGAGGGTGTCCTTGATGCATCGAAGTTTGTCATTGATGTCTCAAAGAGTGTCTATGACTATTTTTCTTTTTCTTACTCCACCCCAATTTCAAAGATGAGATTAAAGAAGTTACATTTGACTATTTTTAGTTGAGGGAAAGAATATTTTAGTTAAGAAAGTGTTGAAAAAAGTTACACTTTTCTATCTTCAGTTGAGAGAGGTGTTATTTTAGTTAAGAAATTATGAAAAGATGATGAAAGTGACTATTTTAGTTGATTGACGAATAATTTTAGTTAGGAAATAATGAATGTGACTATTTTCAGTTTATTGGGGAATAATTTTAGTAAGGAAACGAAAGAAAAGAATGTGTTGGTAAATTTGGTACTGAATAGAACGTAGTTTTTTTTTAAACAACAGTGTCAGCAAGAAATATTAAGTTGATAAAGAGAATTACATTGACGTAGTTTTGCAAATAAAACAGGATGACTGACTAAATAAATGAATACTTTGTAGTAATTTGTTGAGTGAACTCTAATGCTGTTGATAATGTCTGACACAAAACTAGTTACTGAATGACAGAACACTTGTACATTTGATTTTAAAGAACATGTAAGAGAATGTGATGAACACAGAGAGCATACGGGGGAATTTGAATTGAATTTGAAGAGAATTTGAAAACATATAGTGAATATACAGTGTATACGAAGAATGTACAATGAACTTTTGAAAAATGTGATAAGAACATGGAATATCACAAAGAACACAGAAAACATGGAAGAGAATGTGAAAAACAAAGTGAATATGTAATGAATATGAACAGTGAACTTGTGAAGAACATATTAAGAACATTATGAGAATATGGAGAACATGAAAAAGAACATTATGAAAATATTTAGAACATGAAAAAGAACACAGAGAACATTGAAAGCAATATAAAAATATGATTTGAACATGTAGAGAACATGAATAATGAGTATAAAAGTTGCACAGAGAACAAGCTGTGAACATTTGCAGAAAATGAATAATTAGTATAAAAGATGTATATCTTTAAATTCTGGGGAGAGAGGGAGGTTTGGGTGAGGTTGTGGAGTAGGTACGATGCACGAGAGAACGAAGAAAGGGAGAGGGAGATAAGGGCGAAACGGAGTAGGAAAAGGTATGGGAGGGAGAGTTAAGGGAGGGGTTAGGAAAGGGAGGGGAAAATAAGGGTGCAGGGAGTTGGTGAGACAAGAGAGGGGGAAGGTAAGGGAAGTATGGGGTGCGGGGAATAGGGGGTGGTGGAATATATTGAGGAAGGTGGGAGGTAGAGATAAGGTGTATTATGACAGTGTAATTATTACCTAGTTACTGAACATTTACATAGCTGAGTAAACAATAGTATTGAAGGAGAGGATATGGTAACTTTGATAAGGGGATAGGCAGGAGCAGATCTTGAATTGAAATACTAAGTTTGCTGTACTAAGGTGGAGGACAGGAGTTGGCATTCGGTAGCTATTTTTATATTATTTACTATGTTTGAAATATGACCTTTTTAAATTGAACTAAAATTGGGTAATTAGTAGCAAAACTATACTTATAAACATACTGAGTTGGGTCCAAGAGTTAATACGTGATAAACTTTTTCTTAAATATCTGCTCAAGTCCATATTGTTAATTTTCTCAATAAGAACTTTTTAAAAAAGCTGGTGTAAGTAACATTCTGAAATATTTTGGTTATAAACTGTTCTCTGAGAAAATTTTGGTCTTAAACTGGACTCTGACAATATTTGAATTTCATCCATAAGAACTCTTTAATTAAGTGCAACGAAAATTAAAACTAAAATTAGACAAAATATGTTCTTAACATGGTCTCTATCAAATTTTGGTCTCAAACTGGACTCTGAAGAAATTAAGTCTTAAAATGGTTGTGAAAAATTTCGGTCTTAAACGGACTCTGAATAAATTATATTTAAAAATAACCTTTGAGAAATTTCGGTTTTAATATGGACTCTGATAAAATTCGGTCTTTAGCTGGTGTCTGACAAATTTTTGGTCTTACATTGTCTCTGAAATTATTTCGGTTTTCAACTGGACACTGAAGAAATTCGGTCTTGAAATGGTCTCCGTAAACAATCAGTCTTAAAATAAATTCTGAAGAAATTAGGTCTCTTTAACATTTCCGTCCTAAACGGGTGAAACAGCAGTAAATTGATATAAAAACTAAAAATTACTGCGAAGATGTCTATTTTCATTAACAAAACTTCTAGGAACATATTATCTAAAAACGGTCTTTTTGAAAAATTTCGGTCTTAAACTAAACTCTGATTTTTTTGGGGGGGGGGGAATTTTCCCTAAGTGCTGCTTAATCTCTCCTTTCACCCAACAGCAGTTGGGTTCATGGTTGAAAAGCTATTTTTTAATTATGATCCAAGGAAAACTAATTTGGGTAAACCTTAAGATAAACAATGCAAATGAAGTCTTCTTAGCTTGTAAACAAAAATATAAGTCGCCTGATAATATACTTTTAGGTTAAAAAACTAATAATTTATAATTTAGTCATGCCATTGCTTCATCGACTTTCAGATGATTGTCATCATCGGCAGTCAGCAGGGATTCCAAAGGATTACTTCAATAGTTACCAGCCCATTCACCGAGAAAATGCTTCAACGTCTGGGTTGCAAGGTCCAAACCACATTTGACTTCCACACCCTGGAAGAAGGTCTGCTCGACCTGTCCCGCATGGATCAGAAGCAGTTCAAAATAATGACTAAATACCTATCACCAACAATGCCAAAATCACAGTTATAATCAGGAAATAATAAAAGCTGGTTGATGAATGTTACTCTATTTTTTGTAATGCTTACTTAGGACAGTCAAATTTTGTTTGAATTATTATTACGAAACTCTAAACACATATCGAAACACACACAAACACATATACATTAAAGCACGCATACTAGGTAGCAAAAATATTCAAGCAAGCAAACCCAGCAAACACTGAACACTGTTGAAACCTCCACTAACGTTTCTATAGAGATAAGGGAAAGAAAAGTTGCATGTATGGTTCAACAGGCACATGATGAACGTTTAACCCAGGAATGGTAAAAGTATTTCTTTATGAAATTTGGCAAATTTTGTCTTTCTGACACTAGTTTCTCCTTTATATTAAAAATATAGTTTTCATATTTAAATATTAAATTCATGTACATTTAATATATAAATTGTAAATGTAGTTTCATAGTTATATGAAAAACTATTTTTCATGTTCATTTATTAAATTTTTAGGTCATTTTGTAACATACATTATTATTAATTATAAATGTTGTTTCTAAGTTACATGAAAGGTGTGAAAAATATTTACTTTCTAGTTGTTTATTTGCTATTTTGTTATGACTTTGCTAAAAATTGTTTTTATAAAACTTTTTGCTAACTTATATGTTAAAGAATACTGTTTTAATTTTTAAAATTTATTAATAAATTATATATATATATATATATATATATATATATATATATATATATATATATATATATATATATATATATATACTTCATTTAAAACACAGCAACATAAATTGTAAATGTTGTTTCATACGTGTATGAAGGAAACATGCAAACATATAATCTAACATTTTTATTGGAATAAAAAAATTAAGGTGCATCAAAAACCTCTTTATTATACCAGATTTTACAATAAGCACAAATGGGTAAGTACAACTAGATGAGTACAACCATATGATTGTGACTAGGGGGAGTACAAGTAGGTGAGTAGTTGTGAGTACTCACAACTAGGTGAGAATAACTAGGTTAGCACACCTATATGAGTGTAACTAGGAGAGTACAACTAAGTGAATACAACTACTCAAGTACAACTAAGTGAATACAACTACTCAAGTACAACTAGAGGGAGTACATGTAGGTTAGTTCAACATGAGCACTGCTAGGTGAATACGGTTGAGAGGCGGGACCAAAGAGCCAGAGCTCAACCCCCGCAAGCACAACTAGGTGAGTACAACTAGGTGAGTACAAGTAGGAGAGTACATTTACACAAGTACAGCTAGGGTGAGTAACTGTAAATAGATGAGTACAATTAGAGAAGTACAATTAGGTGAATTCATCTAGCTTAGTACAACTAGGTGAGTACTTCAAGGTGAATACAGGTAGGTGAGTACTATCAGGGTGCATACAACTAGTTGAGCACAACTAGATGAGTACAGTTATGTGAAAACAAGTTGGTGAGTACAGCTAGGCTACTACAACTAGGTGAGCACAACTATGTCAGTACAATTAGGTGAGTACAGGTAGGTAGGTACAGCAAGGTGAATACAAGCAGGTGAGTTCAAGTAGGTTATTACAACCAGGTTAGTATAGCTTGGTTAATATGGATAGGTACTCACATAGTTGTACTCACCTACTTGTGCTTGTGGGGGTTGAGCTCTGGCTCTTTGGTCCCACCTCTCAACTGTTAATGGAGTTGACTATCCACATCACTTCTTAAAGCATTCCATTTATTAACTACTCTGACACTAACTAAATTCTTTCTAGTCTCCTTGGCCCATTTGGGCACTCAATTTCCTTGGTACCTTGTGGTACCTTGTAAAAATGGTACCTTGAATCTGGCCACCTGCTTCCTACCCCTAATTTCATTACATTACATTTGCTCGGGTTGAACTCGAACAACCATTTGTAAGATCATTCCATCAGTATTTCCAGGTGTTCTTGAAACCTCATGCTGTAACCTACTCTGTCATAATCCTTCTCATAATTTTGGCGTCATCAGTAAACATTGAGAGAAATGAGTCTATACCCTCTGGAAGATCATTTACGTATATCAGAAACAGGATAAGTCCTAGTACAGAACCATGTGGGACTCTGCTTTGTGACTTCACGGCAGTCTGAGGTCTCACCCCTCACAGTAACTCACTGATTCCTATTGCTTAGTACTGTTTTATCCACTGGAGCATCCTACCAGTTACTCTCCAACTTATGCACCAGCCTCTTATGGGGTACTGTGTCAAAAGCTTCCGACAGTCCAAGAAAATGAAGTCTGCCCAACATTCTCTTTCTTGATTAATCTTTGTCACCTAATCATAGAATTCTATTTAACCAGTGAGGCAAGATTTATCATCCCTGAACTCGTGTTAGTGGTGTGTCCCTTCTCTCTCTAGATGTGCTACTAGATTTTTTCTCCATCTCCCATCATCAATGTTCTCCATCACCTTGCAAGGTATACAATTTAAGGACACTGGTATATTGTTCAGTGCCTCTTACCTGTCACCCATTTTGTATATTTGGACTAGATTAATCGTCTTACATATTTCTGGTAAATTTCCTGTCTCCAGTGACCTACTATTCACAATTGAGAGTAGCAAACAAAGTACTTCAGCACACTATTTCAACACCTATGGAGAGATTCCGGCCGGACCAGGAGCCTTCTCACGTACAGATCCAACAGATGACCGTTAACCTCATCTGTGGTAATTTCGAACCCTTCCAAGGCCGCCTGGTTTATTACCACCTCCCATGTGTGTGTGTGGCTGTGTACTCACCTAGAATTCACCTAGTTGTGCTTGCTAGGGTTGAGCTCTGGCTCTTTGGTACTGCCTCGCAACCGTCAATCATTTTATAGACAGATTCCTGAGCATAGTGGGCTCTATCATATCTACACTTGAAACTGTGTATGGAATCTGCCTCCACCACATAACTTCCTAATGCATTCCATTTGTCAACAACTCTGACATTAAAAAAGTTTTTTAATGTTTCTCTGGCTCATTTGGGCACTCTATTTCTGTATGACTAGGCACTGTATGGCACTGGCATTTCCATATGACTAGTTTCATCATATCTTGGACTGCTTTTCCCCTAATTTCTTCCTCCCACTACACTTCTCCAAGATAGTCCCTTATCCTCCTGTGTTCCCTTTTCCTGTAGTCAACTCTCCTTTCCCAGACCTCAGGTCCCTTGGTCACACGTTTGTATTCCATCATGTAGTCAAAGACTAGGACACAATGGTCACTGCCCCCTAGAGGTATTTCATGTTATAAATTCTCAATGTCTTCTACGTTCTGGGTGAAAATCAGGTTTAATAGGCTCGGTGTATCCCCTCCTCTTTCCCTTGTGTCTTCCTTCACATGTTGTGTTAGGAAATTCCTGTCTATAACATCTACTAACTTTGCTCCTCACGTTTCTTCCCCGCCATAGGGATTCCTTGATTCCCAATTTACCTCTCCATGATTTAGGTCCCCCATGACCAGCAGTTTCGCTCTCATTCTGTGAGCTAATGTTGCTGCCCTTTGCAATTCATCTATACATGCCTTGTTGTTGTCATCATACTCCTGTCTGGGTCTTCTACTGTTTGGTGGCTGATTGTAGATTTCCAAGATCAGAATCTTCCTCCCATCTGCTGTCAGAGTTCCATGTATGAAGCTTGTGCTCTCATTGGTAACCCGATTTTCTAGGTCATCAAACTTCCTTTTCCACTTTATTATGAGTGCCACTGCCTCTCCCTGTCACCATGTCCTTTCTTTTCTCATCACTTGGTACCCCTCTGGAAAGATTGCATCTGAGATCATGCCAAATATTTTATTTTCCACTATTGCAACTATGTCAGGATCTGCCTCACTAACTCTTTCTCTTATCTCTTCTGCTTTATTAGATACCCCATCAGCATTGGTGTACCAAACCTTGAGACTCTTCTTAGAAACTCTGGCACCTGTGGGTTGCACTGGAAGGTGGGATGAAGCAGATGGAATTGAATGCAATGGGGGTCAGGAGGGACAGGAGAGCTTTTGAGGAGGGAGGCAGGGAAGAAGGATGGGAGGGTGTGTCATGTTCACAGAAAATGGTACCATCCGTTTTCTATGTGCGGCGGCTGGACGCCACGAGAGAAGGTAAACAGCACACAGGACGCCTGCCAAGCTTGGGAGCTACTCTATCATGTAATCGTTTATTATTATTAAAGTCAGTAACCAGGAATGACTTTACATCAACCTTACTACCAAGACTATCTCAGCTATACACAGACACCACACTGGCGACGAGGATGAACTGGGAACACAGGTATTTTGTTCAACAAAACACAAGGAAGGAGCATGCTGTCTCGCCCAGAGGAGGAAGGAGAAGCTGTCTCTGAGCACCATACCCGATGCTGTATGCAACCCCATGCTGTGTGCTGACTGTTGCTGTGTGCTGATCGTTGCTGTGTGCTGGCCGTTGCTGTGTGCTGGCCAATGCTGTGTGCTACCCAAGCTGTGCTGATTGTTGCTGTGAGAGGAATCTGCCGACGCTGTGTACGAAACGACGCTTTGATGCAGTGTACAAAACCTGATGTTTTGGTTACGAAACGACGCTCCGTGCTACAAAATTCTTCACGCTGTGAACCAACTGCTGCCTACTGCTGCCTACTGCTGCCTACTGCTGACAACTGCTGTACCAACTGGTGCCAATTGCTGTACCAACTGCTAACAACTGCTGTGTTGCTGTGAGTAGGAACAACACATGTACACAAGGGCTAGGTAAGAAGTCAGTTGCTGCTGTGTTGTGCACTGTTGTGAACTTTTGCATTAAAATGCTTGTGTGCTTTGCAAAATTAAAGTAATTACAGTGAATTCTTGAATAACATATACAGTGCAGTAAGTGTTATATATTCTGAGGAACATTTTAAGTGATAAGTTTAAATTTATTCAGTAAAAATGGCAAATATACCTCAGTTTCCTGCATTTGATCCTGACTGTGACCAGACAAACCTGTCACAGAGGTGGGTCAAATGGCTTAAAAGGTTTGAAAATTTGTTGATAGTTTCTGACATCAAAAGTGCTGAAAGAAAGCGTGCCTTTCTACTTCACTATGCAGGTGATAGAGTTTGTGACATCTTTGATACACTGAAAGATACTGGTGGTGCCAAAGATTATGACACTGCCAAGGCCAAATTAACTGAGCATTTCAAACCAAGGCAAAATACTGCTATGGAAATTATGCATTTCAGGAGAGCAAAACAACTCTCTAATGAAACTGTTGATCAATACCATACACGTCTGCAGGGTTTAGCAGCCCACTGTGAGTTTGCTGATGTTGACAACGAAATCAAACAGCAAATAATTGAAACATGCACATCTACACGTCTTCGTCGAAGAGCTCTAGAACTTGTTGATGATGAAAGTTCTCTTACCAAGATACTGGATATGGCTCGTCGAATGGAAGATGCTGCACGTGATGCTCGTGCCATGGAGTGCAGTGCCAACAACGGTTCTGCCACTGTTACTAACAGCCATGAAGTTGTAAGGTTCAGGAGGACACCATGATCATAGAAGATATCATGCCAAACCTAACATTAAATTGAGCCGAGAACCACATCACAACTGGTTCATGAACAAGACTCAAGCAGTCACAACGACTCACATCAGAGGTTGTCAATAATAATGTTACAATTGTGGAGGAGACTACCCACACCAAGATAATGTTTGTCCTGCACAAGGTAAGAAGTGCTATGAGTGTGGAAAACTAGTCATTTTGGTGCTATGTGTCGTTCCGCACTAAAGAAACCACAATCAATAAATAAAAGCAATGTACTAGGTCAGGTCATAGGAGTCGAGGTGGCAAACACAATATTGCACCTCAAATCAAGAATGTTAATAATATACAAGACAACATTTCATTACAACCAGTCTCAGATGACAGTGAATGTGATTATATTTATGGAGTACAATCAATCACAAAATGGAATGATCTTCCAACAACCCAGAGACTATAGTATACATTGCTGGCATTG
>WNGS01165523.1:5289185-5302542 GCA_020271785.1 Procambarus virginalis
AAACATTAGAGACAATAAGACACCAGGAAGAATACTTAGTGAGACTGAGAGAACAGAGAGCAAACATAGTGAGAGACATGGATCGAAAACGAGGGACAATAGCAACACATCGGGACACAAATCCAAAAACATACGGAGAACTGAATCAGGAAAGAAGAACATTGAACTCTCACATAGCCCAAGTAAGCGAATATATAATGATCCTAAAGGCAGCAGCGAGAAATCACGAAACGGAGCACGGAGAAACACCAATGGCGGGGAGAATAAGACAAAAAACAACAGCAAAAAACAGATCCAAACCAAATAAAGGTAACAGTAGAAAAACCAAAGAAAGTAGTTCAGAAGATAGCTCCTCTGATGAGTTCGCAGATTGGTTTATGGAACAAACCCCCTCATTTAACATCAGCAATAGAAATGGCAAAAACGAAGACAAAAATGGAAAATGGGCGAGAGACCAAAGGAAGGTTATACCAAATAAGACTGTGGAGCAAAGAAACGAATCTAAATCAACTCGTTATGAAACTGAAAGATATATCGCTGAAAAACATACCAGAGCCCCTAAGAAACCTATATCCTACAATAAGAGTTTACAAATTATACAGAGAACACAACATAGTTCTATGGACGATAGAACTCATAAATATTGCCAGCAGGTTGATACGCCAAAAGGTGGTGGACATAATAGTAGAACAAAGTCAGATACAGGACGTTTTTCCAATGCAGGTGAACAAGTTTATGCCGGACCATCTGGAATTTACAACATACATGAACAAAGAGAGGACAGAATCGAAGGAATTTTTAACAGCAGTGATGATGAAATATTTAGAGGACTCGAATACATGGAAGACACCATTCATCAGCATGGAACCTCTGGGCCAGACTGTTCTCCTTCATCTTCTAAAGGGAAATATAAGCAAGGAGTTAAACGAAAACTTTACTTCGAAAGTTGTAAAAAGCAGAGAGGAACAGTTAAAAGCAAGAAGGCAAATTATGATACACAACCAGAAAATGAAACAACACCAGACGGAAGAAGAAGAGATAAAAGAAATGCTGAGAATAGCTCAGACAATGAACGAGAATATGGATTCAGACGAAGCCCCAGAAGACACCCTGGATCACCGAAACCCACATTTTGGACAGGAAAACTCAGAACATTCATCATCCACACAAAAAGACTTTGGGGAACAAGAGCAAAAAGGGGGCAAAAGCCAGGATTTAATAAGAACAGAGACCCACACGGAGGCCCAGACACATGGAGAGCTAAGCTGCTGGATGTGGCAACAAGAAACTTTCTAAGTCAACACGTCAAGGGATCGACAAGAATGAGAGGAGGGGATGAACCAGCCTTGCTTGATTTGATATTTACCCTAAATGAGTCGGATATAAGGGAAGTTAAGTTGGAAGCCCCCTTGGGAATGAGTGATCATAGTGTATTGAGCTTTGAGTACCTGGTTGAGCTAGGAATTATCACCCCCAAAAAAGAACTGGGAACCAAAGGGCTGGCGTACCGAAAGGGAAACTATGAGGAGATGAATAAATTCCTATGGGATATACATTGGGACACAGAACTCGGAACCAAGTCCGTACAAGACATGATGGACTGTCACCCAAAAATGTCAGGAGGCTGTAAGCAGGTTTGTCCCAGCCCAACAGGAAAAAACAGAGAAGCAAAGGAAGAATCCGTGGTTTAATAGGGAATGTATGAAAGCAAAGGAGCTGAACAAAAGGGCATGGAGGAACTTCCGTAATAACAGAACACCAGAAAGTAGAGAGAGATACCAGAGAACCAGGAACGAGTATGTCAGTGTGAGAAGAGCAGCTGAGAAAAGGTATGAAAATGATATAGCTAACAAAGCCAAGACTGAACCAAAGCTACTACACAGTCACATCAGGAGGAAGACAACAGTGAAGGAACAGGTGATTAAACTTAGGGTGGGCGAGGACAGGTACACAGAGAATGACAAAGAGGTGTGTGAAGAACTCAACAAAAGGTTCCAGGAGGTCTTTACAATAGAACAGGGAGATATCACGGCGCTGGGAGAGGTGGCAGCAAACCAGGTGACCTTGGATAGGTTCGAAATTACAAGAGATGAGGTCAAAAAGCACCTATTGGAGCTGGATGTGAGAAAAGCTGTTGGGCCGGATGGAATCTCGCCATGGGTATTGAAAGAGTGTGCAGGAGCACTTTGCTTACCACTCTCCATAGTGTATAGTAAGTCACTGGAAACGGGGGACCTACCAGAAATATGGAAGACTGCTAATGTAGTACCAATATACAAAAAGGGTGACAGACAAGAGGCACTGAACTACAGGCCAGTGTCCTTAACTTGTATACCATGCAAGGTGATGGAGAAGATTGTGAGAAAAAACCTAGTAACACATCTGGAGAGAAGAGACTTCGTGACAACCCATCAACATGGGTTCAGGGAGGGTAAATCTTGCCTTACAGGCTTGATAGAATTCTACGATCAGGTGACAAGAATTAAGCAAGAAAGAGAAGGGTGGGCGGACTGCATTTTTTTGGACTGTCGGAAAGCCTTTGACACAGTACCCCATAAAAGGTTGATGCATAAGCTGGAGAAACAGGCAGGAGTAACAGGTAGGGCGCTCCAGTGGATAAGGGAGTACCTAAGCAATAGGAAGCAGAGAGTTACAGTGAGGGGTGAGACCTCAGACTGGCGTGAAGTCACCAGTGGAGTCCCACAGGGCTCTGTACTTGGACCTATCCTGTTTCTGATATACGTAAATGATCTCCCAGAGGGTATAGACTCATTCCTCTCAATGTTTGCTGACGACGCCAAAATTATGAGAAGGATTAAGACAGAGGAGGACAGCTTGAGACTTCAAGAAGACCTGGACAAGCTGCAGGAATGGTCGAACAAATGGCTGTTAGAGTTTAACCCAAGCAAATGTAATGTAATGAAGATAGGGGTAGGAAGCAGGAGACCAGATACAAGGTATCATTTGGGAGATGAAATACTTCAAGAGTCAGAGAGAGAGAAAGACCTGGGGGTTGATATCACGCCAGACCTGTCCCCTGAAGCTCATATCAAGAGGATAACATCAGCAGCATATGCCAGGTTGGCTAACATAAGAACGGCCTTTAGAAACTTGTGTAAGGAATCTTTCAGAACATTATATACCACATATGTCAGACCAATCCTGGAGTATGCGGCTCCAGCATGGAGTCCCTATCTAGTCAAGCATAAGACTAAACTGGAAAAGGTTCAAAGGTTTGCCACCAGACTAGTACCCGAGCTGAGAGGTATGAGCTACGAGGAGCGACTGCAGGAATTAAACCTCACTTCGTTGGAAGACAGAAGAGTTAGGGGGGACATGATCACCACATTCAAGATTCTCAGGGGAATCGACAGGGTTGATAAAGACAGGCTGTTTAACACAAGGGGCACACGCACTAGGGGACACAGGTGGAAACTGAGTGCCCAAATGAGCCACAGAGATATTAGAAAGAACTTTTTTAGTGTCAGAGTGGTTGACAAATGGAATGCATTAGGAAGCGATGTGGTGGAGGCTGACTCCATACACAGTTTCAAGTGTAGATATGATAGAGCCCATTAGGCTCAGGAAACTGTACACCTGTTGATTGACGGTTGAGAGGCGGGACCAAAGAGCCAGAGCTCAACCCCCGCAAGCACAACTAGGTGAGTACAATTAGGTGAGTACACATCTTGCCTTAAATCTTAAATCTTGCCTTACAGGCTTGATAGAATTCTACGATCAGGTGACAAGAATTAAGCAAGAAAGAGAAGGGTGGGCGGACTGCATTTTTTTGGACTGTCGGAAAGCCTTTGACACAGTACCCCATAAAAGGTTGATGCATAAGCTGGAGAAACAGGCAGGAGTAACAGGTAGGGCGCTCCAGTGGATAAGGGAGTACCTAAGCAATAGGAAGCAGAGAGTTACAGTGAGGGGTGAGACCTCAGACTGGCGTGAAGTCACCAGTGGAGTCCCACAGGGCTCTGTACTTGGACCTATCCTGTTTCTGATATACGTAAATGATCTCCCAGAGGGTATAGACTCATTCCTCTCAATGTTTGCTGACGACGCCAAAATTATGAGAAGGATTAAGACAGAGGAGGACAGCTTGAGACTTCAAGAAGACCTGGACAAGCTGCAGGAATGGTCGAACAAATGGCTGTTAGAGTTTAACCCAAGCAAATGTAATGTAATGAAGATAGGGGTAGGAAGCAGGAGACCAGATACAAGGTATCATTTGGGAGATGAAATACTTCAAGAGTCAGAGAGAGAGAAAGACCTGGGGGTTGATATCACGCCAGACCTGTCCCCTGAAGCTCATATCAAGAGGATAACATCAGCAGCATATGCCAGGTTGGCTAACATAAGAACGGCCTTTAGAAACTTGTGTAAGGAATCTTTCAGAACATTATATACCACATATGTCAGACCAATCCTGGAGTATGCGGCTCCAGCATGGAGTCCCTATCTAGTCAAGCATAAGACTAAACTGGAAAAGGTTCAAAGGTTTGCCACCAGACTAGTACCCGAGCTGAGAGGTATGAGCTACGAGGAGCGACTGCAGGAATTAAACCTCACTTCGTTGGAAGACAGAAGAGTTAGGGGGGACATGATCACCACATTCAAGATTCTCAGGGGAATCGACAGGGTTGATAAAGACAGGCTGTTTAACACAAGGGGCACACGCACTAGGGGACACAGGTGGAAACTGAGTGCCCAAATGAGCCACAGAGATATTAGAAAGAACTTTTTTAGTGTCAGAGTGGTTGACAAATGGAATGCATTAGGAAGCGATGTGGTGGAGGCTGACTCCATACACAGTTTCAAGTGTAGATATGATAGAGCCCATTAGGCTCAGGAAACTGTACACCTGTTGATTGACGGTTGAGAGGCGGGACCAAAGAGCCAGAGCTCAACCCCCGCAAGCACAACTAGGTGAGTACAACTAGGTGAGTACACACACACACACTCACACACACACACACACCACACACACACACACACACCACACACACACACACACACACACACACACACACACACACACACACACACACACACACACTCACACAAACCCACACACAAACACTCCAGGAGGTCTTCACATAGAACAAGGGGAGGTCACTGTGCTAGGAGAAAGGGAGGTAAACCAAGAGGCCTTGGAAGAGTTCGAAACTACGAGAGAGAAGGTCAAGAGACACCTGCTGGATCTGGATGTTAGAAAGGCTGTTGATCCAGACGGGATCTCACCTTGGATACTGAAAGAGTGTGCAGAGGCACTTTGCTTGCCACTCTCCATAGTGTATAGTAAGTCACTGGAGACGGGAGACCTACCAGAAATATGGAAGACGGCAAATGTGATCCCAATATACAAAAAGGCTGTCAGGCAAGAGGCACTGAACTACAGGCCAGTGTCCTTGACTCGTATACCATGCAAGGTGATGGAGAAGATCGTGAGAAAAAACCTGGTAATACATCTGGAGAGAAGGGACTTCGTGACAAATCGCCAACATGGGTTCAGGGAGGGTAAATCTTGCCTTACAGGCTTGATAGAATTCTACGATCAGGTGACAAAGATTAAGCAAGAAAGAGAGGGCTGGGCGGACTGCATTTTCTTGCATTGTCGGAAAGCCTTTGACACAGTGCCGCATAAGAGGCTGGTACATAAACTGGAGAAACAGGCAGGTGTAGCTGGTAAGGTGCTCCAGTGGATAAGGGAGTACCTAAGCAATAGGAAGCAGAGAGTTACGGTGAAGGGTGAGACCTCTGATTGGCGTGAAGTCACCAGTGGAGTCCCACAGGGCTCTGTACTCGGTCCTATCTTGTTTCTGATATATGTAAATGATCTTCCGAAGGGTTTTGATTCATTTCTCTCAATGTTTGTGGATGATGCCAAAATTATGAGAAGGATTAAAACAGAAGAAAACTGTTTGAGGCTTCAAGAAGACCTAGACAAGCTGAAGGAATGGTCGAACAAATGGTTGTTAGAGTTTAACCCAACCAAATGTAATATAATGAAGATAGGCGTAGGGAGCATGAAACCAGATACAAGGTATCATTTGACAACATATGTCAGACCAGTCCTGGAGTATGCAGCTCCAACATAGAGTCCATAGCTTGTCAAACATACGACTAAACTGGAAAAAGTTAAAAGATTTATACCAGACTAGTGCCCGAATTGAGGAATAAGGGCTATGAGTAGAGACTACGGGAATTAAACCTCATGTCACTGGGAGACAGAAGAGTTAGGAGGGGACATGTACACGAGACACGTACAAGATTCTCATAGGAATTGATAGGGTGGATAAAGACAGACTATTTAACACAAGGGGCACACACACTACTGGACACAGGTGGAAGTTGAGTGCCCAGTTGAGCCATAGAGACATTAGATTTTTTTCAGTGTCAGAGTAGTTGACAAATGGAGTGCATTAGGAAGTGATGTGGAGGATGTAGATTCCATACACAGTTTCAAGTGTAAATATGATAGAGCCCAATAGGCTCAGGAACCTGTATATCAGTTGATTGACGGTTGAGAAGCGGGACCAAAGAGTCAGAGCTCAACCCCCACAAGTACAACTAGGTAACTAGGTAAGTACAAACACACACACACACACACACTTAGCCGTCAGTCATCACTCGTCAGTCGTGGTGGATGGACATAGGTTGGGGGAAACTCCTGGGGTACTAGTGAAGTGGGAGTAATAATTAGGCTACTTCGAAGTGAAAAAGTGTCTGCCAGTGAATGAAAAACTTGGATATTGACTCAAACTATAAGGAAGTGAAAAAAGTAGACATACCATAATTGAAAATAGGTGTTGAACACATTGTGGCATTGTGAAGTAGTGGAGCAAACCTCACACTAACTGTAACATCACCAGCCACAATTTGTGACCGACCATGACCTCACTCTGGCCGCAACCCTTATTACACCACGTGGGAAGAAGCCTGGAGACTCACTCACTTATATTGTGTATAGCAGATTGTGTAAGGTAATTGAAACGCCTGTTGGCTAAGGTTGATTATTGTAATGAATAGATCAGGATGGGCGTCTAGGTCAAGCAGTACCATGAATGAAGAAGAGGATCGGTTTGTGGAGAAGCTGATAGAGAAGTTTGTAGGGCGGAGGAATGTTTGGATAGAGGATCTAATCCATGGGATAAGAAGTGAGATCTTTAAACAAATACAGGACGAGGTTGAGAGCCAAAAACAAGAGCTTATGGACTATATTCAGGGAGAAATTAGGAAGAGAAGGGAAGTATGGGACAATGAATGTACACAGCTTGCAAATGAAATAGGCAGGAATAACAGCATGGCTAGGGAAAGGGGAGAAGTGGGGGATGGAGTAGCGAGTGTGGGAGGGATGGGGGGTATCCAGGGGAGGGACGACTGGCTACCAGTGTGTCACTGAGAAGGCGGTCAATTATCCTCCATGGATTACTCGAATCCAGGTCATCATCGAGGCATGAAAGGATGGAGATGGAAGAATTTGAGTTACACGAGATTTTAAGATGTATTAGAGCTGAGATGGCAGGAAATGAGGTGGAAATCAGCCACCAGACTGGACATTACAACTGTAAGAAGAATCGACCTGTCCTGGTACAGTTTTCGAATTAAGAGGCAGTGGATTACATACTGCAACACAAACATTTACTCAGAGGCAGCGGAAACTATTACAACATGTTTATTGATATATATATGACAAAAGATGTGAACAGATAGCTCACAGGGAAAGCCGACCTGCACGCCACAGGAACTCTACCCATTTGAGTGTAGTTACCCACCTCACCCTTGCTACCTACCCCACACCAGCTTCCCAAGTCACACCCTGTGGTGTCTGTGTATAGCTGAGATAGTCTTGGTAGTAAGGTTGATGTAAAGTCATTCCTGGTTACTGACTTTAATAATAATAAACGATTACATGATAGAGTAGCTCCCAAGCTTGGCAGGCGTCCTGTGTGCTGTTTACCTTCTCTCGTGGCGTCCAGCCGCCGCACATAGAAAACGGATGGTACCATTTTCTGTGAACATGACATCCCTCCTTTTCTTTAAAAAGAATGAATACAGGATGTCTACCATGCTTGTAGCACAAAGCAAAGTTATTGACACAAAGTAAGTTATTAACATATCAAGAGATATTGCATACATTTAACATTAATTAAACACACAAAGAATTTAAACAATCTTTACCACAAAGGATTTCAATGTTAAAAATACATATGCAATGTTAAACAAACATGAAAGAAACTGTAATACAAAGTCACAAAATATTGAATGAGAGATCTGCATTATTCAAACAATATTAAATTTAGTTCAGCATAACAAGTAAATACTTTGCATTACATAGGAACACAATTAATCATCATATCGTGTAGGGCGTTTAACATGTCGTTTTGGACGAGAGTCCTTAAATACAAAAATCCCTCGATGAATTGTTTATCGAGTTATAACTCATTTTTTCTTTTTCTTTTGCACGACTTTGCACTTCATCATTTTCTACACTAGTTGGAATCACTTTGAAATAAGCCATATTACGTGTTATACTATGATCTCTATTACTCGCTGTTACCATAGTTCCTTTTACACTAATCACTTTATATGGTTTTGTATCATACGGCATATCTAACTTTCCCTCTTTTTTCTTTTTAACGAGAACAGTATCTCCAACCTTTATGAATTGTTCCTTTGCACGTTGATCATGAGCAATTTTCATTTTGCCCTTCGCTAGTGCATCCTTCTGAGCGAGACGTTTATCCGTTACCTTGGCTGGCATGACAGGTAGTGCGATTCTCATAGGACGTCCAAATAAAAGTTCGCCAGGCGACTTGCCCAGTGTTCCATGCGGTGTTGCACGGTAGTTCCTGAGAAAAGCATACATAGCTTGTTTCCAGGATCGTCCTTCGGCATGAGCACAGCGTACCGCTTTCATGAGAGGTTGCATGAATCTCTCTACTTCTCCATTTGCTTGAGGATGTAGTGGCATCACACGGCGGTGTTTGAATCCAATATGCTCAGCAAAGTTGACAAAGTCTTGTCCATTAAATGGCGGTCCATTGTCCGTCTTGACAACTTCAGGAATGCCAAAGTTTGAAAAGATCTTGTCGAGTTTCGGGATGACAGCCTTTGCAGATGTGGAAGTGATGATTTCTACTTCTGGATAACGTGAGTGATCATCAATGACTACCATCAAGTACTCTCCAGTTGGTAGCGGTCCACAGAAGTCCATCGATACTTCCATCCATGGTGCAGCAGGTAGTGGTGAAGGTTGTAGAGGTGTTGGTCTTGAAGTATCCACTGCAGCTTGGCAAGGGACACAGGCATCATGCATGTCCTTAGCTTGACGATCAATGCCAGGAAACCACACCTTTTCTCGTAGCAGCTGTTTGGTCCTTACAAGACCTTGGTGTCCTTGATGTGCAAGCTTCAGAGCACGTTGCTGGAGAACAGCTGGAATGACGATACGAGTACCTCGCAGCACGGTGTCGCGTTGTTGCGTAACACTTAATTCTGTCTGGATGCGTTCAAGTGCTTTGAATGCATCTTGGTCAACTCCTGAGGGTGGGATGCGTGGAAACTTTTTCTTAGTCAATGCATCCACTGTTGCTTGCAGAGTTGGGTCCTCTAGGGTTGCAGTACGGATTTCATCAAGAGTGAGAGCCTTAGGGACTGCATCACAGGTTACAGAGTGTACATATTCCTCGGCAACTTGCTGATGCTTGGTGATGGTGAAACTGTTGGCAGGATGTCGACTGATGTAATCAGCGGGATTGCCTGCACCTGGCTTGTATTTCACCGTAAAGTTGTATGGTTGCAGACGAAGAGCCCATCTCTCAATGCGAGCTGGTGGTTTGGACTTTGGATTATTGAAGATGGTCTCCAACGGTTTGTGGTCAGTGACTATCGTGGTAAAGGGTGCACCAAGCAGATACACATTGAAGTGTTCACAGCCCCATACAAGAGCAAGAGCTTCCTTCTCTGTCTGACTGTATCGTTGCTCAACATCTGTGAGAGAACGGCTGGCGTAGGCAATTACTACTCTTGAATCTGGTTGACCAGGTTTGTGTTGGGCTAACACAGCACCTAAACCAACAGGACTAGCATCCACCGTTAACTCAGTGTCCATTGATGGATCAAAGTATGCAGCAGTCGCATTTTCTACTAGTGCATCTTTCACAGCATCAAATGCATTTTGCTCGACATCGCTCCAGTACCATGATGCATTTTTCTTCAGGAGCTCACGTAGAGGCTTCGTAATGGTAGCAAAATCTGGAATGAAGCGAGAACAGTAGTTTGCCATTCCCAGAAAACTATGTACTTCAGTGGATGTTGAAGGAGGTGCAGCATTCTTGATATCTGCAACTTTCTTAGGATCTGGAGACAGACCTTTGTCACTAAGTACATGTCCAAAGAATTCAATTTTATGTTGATTGAACTCACACTTTGCTCGGCTTAGCGTCAAATTCTTTTCTCGTAAGCGTTGCAATGTTGCACGAAGAGCTTTGTCGTGTTCAGCTTGGGTACGGCCATAAACAATGATGTCATCAGACATGTTGTCAGCATTAGGTATATCTTGCAATACCTGGCTGATGATGTGCTGGAATACTTCAGCAGCACTGTTAATACCAAAACTCAGGCGCTTGTACCTATACAGACCTCGATGTGTCGTAAACGTTGTGATGAATCGACTCTCATCATCAAGTTCAAGCTGATGATAGCCCTTGTTTAAATCTAACTTGCTGAATACAGTTGCACCATTCAAGCGGTAAATCATATCATCTACAGTGGGTGTAGGATGGCGTTCACGCATTATTGCCTTGTTGGGAACACGCATGTCTACACAAATGCGTATCTCATCTGGATTCTTCGGCTTTGGTGGAGTGACAATTGGGCTTACCCATGGTGTTGGGCCTGTTACCGGTTCAATGATATCTAGTTCTATCAGCCTATCCAGTTCGGCATCGACTTTCTTGCGAGTATGGAATGGTTGTCGGCGATGTGGTTGGGCAACTGGAATTACATCTGGGTTGATATGCAGATGTACCTTGCTATCAGTATAACAACCTATGGATTTAAACCGATCAGAAAATTCAGCAACAATAGCATCAACATTGTTTGCAGATTCCACTGCTACAGCATTAGAAAGCTGAAGTAGCCCCAATTTGGTTGAAGTCTTGTAACTGAGTAAAGACTCCTTTGCATTCCTAACAACATGGAATGTAGTAATGAGCATTGCATTCTTTGACTTAATCTCTGCAGTGAAAGTTCCAATCACTGGTAAGGCTACCTTTGAAGCATAGGCAGTGGCTTTGCCATTATAGTTTTCAAGCTTTGGGAATTGTTTTTTAAATTTTTCATAGTGGCACTCAGCAATGGTGTCAATGTTTGATCCAGTGTCAATGAGAATTTTGAGACAAATGCCAGCAATGTATACTATAGTCTCTGGGTTGTTTGGAAGATCATTCCATTTTGTGATTGATTGTACTCCATAAATATAATCACATTCACTGTCATCTGAGACTGGTTGTAATGAAATGTTGTCTTGTATATTATTAACATTCTTGATTTGAGGTGCAATATTGTGTTTGCCACCTCGACTCCTATGACTTGATCCTCGTACATTGCTTTTATTTATTGATTGTGGTTTCTTTAGTGCGGAACGACACATAGCACCAAAATGACCTAGTTTTCTACACTCATAGCACTTCTTACCTTGTGCAGGACAAACATTATCTTGGTGTGGGTAGTCTCCTCCACAATTGTAACATTTATTATTGACAACCTCTGATGTGAGTCGTTGTGACTGCTTGAGTCTTGTTCCATGACTCCAGTTGTGATGTGGTTCTCGGCTCAATTTAATGTTAGGTTTGGCATGATATCTTCTATGATCATGGTGTACTCCCTGAACCTTACATACTTCATGACTGTTAGTAACAGTGGCAGAACCGTTGTTGGCACTGCACTCCATGGCACGAGCATCACGTGCAGCATCTTCCATTCGACGAGCCATATCCAGTATCTTGGTAAGAGAACTTTCATCATCAACAAGTTCTAGAGCTCTTCGACGAAGACGTGTAGATGTGCATGTTTCAATTATTTGCTGTTTGATTTCTTTGTCAACATCAGCAAACTCACAGTGGGCTGCTAAACCCTGCAGACGTGTATGGTATTGATCAACAGTTTCATTAGAGAGTTGTTTTGCTCTCCTGAAATGCATAATTTCCATAGCAGTATTTTGCCTTGGTTTGAAATGCTCAGTTAATTTGGCCTTGGCAGTGTCATAATCTTTGGCACCACCAGTATCTTTCAGTGTATCAAAGATGTCACAAACTCTATCACCTGCATAGTGAAGCAGAAAGGCACGCTTTCTTTCAGCACTTTTGATGTCAGAAACTATCAACAAATTTTCAAACCTTTTAAGCCATTTGACCCACCTCTGTGACAGGTTTGTCTGGTCACAGTCAGGATCAAATGCAGGAAACTGAGGTATATTTGCCATTTTTACTGAATAAATTTAAACTTATCACTTAAAATGTTCCTCAGAATATATAACACTTACTGCACTGTATATGTTATTCAAGAATTCACTGTAATTACTTTAATTTTGCAAAGCACACAAGCATTTTAATGCAAAAGTTCACAACAGTGCACAACACAGCAGCAACTGACTTCTTACCTAGCCCTTGTGTACATGTGTTGTTCCTACTCACAGCAACACAGCAGTTGTTAGCAGTTGGTACAGCAATTGGCAGCAGTTGGCAGCAGTTGGCAGCAGTTGGCAGCAGTTGGCAGCAGTAGGCAGCAGTTGGTTCACAGCGTGAAGAATTTTGTAGCACGGAGCGTCGTTTCGTAACCAAAACATCGGGTTTTGTACACTGCATCAAAGCGTCGTTTCGTACACAGCGTCGGCAGATTCCTCTCACAGCAACACTCAGCACAGCTTGGGTAGCACACAGCATTGGCCAGCACACAGCAACGGCCAGCACACAGCAACGATCAGCACACAGCAACAGTCAGCACACAGCATGGGGTTGCATACAGCATCGGGTATGGTGCTCACAGACAGCTTCTCCTTCCTCCTCTGGGCGAGACAGCATGCTCCTTCCTTGTGTTTTGTTGAACAAAATACCTGCGTTCCCAGTTCATCCTCGTCGCCAGTGTGGTGTCTGTGTATAGCTGAGATAGTCTTGGTAGTAAGGTTGATGTAAAGTCATTCCTGGTTACTGACTTTAATACTAAAAACGATTACATGATAGAGTAGCTCCCAAGCTTGGCAGGCGTCCTGTGTGCTGTTTACCTTCTCTAGTGGCGTCCAGCCGCCGCACATAGAAAACGGATGGTACCATTTTCTGTGAACATGACC
>WNGS01165523.1:5331864-5355736 GCA_020271785.1 Procambarus virginalis
AGGCCACTACACTACGCTACTACACCACGCTACTACACCAGGCTACAACACCACGCTACTGCACCACGCAACTACACCACGCTACTACACCAGGCCACAACACCAGTCCACTACACTACGCTACTACACCAGCCACTACACTACGCTACTACACCAGGCTACTACACCAGGCTACTACACCAGGCTACTACACCACGCTACTACACCTGGCCACAACACCAGGCCACTACACTACGCTACTACACCAGGCCACTACACTACGATACTACACCACCCTACTACACCACTCTACTACACCAGGCCACTACACCAGGCCACTACACTACAATACTACACCAGGCTACTACACCACGCTACTACACCAGGCCACTACTCTACGCTACTACACCACGCTACTACACCACTCTACTACACCAGGCCACTACACCAGGCCACTACACAACAATACTACACCAGGCTACTACACCACGCTACTACACCAGGCCACTACACCAGGCCACTACACCAGGCCACTACACTACACTACTACACCACGCTACTACACCAGGCTACTACACCATGCTACTACACTTCGCTACTACACCACGCTACTATACCACACTACTACACCGGACACTACACCACGCTACTACACCAGGCCACTACACCACGCTACTACACCATGCCACTACACCACGCTACTACACCAGGCCACTACACCACGCTACTACACACGCTACTACACACGCTACTACACCATGCCACTACACCACGCTACTACCCAGGCTACTACACAGGCTACTACACCACACTACTACACCACACTACTACACCACGCTACTACACCACGCTACTACACCACACTACTACACCAGGCTACTACACCACGCTACTACACCACGCTACTACACCAGGCCACTACACCACGCTACTACACCAGGCTACTACACCATGCTATTACACCACACTACAACACCAGGACACTACACCACGCTACTACACCAGGCCACTACACCACGCTACTACACCAGGCCACTACACAACGCTACTACACCAGGCCACTACACCACGCTACTACACCATGCTACTACACCTGCAGGCCACTACACTACGCTACTACACCAGGCCACTACACCACGCTACTACACCATGCTACTACACTACGCTACTACACCAGGCTACTACACCACGCCACTACACCAGGCCACTACACCATGCTACTACACCACGATACTACACCACTCTACTACACCAGGCCACTACACCACGCTACTACACCAGGCCACTACACCACGCTACTACACCACGCTACTACACCACGCTACTACACCAGGCTACTACACCACGCTACTACACCACACTACTACACCAGGCCACTACACCATGCTACTACACCACACTACTACACCAGGCTACTACACCACGCTACTACACCACGCTACTACACCAGGCCACTACACCACGCTACTACACCAGGCTACTACATCACGCTACTACACCACACTACTACACCAGGACACTACACCACGCTACTACACCAGGCCACTACACCATGCCACTACACCAGGCCACTACACCACGCTACTACACCAGGCAACTACACCACGCTACTACACCAGGCCACTGCACCATGCTACTACACTACGCTACTACACCAGGCTACTACACCACGCTACTACACCAGGCCACTACACCAGGCCACTACACTACGCTACTACACCAGGCTACTACACCACGCTACTACACAACGCTACTACACCTGCAGGCCACTACACTATGCTACTACACCAGGCCACTACACCAGGCTACTACACCATGCTACTACACCAGGACACTACACCACGCTACTACACCAGGCCACTACACCACGCTACTACACCAGGCCACTACACTACGCTACTACACCAGGCCACTACACTACGCTACTACACCAGGCCACTACACCAGGCTACTACACCACGCTACTACACCAGGCTACTACACCATGCTACTACACCAGGCCACTACACTACGCTACTACACCAGGCTACTACACCACGCTACTACACCAGGCCACTACACCAGGCCACTACACCATGCTACTACATCAGGCCACTACACAACGCTACTACACCAGGCCACTACACCAGGCTACTACACCACGCTACTACACCAGGACACTACACCAGACCACTATACCTGGCCACTACTCCACGCTACTACACCAGGCCACTACACCAGACCACTACACCAGGCTACTACACCACGCTACTACACCAGGCTACTACACCAGGCAACTACACCACGCTACTACACCAGGCCACTACACTACAATACTACACCAGGCTACTACACCACGCTACTACACCAGGCCACTACTCTACGCTACTACACCACGCTACTACACCACTCTACTACACCAGGCCACTACACCAGGCCACTACACAACAATACTACACCAGGCTACTACACCACGCTACTACACCAGGCCACTACACCAGGCCACTACACCAGGCCACTACACTACACTACTACACCACGCTACTACACCAGGCTACTACACCATGCTACTACACTTCGCTACTACACCACGCTACTATACCACACTACTACACCAGGACACTACACCACGCTACTACACCAGGCCACTACACCACGCTACTACACCATGCCACTACACCACGCTACTACACCAGGCCACTACACCACGCTACTACACCACGCTACTACACCACGCTACTACACCATGCCACTACACCACGCTACTACACCAGGCTACTACACCAGGCTACTACACCACACTACTACACCACACTACTACACCAGGCTACTACACCACGCTACTACATCACACTACTACACCAGGCTACTACACCACGCTACTACACCACGCTACTACACCAGGCCACTACACCACGCTACTACACCAGGCTACTACACCACGCTATTACACCACACTACAACACCAGGACACTACACCACGCTACTACACCAGGCCACTACACCACGCTACTACACCAGGCCACTACACAACGCTACTACACCAGTCCACTACACCACGCTACTACACCACGCTACTACACCTGCAGGCCACTACACTACGCTACTACACCAGGCCACTACACCAGGCTACTACACCATGCTACTACACTACGCTACTACACCAGGCTACTACACCACGCCACTACACCAGGCCACTACACCATGCTACTACACCACGATACTACACCACTCTACTACACCAGGCCACTACACCACGCTACTACACCAGGCCACTACACCACGCTACTACACCAGGCCACTACACCACGCTACTACACCACGCTACTACACCACGCTACTACACCAGGCTACTACACCACGCTACTACACACTACTACACCAGGCCACTACACCACGCTACTACACCACACTACTACACCAGGCTACTACACCACGCTACTACACCACGCTACTACACCTGGCCACTACACCACGCTACTACACCAGGCTACTACATCACGCTACTACACCACACTACTACACCAGGACACTACACCACGCTACTACACCAGGCCACTACACCATGCCACTACACCAGGCCACTACACCACGCTACTACACCAGGCAACTACACCACGCTACTACACCAGGCCACTGCACCATGCTACTACACTACGCTACTACACCAGGCTACTACACCACGCTACTACACCAGGCCACTACACCAGGCCACTACACTACGCTACTACACCAGGCTACTACACCACGCTACTACACAACGCTACTACACCTGCAGGCCACTACACTATGCTACTACACCAGGCCACTACACCAGGCTACTACACCATGCTACTACACCACTACACCACACCACGCTACTACACCAGGCCACTACACTACGCTACTACACCAGGCCACTACACTACGCTACTACACCAGGCCACTACACCAGGCTACTACACCACGCTACTACACCAGGCTACTACACCATGCTACTACACCAGGCCACTACACTACGCTACTACACCAGGCTACTACACCACGCTACTACACCAGGCCACTACACCAGGCCACTACACCATGCTACTACATCAGGCCACTACACAACGCTACTACACCAGGCCACTACACCAGGCTACTACACCACGCTACTACACCAGGACACTACACCAGACCACTATACCAGGCCACTACTCCACGCTACTACACCAGGCCACTACACCAGACCACTACACCAGGCTACTACACCACGCTACTACACCAGGCTACTACACCAGGCAACTACACCACGCTACTACACCAGGCCACTACACTACGCTACTACACCACGACCTCGACTACTACTCGACCTCGACCTACTCGACCTCATCCGCTTACCTGTAATTCTTCCTTCTCGACCTCTTCCTAAGAATATGAGTAAAAATGATGAATTAACCTTTATTATGACCGTGTTTCATTTTACTAAATGTAGAAATATACTTTTATATTTCTACATTTATATAAATAACAGCAATAAAAAACTACGATTATGAAACATTTAAGGTTGCCACAAGGTTTCAATTTTTTTTTAGCCAACGTTTCGTGCAAAACGTTTCAGAAACTTGTTTACATCCACACAAAATTACGCATCTAATGCGTGAAAACAAACGTTGCCAATACTTTCCAACACTTTCCAGATACGTTGTGGCAACCTAAAATTGTTTGCTGGGTATGACTATTTTTCTTTTTCTTACTCCACCCCAATTTCAAAGATGAGATTAAAGAAGTTACATTTGACTATTTTTAGTTGAGGGAAGAATATTTTAGTTAAGAAAGTGTTGAAAGAAGTTACACTTTTCTATTTTCAGTTGAGAGAGGTGTTATTTTAGTTAAGAAATTATGAAAAGATGATGAAAGTGACTATTTTAGTTGATTGACGAATAATTTTAGTTAGGAAATAATGAATGTGACAATTTTCAGTTTATTGGGGAATAATTTTAGTAAGGAAACGAAAGAAAAGAATGTGTTGGTAAATTTGGTACTGAATAGAACGTAGTTTTTTTTTAAACAACAGTGTCAGCAAGAAATATTAAGTTGATAAAGAGAATTACATTGACGTAGTTTTGCAAATAAAACAGGATGACTGACTAAATAAATGAATACTTTGTAGTAATTTGTTGAGTGAACTCTAATGCTGTTGATAATGTCTGACACAAACTAGTTACTGAATGACAGAACACTTGTACATTTGATTTTAAAGAACATGTAAGAGAATGTGATGAACACAGAGAGCATACGGGGGAATTTGAATTGAATTTGAAGAGAATTTGAAAACATATAGTGAATATACAGTGTATACGAAGAATGAACAATGAACTTTTGAAAAATGTGATAAGAACATGGAATATCACAAAGAACACAGAAAACATGGAAGAGAATGTGAAAAACAAAGTGAATATGTAATGAATATGAACAGTGAACTTGTGAAGAACATATTAAGAACATTATGAAAATATGGAGAACATGAAAAAGAACATTATGAGAATATTTAGAACATGAAAAAGAACACAGAGAACATTGAAAGGAATATAAAAATATGATTTGAACATGTAGAGAACATGAATAATGAGTATAAAAGTTGCACAGAGAACAAGCTGTGAACATTTGCAGAAAATGAATAATTAGTATAAAAGATGTATATCTTTAAACTCTGGGGAGAAAGGGAGGTTTGGGTGAGGTTGTGGAGTAGGTAAGATGCACGAGAGAACGAAGAAAGGGAGAGGGAGATAAGGGCGAAACGGAGTAGGAAAAGGTATGGGAGGGAGAGTTAAGGGAGGGGTTAGGAAAGGGAGGGGAAAATAAGGGTGCAGGGAGTTGGTGAGACAAGAGAGGGGGAAGGTAAGGGAAGTATGGGGTGCGGGGAATAGGGGGTGGTGGAATATATTGAGGAAGGTGGGAGGTAGAGATAAGGTGTATTATGACAGTGTAATTATTACCTAGTTAGTAAACATTTACATAGCTGAGTAAACAATAGTATTGAAGGAGAGGATATGGTAACTTTGATAAGGGGATAGGCAGGAGCAGATCTTGAATTGAAATACTAAGTTTGCTGTACTAAGGTGGAGGACAGGAGTTGGCATTCGGTAGCTATTTTTATATTATTTACTATGTTTGAAATATGACCTTTTTAAATTGGACTAAAATTGGGCAATTAGTAGCAAAACTATACTTATAAACATACTGAGTTGGGTCCAAGAGTTAATACGTGATAAACTTTTTTTTTAAATATCTGCTCAAGTCCATATTGTTAATTTTCTCAATAAGAACTTTTTAAAAAAGCTGGTGTAAGTAACATTCTGAAATATTTTGGTTATAAACTGTTCTCTGAGAAAATTTTGGTCTTAAACTGGACTCTGACAATATTTGAATTTCATCCATAAGAACTCTTTAATTAAGTGCAACGAAAATTAAAACTAAAATTAGACAAAATATGTTCTTAACATAGTCTCTATCAAATTTTGGTCTCAAACTGGACTCTGAAGAAATTAAGTCTTAAAATGGTTGTGAAAAATTTCGGTCTTAAACGGACTCTGAATAAATTATATTTAAAAATAACCTTTGAGAAATTTCGGTTTTAATATGGACTCTGATAAAATTCGGTCTTTAGCTGGTGTCTGACAAATTTTTGGTCTTACATATATTCTCTGAAATTATTTCGGTTTTCAACTGGACACTGAAGAAATTCGGTCTTGAAATGGTCTCTGTAAACAATCAGTCTTAAAATAAATTCTGAAGAAATTAGGTCTCTTTAACATTTCCGTCCTAAACGGGTGAAACAGCAGTAAATTGATATAAAAACTAAAAATTACTGCGAAGATGTCTATTTTCATTAACAAAACTTCTAGGAACATATTATCTAAAAACGGTCTTTTTGAAAAATTTCGGTTTTAAACTAAACTCTGATTTTTTGGGGGGGAATTTTCCCTAAGTGCTGCTTAATCTCTCCTTTCACCCAACAGCAGTTGGGTTCATGGTTGAAAAGCTATTTTTTAATTATGATCCAAGGAAAACTAATTTGGGTAAACCCTAAGATAAACAATGCAAATGAAGTCTTCTTAGCTTGTAAACAAAAATATAAGTCGCCTGATAATATACTTTTAGGTTAAAAAACTAATAATTTATAATTTAGTCATGCCATTGCTTCATCGACTTTCAGATGATTGTCATCATCGGCAGTCAGCAGGGATTCCAAAGGATTACTTCAATAGTTACCAGCCCATTCACCGAGAAAATGCTTCAACGTCTGGGTTGCAAGGTCCAAACCACATTTGACTTCCACACACTGGAAGAAGGTCTGCTCGACCTGTCCCGCATGGATCAGAAGCAGTTCAAAATAATGACTAAATACCTATCACCAACAATGCCAAAATCACAGTTATAATCAGGAAATAATAAAAGCTGGTTGATGAATGTTACTCTATTTTTTGTAATGCTTACTTAGGACAGTCAAATTTTGTTTGAATTATTATTACGAAACTCTAAACACATATCGAAACACACACAAACACATATACATTAAAGCACGCATACTAGGTAGCAAAAATATTCAAGCAAGCAAACCCAGCAAACACTGAACACTGTTGAAACCTCCACTAACGTTTCTATAGAGATAAGGGAAAGAAAAGTTGCATGTATGGTTCAACAGGCACATGATGAACGTTTAACCCAGGAATGGTAAAAGTATTTCTTTATGAAATTTGGCAAATTTTGTCTTTCTGACACTAGTTTCTCCTTTATATTAAAAATATAGTTTTCATATTTAAATATTAAATTCATGTACATTTAATATATAAATTGTAAATGTAGTTTCATAGTTATATGAAAAACTATTTTTCATGTTCATTTATTAAATTTTAGGTCATTTTGTAACATACATTATTATTAATTATAAATGTTGTTTCTAAGTTACATGAAAGGTGTGAAAAATATTTACTTTCTAGTTGTTTATTTGCTATTTTGTTATGACTTTGCTAAAAATTGTTTTTATAAAACTTTTTGCTAACTTATATGTTAAAGAATACTGTTTTAATTTTTAAAATTTATTAATAAATATATATATATATATACTTCATTTAAAACACAGCAACATAAATTGTAAATGTTGTTTCATACGTGTATGAAGGAAACATGCAAACATATAATCTAACATTTTTATTGGAATAAAAAAATTAAGGTGCATCAAAAACCTCTTTATTATACCAGATTTTACAATAAGCACAAATGGGTAAGTACAACTAGATGAGTACAACCATATGATTGTGACTAGGGGTAGTACAAGTAGGTGAGTAGTTGTGAGTACTCAAACTCACAACTAGTTGTGAGTACTCACAACTAGGTGAGAACAACTAGGTTAGCACACCTATATGAGTGTAACTAGGAGAGTATAACTAAGTGAATACAACTACTCAAGTACAACTAAGTGAATACAACTACTCAAGTACAACTAGAGGGAGTACATGTAGGTTAGTTCAACATGAGCACTGCTAGGTGAATACAAGTAGGAGAGTACATTTACACAAGTACAGCTAGGGTGAGTAACTGTAAATAGATGAGTACAATTAGAGAAGTACAATTAGGTGAATTCATCTAGCTTAGTACAACTAGGTGAGTACTTCAAGGTGAATACAGGTAGGTGAGTACTATCAGGGTGCATACAACTAGTTGAGCACAACTAGATGAGTACAGTTATGTGAAAACAAGTTGGTGAGTACAGCTAGGCTACTACAACTAGGTGAGCACAACTATGTCAGTACAATTAGGTGAGTACAGGTAGGTAGGTACAGCAAGGTGAATACAAGCAGGTGAGTTCAAGTAGGTTATTACAACTAGGTTAGTATAGCTTGGTTAATATGGATAGGTACTCACATAGTTGTACTCACCTACTTGTGCTTGTGGGGGTTGAGCTCTGGCTCTTTGGTCCCACCTCTCAACTGTTAATGGAGTTGACTATCCACATCACTTCTTAAAGCATTCCATTTATTAACTACTCTGACACTAACTAAATTCTTTCTAGTCTCCTTGGCCCATTTGGGCACTCAATTTCCTTGGTACCTTGTGGTACCTTGTAAAAATGGTACCTTGAATCTGGCCACCTGCTTCCTACCTCTAATTTCATTACATTACATTTGCTCGGGTTGAACTCGAACAACCATTTGTAAGATCATTCCATCAGTATTTCCAGGTGTTCTTGATACCTCATGCTGTAACCTACTCTGTCATAATCCTTCTCATAATTTTGGCGTCATCAGTAAACATTAAGAGAAATGAGTCTATACCCTCTGGAAGATCATTTACGTATATCAGAAACAGGATAAGTCCTAGTACAGAACCATGTGGGACTCTGCTCTGTGACTTCACGCCAATCTGAGGTCTCACCCCTCACAGTAACTCACTGATTCCTATTGCTTAGTACTCTTTTATCCACTGGAGCATCCTACCAGTTACTCTCCAACTTATGCACCAGCCTCTTATGGGGTACTGTGTCAAAAGCTTCCGACAGTCCAAGAAAATGAAGTCTGCCCAACATTCTCTTTCTTGATTAATCTTTGTCACCTAATCATAGAATTCTATTTAACCAGTGAGGCAAGATTTATCATCCCTGAACTCGTGTTAGTGGTGTGTCCCTTCTCTCTCTAGATGTGCTACTAGGTTTTTTCTCCATCTCCCATCATCAATGTTCTCCATCACCTTGCAAGGTATACAATTTAAGGACACTGGTATATAGTTCAGTGCCTCTTACTTGTCACCCATTTTGTATATTTGGACTACATTAATCGTCTTACATATTTCTGGTAAATCTCCTGTCTCCAGTGACCTACTATTCACAATTGAGAGTAGCAAACAAAGTACTTCAGCACACTATTTCAACACCTATGGAGAGATTCCGTCCGGACCAGGAGCCTTCTCACGTACAGATCCAACAGATGACCGTTAACCTCATCTGTGGTAATTTCGAACCCTTCCAAGGCCGCCTGGTTTATTACCACCTCCCATGTGTGTGTGGCTGTGTACTCACCTAGAATTCACCTAGTTGTGCTTGCTAGGGTTGAGCTCTGGCTCTTTGGTACTGCCTCGCAACCGTCAATCATTTCATAGACAGATTCCTGAGCATAGTGGGCTCTATCATATCTACACTTGAAACTGTGTATGGAATCTGCCTCCACCACATAACTTCCTAATGCATTCCATTTGTCAACAACTCTGACATTAAAAAAGTTTTTTAATGTCTCTCTGGCTCATTTGGGCACTCTATTTCTGTATGACTAGGCACTGTATGGCACTGGCATTTCCATATGACTAATTTCATCATATCTTGGACTGCTTTTCCCCTAATTTCTTCCTCCCACTACACTTCTCCAAGATAGTCCCTTATCCTCCTGTGTTCCCTTTTCCTGTAGTCAATTCTCCTTTCCCAGACCTCAGGTCCCTTGGTCACACGTTTGAATTCCATCATGTAGTCAAAGACTAGGACACAATGGTCACTGCCCCCTAGAGGTATTTCATGTTATAAATTCTCAATGTCTTCTACGTTCTGGGTGAAAATCAGGTTTAATAGGCTCGGTGTATCCCCTCCTCTTTCCCTTGTGTCTTCCTTCACATGTTGTGTTAGGAAATTCCTGTCTATAACATCTACTAACTTTGCTCCTCACGTTTCTTCCCGCCATAGGGATTCCTTGATTCCCAATTTACCTCTCCATGATTTAGGTCCCCCATGACCAGCAGTTTCGCTCTCATTCTGTGAGCTAATGTTGCTGCCCATTGCAATTCATCTATACATGCCTTGTTGTTGTCATCATACTCCTGCCTGGGTCTTCTACTGTTTGGTGGCTGATTGTAGATTTCCAAGATCAGAATCTTCCTCCCATCTGCTGTCAGAGTTCCATGTATGAAGCTTGTGCTCTCATTGGTAACCCGATTTTCTAGGTCTTCAAACTTCCTTTTCCACTTTATTATGAGTGCCACTGCCTCTCCCTGTCACCATGTCCTTTCTTTTCTCATCACTTGGTACCCCTCTGGAAAGATTGCATCTGAGATCATGCCAAATATTTTATTTTCCACTATTGCAACTATGTCAGGATCTGCCTCACTAACTCTTTCTTTTATCTCTTCTGCTTTATTAGATACCCCATCAGCATTGGTGTACCAAACCTTGAGACTCTTCTTAGAAACTCTGGCACCTGGGGGTTGCAAAGGAAGAGGGTCATATGAGAGAAGGGGGGGGGGCAGAGGAGGGCTGAGGGTTGGGTGGGTTTTGGGGGCTGAGGGTTGGGTGGGTTTGGGGGCTGAGGGGATGAGGGGGGTCACTGGAGGGTGGGATGAAGCAGATGGAATTGAATGCAATGGGGGTCAGGAGGGACAGGAGAGCTTTTGAGGAGGGAGGCAGGGAAGAAGGATGGGAGGGTGTGACTTGGGAAGCTGGTGTGGGGTAGGTAGCAAGGGTGAGGTGGGTAACTACACTCAAATGGGTAGAGTTCCTGTGGCGTGCAGGTCGGCTCTCCCTGTGAGCTATCTGTTCACATCTTTTGTCATATATATATCAATAAACATGTTGTAATAGTTTCCGCTGCCTCTGAGTAAATGTTTGTGTTGCAGTATGTAATCCACTGCCTCTTCATTCGAAAACTTTACCAGGACAGGTCAATTCTACTTACAGTTGTAATGTCCAGTCTGGTGGCTGATTTCCACCTCATTTCCTGCCATCTGAGCTCTAATACATCTTAAAATCTCGTGTAACACAAAATCTTCCATCTCCATCCTTTCATGCCTCGATGATGACCTGGATTCGAGTAATCCATGGAGGATAATTGACCGCCTTCTCAGTGACACACTGGTAGCCAGTCGTCCCTCCCCTGGATACCCCCCATCCCTCCTACACTCGCTACTCCATCCCCCACTTCTCCCCTTTCCCTAGCCATGCTGTTATTCCTGCCTATTTCATTTGCAAGCTGTGTACATTCACTGTCCCATACTTCCCTTCTCTTCCTAATTTCTCCCTGAATATAGTCCATAAGCTCTTGTTTTTGGCTCTCAACCTCGTCCTGTATTTGTTTAAAGATCTCACTTCTTATCCCATGGATTAGATCCTCTATCCAAATATTCCTCCGCCCTACAAACTTCTCTATCAGCTTCTCCACAAACCGATCCTCTTCTTCATTCATGGTACTGCTTGACCTACACGCCCATCCTGATCTATTCATTACAATAATCAACCTTAGCCAACAGGCGTTCCAATTACCTTACACAATCTGCTATACACAATATAAGTGAGTGAGTCTCCAGGCTTCTTCCCACGTGGTGTAATAAGGGTTGCGGCCAGAGTGAGGTCATGGTCGGTCACAAATTGTGGCTGGTGATGTTACAGTTAGTGTGAGGTCTGCTCCACTACTTCACAATGCCACAATGTGTTCAACACCTATTTTCAATTATGGTATGTCTACTTTTTTCACTTCCTTATAGTTTGAGTCAATATCCAAGTTTTTCATTCACTGGCAGACACTTTTTCACTTCGAAGTAGCCTAATTATTCCTCCCACTTCACTAGTACCCCAGGAGTTTCCCCCAACCTATGTCCATCCACCACGACTGACGAGTGATGACTGACGGCTAAGTGTGTGTGTGTGTGTGTTTGTACTTACCTAGTTACCTAGTTGTACTTGTGGGGGTTGAGCTCTGACTCTTTGGTCCCGCCTCTCAACCACCAATCAACTGATGTACAGGTTCCTGAGCCTATTGGGCTCTATCATATTTACACTTGAAACTGTGTATGGAGTCTACATCCTCCACATCACTTCCTAATGCACTCCATTTGTCAACTACTCCGACACTGAAAAAAATCTAATGTCTCTATGGCTCAACTGGGCACTCAACTTCCACCTGTGTCCAGTAGTGTGTGTGCCCCATGGGTTAAATAGTCTGTCTTTATCCACCCTATCAATTCCTATGAGAATCTTGTACGTGTCTCGTGTACATGTCCCCTCCTAACTCTTCTGTCTCCCAGTGACATGAGGTTTAATTCCCGTAATCTCTCCTCATAGCCCTTATTCCTCAATTCGGGCACTAGTCTGGTAAAAATCTTTTAACTTTTTCCAGTTTAGTCGTATGTTTGACAAGATATGGACTCTATGTTGGAGCTGCATACTCCAGGACTGGTCTGACATATGTTGTCAAATGATACCTTGTATCTGGTTTCATGCTCCCTACGCCTATCTTCATTATATTACATTTGCTTGGGTCAAACTCTAACAACCATTTGTTCGATCATTAATGCAGCTTGTCCAGGTCTTCTTGAATCCTCAAGCTGTCCTCAGCTGTCTTAATTTAATCCTTCTCATAATTTTGGCGTCGTCAGCAAACATTGAAACATTGAGAGGAATGAGTCTATACCCTCTGGGAGATCATTTACGTATATCAGAAACAGGATAGGCCCGAGTACAGAGCCCTGTGGAACTCCACTGGTGACTTCAAGCCAATCGGAGGTATCACTGTAACTCTCTGTTTCCTATTGCTTAGGTACTCCCTTATCCACTGGAGCACCAGTTACTTCTGCCTGTTTCTCCAGCTTATGCATCAGCCTTTTATGGGGTACTGTGTCAAAGGCTTTCCGACAGTCCACAGAAATGCAGTCCGCCCATCCTTCTCTTTCTTGCTTAATCTTTATCACCTGATCGTAGAATTTCATTAAGCCCGTAAGGCAAGATTTACCCTTCCTGAGCCCATGTTTATGGGTTGTCAAGAAGTCACTTCTCTCCAGATGTGTTGCTAGGTATTTTCCTCACAATCTTCTCCATCACCTTGCATGATATACAAGTTAAGGACACTGGCCTGTAGTGCAATGCATCTTGTCTGTCACCATTTTTGTATATTGGGACTACATTAGCAGTCTTCCATATTTCTGGTAGGTCTCCCGTTTCCAGTGACCTACTATACACTATTGAGAGTGGCAAACAAAGTGCTCCTGCACAGTCTTTCAATACCCATGGTGAGATTCCATCCGGCCCAGCAGCTTTTCTCACATCCAGCTCCAATAGGTGCTTCTTGACCTCATCTCTTGTAATTTCGAACCTTTCCAAGGTTGCCTGATTTGCTGCCACCTCTCCAAGCGCCGTGACCTCTCCTTTTTCTATTGTAAAGACCTCCTGGAACCTTTTGTTGAGTTCTTCACACACACCTCTTTGTCATTCTCTGTGTACCTGTCCTCGCCCGTCCAAAATTTCATCACCTGTTCCTTCACTGTTGTCTTCCTCCTGATTTGACTGTGTAGGAGCTTTGGTTCGGTCTTGGCTTTATTAGCTATATCATTTTCATTCCTTTTCTCAGCTGCTCTTCTCACATCAACATACTCGTTCCTGTTTCTCTGGTATCTCTCTATTTTCTGGTGTTCTGTTATTACGGAAGTTCCTCCATGCCCTTTTGTTCAGCTCCATTGCTTTCATACATTCCCTATTAAACCATGGATTCTTCTTTTGCTTCTCGGTTTTTTCCTGTCGGGCCAGGATAATCCTGCTTACAGCCTCCTGACACTTTTGGGTGACATAGTCCATCATGTCTAGTACAGACTTGGTTCTGAGTTCCGTGTCCCATTGTATATCCATTAGGAATTTATTAATCTACTCATAGTTTCCCTTTCGGTATGCCAGCCCTTTGTTTCGCAGTTCCTTTTAGGGGGAGATAATTCCTAGCTCAAAGCTCAATACACTATGATCACTCATTCCCAAGGGGGCTTCCAACTTAACTTTCCTTATATCCGACTCATTTAGGGTAAATATCTGATCAAGTAAAACTGGTTCATCCTCTCCTCTAATTCTTGTCGGTCCCTTGACGTATTGACTTAGAAAGTTTCTTGTTGCCACATCCAGCAGCTTAGCTCTCCATGTGTCTGGTCATCCATGTGGGTCTCTGTTCCCCCAATCTATCTTCCTATGGTTGAAGTCTCCCATGATTAGTAGTCTGGATCCGTTCCTGCTAGCCACAGAAGCTGCTCTCTCTATTATATTGATGGTGGCCATGTTGTTTCTATCATATTCCTGTCTGGGTCTTCTTTCGTTCGGTGGGGGGTTATATATGACTAATACTATAATTTTCTGTCCTCCAGTTGCTATGGTGCCTGATATGTAGTCACTGAAACCTTCACAGTTCTGAATTACCATCTCTTCAAAACTCCAACTTTCTCTTATTAGCAAAGCTACACCACCTCCTCCTCTCCCTTCTCTCTCTTTCCTCACTACATAGTAGCCCTGTAGAAGCACTGCATTTGTTATGGTTTTCGTTAGCTTTGTTTCTGTGAGTGCTATTATGTTTGGGTTTTCTTCTAGTGCCCATTCTCCGAGTTCACTTGTTTTATTTGTAATCCCATCTATGTTAGTGTACATTGCCTTGAAGCTCACTTTCTTCTGTTCATTTTCTTGCCCCCTTCTTGGCGAGCATTCTGTCCGTGTGGAAAGCTGTTCCCTGGGTGAGATCTGTGAGGTGGTTTGCAGGGTCTCAGAGGATTTTGGGGTGGGGGGTGGCGGTTCAAGGGAAGGGGGTACAGGTAGGGTGTGGTTTAAGGAGATAGGGGGACATGGAGGATACTGGGTGAGGAGAGAGGAGGGATAAGGAGAGTATGGGATGAAGGGGGGGGGGACAGGGGGGGAAAGGCAGGAATGAGGACATGTTGGGAATGGGGGAGGGGTGAAAGGGTTAATGGGGTGAGGGGAGGGAGGGGGTGATCATTTGGGTGGAGGCAGGTAGGGTAAGGGGAAAGGAGAGTTTCTATGCAGAGGGGGGTGGTGGTGTTGCCCTCCCCCTCTGGTGTTGCTGGGATGCTGGTTTTGGGTTCCCCTCTTGTCTCTGGGACTGTTGTGTTGGGGGCTGCAATTTCCTGGTTTACTCCTTTCTCCCTGCGCATCCTCCTTGCCTCTGCTGCCCTAGCTCTCTCCTCCTTCGTCCTGTCCCTCTGCAGGAATACTTTTTTATCCCTCCACATACTGCAAACGACTCTTCCTTTCGAGTATATCCTCCTTCATGGCTTCGTTTGTAAACACCACCTTTACAAGTCGGTTTCTGTCCTTGTTGTACCAGCCCTATCTGAAAACTTTCTCAATGTTTTGTTCAGCCCCTTCCATCTGTAACCCCTTCAGTAGCCCATGTATTGCCTCTCTATCCTTCCTATTCCATCCTTGCCTGTTGGATCCTTCCTGTTCTTTGATGCCTACAACTACCACTGATCTTTTTCTCTCCAGCAGCTGACTGGTGCACCTTGCTGCTTCCTGTGAGGTAGCTGCTTGCATGGCTACCTCCCTCACCATGTCCATTGCTTCTGAGCTCTTTCTCAGTCTTTCTGCAAATGTTTCAGGTACAGAGGCATTTCCTTCCAATGTAACATTCCCATCTTCCCTTTGGATGATAATCTGATGCAGGGTCTCTTGATTTGATCTCCTCCCTTGCTGATGTCAGCTCACTTTGCAGGTTGTTAATTGTAATCCTCATTTCATGTTTCTCCCTCCTAAATTCCTCCAGAACTTGGGTTAACATTTCCTTCGTTTGGTCACTTTGACTATTCCCTGTGTCCCTGTTGTGTCCTGCCATTTTGTCCCTTGTCAAAAGAGAGAGTAAGATAAAGAGAGAGCAAGAGAGAGAGAGAGAGAGAGAGAGAGAGAGAGAGAGAGAGAGAGAGAGAGAGAGAGAGAGAGAGAGAGAGAGAGAGAGAGAGAGAGAGAGAGAGAGAGAGAGAGAGAGAGAGAGAGAGAGAGAGAGAGGAGAGGAGGGTGAGGGATGTTGTGTGTGTGTGTGTGTGTGTGTGTGTGTGATGGGAGTTAAGAGGAGGTGGGTGAGGTGTTGTCTTCAGATTATGGCAGGGGGATTAGTGGTTTACCTGGGTTCCCAGTGAGCTTACAGTTGCTGTCCCTGTTACCTGTGCGTACTCACCTAGTTGCGCTTGCGGGGGTTGAGCTCTGGCTCATTGGTCTGTGTGTGGGGGGGGGGGGAGAGGGAGATAGGAGGAGAGCAGGAGATCGGGAAAGAGAGAGAGATAGAGAGAGAGTGTGGGGAGTGGGAGTGGGGGGGGGGGAGGAATGTATTGGGTTAGTGTGATGGGGTTGGGTAAGAGAGGGGGGTGGATTATGAGTGAGGTTTTATCACCTTTCCACAAAAGGTGTTAATCCTTTCTAGCCTGACTGGACGTATATGTGTGTGCGTGCATGTGTCTGTTTGTTTTTGCATGTGCATGCGTGTGTGTTTGCAAACATACGTGTGCTTGCATGCGTGTGTGCATACGTGCGTGTATGCATGCGTGCATGTGTTCCGGGGGTTCCGTAAAAATGAGCTACTTTGATATTATATGTATACTAGCAATACCCAGCCATGCGTTGCTGTGGCTCAGAAACGCATGTGAGTTGCTGAGCCACAGCAAACTTCTTAGTCCTGCCACCATTCCCCCCCCCCCCCCACCCATCTCCTCGGCCTTCCAACCATTCCCCACTCCACCATCCTCTTGTCCTCCTCACCATCTGCACCACCCTCTGCACCACCATCTGCACCACCATCTTTACCACCACCTTCAGGGGGCAGTTCGAATAAAAAAATTCGGCCAAACACGAAATTTCTGAAAAATTTCTAAAAATACTACAACGTTCTGGCAACACCGTGGTGCAAACCGTTTAATGTTATGATAATAAATAACGTAATTAGAGTAAATTTTCCAGCCACAATCGTCCCAAATCTGGTCCTCGCGGCTCGGGTGCGCCGTAGTGTGATGCGTCATACGTTGTAAGCGTCTAGTATTTCGTAATAGAGTGGAAAATATCTTATGCATATACAAATTATAAATTCACTCATTGGCAACAGTCTTGGGTGAGAGGGATGGAGGATAAGCCGATTACTGGCTCAGTCACCCCCTCTGTGTCTGTGCAGGTGGATGTATCCCTGATGCACTCTCACAGATCGTCCTGTAGAATGTATTTTGTAGCATCTACTGCACAATGGTTAAAGTATCGGACAAGATGAAAGCTCTAAAGGCAAGAGCTCTATGTGCTAGCCAAGTAAAGAAGGAGCGTAAAGCCGCACTGAGGCAATACAGGGTTCTTTCTCTTGAGTGAAGATGAGAGGAGGGCTCGCTGTGAGGAGCCTCCCACCCCACAACACACCTCACCTCACTCCCTCACACTCCCAGGCAGCCACACCACCTGCGGCACCTGCCACACCTCCTGCGGCACCTGCCATACCTGCGGCACCTGTCACTCCTCCTGCGGCACCTGCCACACCTCCTGCGGCACCTGCCACACCTCCTGCGGCACCTGCCTCCTCCTGCGGCACCTGCCACACCTCCTGCGGCACCTGCCACACCTCCTGGGCACCTGCCACACCAACTGCGGCACCTGCCACACCCCTGCGGCACCGTCACACCTGCCACACACCTGCAGCACCTGCCACACCACCTTCGGCACCTGCCACACCACCTGCGGCACCTGCCACACCCCTGCGGCACCTGTCACACCTGCCACACCACCCTGCGCACCTGCCACACACCTGCGGCACCTGCCACACCACCTGCGGCACCTGCCACACCACCTGCGGCACTGTCACACCTGCGGCACCTGCCACACCTGCGGCACCTGTCACTCAAGATCTTAGAGCACTGCTCTTGATGTTGCATATTTCAGACCAATTATATTAGGTAGTATGTATTATTTTTTTATATTTGATATACATCATAAATAATTTTAAATATAAAGCTGCTGTTTTTTTTTTAATATAATATATATATTTTATCAGGCGATCTTCATGGAACTTACACACCTTACTGAAGGAATGCCAATCTACAAGGGTGGTAATTTTGATTGAAATTTGTCGTTCATCAACCTCAGCCACAGGTGGCTGAACTTTGTCTTTGATTTTCTACAAGTAAGTAATTTGCAACTACATGGTTGAATAACTTTTTCATTTAATATTCAATTTACACGAAAATGCACATTATATGTAGAGTCTACGCCTCTAAAAACTCAAGTATTATTTTTCCCCCTAAGATCATTTATTGTTTTTATAAATATTTATAAACATCATTTTGTTGCATAATTTTTTGGGGTGAACTTTGAAAAATTGTATTATTGCACTAAATACATTGGGATAGTAATGTTACAAGACAACCTTTCTATATATAGTAATGTGATAGCTGAGTATCATAGAAATGATTTCGGTTGATATTTGTATTTGTTATATCAACTTTAAAACATGTTAAAAAATGGTTAAAAAATGTTTTTTTTCTCCCTCTCTATTTAGGCTGCGATGCTGAAACTTGGACCACTTGCAGCCCTCTTAAATGTAACACGTCAATAAATTTTCATTGCACTAGAACAAATTTATGAAACCTATCTAATGCCCCCTCACCAGCATCTTCACTACCATCTTCACCACCATCTTCATCACCACCTTCACCAGCATCTTCACCGCATCTTCACCACCATCTTCACAGCCCTATTCCAGTATTCATAAATTTAAAACCATTTCCCTTCCCCTATCACTGATGGCTCTTAATTAAGTCTTCTGGACAGAGATCTAATTCGCACTATATACTGCTCCACAAACTACTATATATAGATAGATATAGATATATATATATATATATATATATATATATATCTATATATATATATATAACTATATATATATATATATATATATATATAATATATGCGAACAAGCCTGAATGGTCCCCAGGACTATATGCGAATGAAAACTCACACCCCAGAAGTGACTCGAACCCATACTCCCAGGAGCAAGCAACGCAACTGGTATGTACAAGACGCCTTAAACCACTTGACCATCACGACCGGACAAATGAGGTGATAGCCGAAGCTATTTGAACCACCTCACCGCCGGCACTCGGATGGTTATCTTGGGCATAGCATTTTACCAAATCACCTCATTCTTTGGGGCACACGTGAGGAACACAAATGCGAACAAGCCTGAATGGTCCCCAGGACTATATGCGAATGAAAACTCACACCCCAGAAGTGACTCGAACCCATACTCCCAGGAGCAACGCAACTGGTATGTACAAGACGCCTTAAACCACTTGACCATCACGACCGGACAAAATGAGGTGATAGCCGAAGCTATTTGAACCACCTCACCGCCGGCACTCGGATGGTTATCTTGGGCATAGCATTTTACCAAATCACCTCATTCTTTGGGGCACACGTGAGGAACACAAATGCGAACAAGCCTGAATGGTCCCCAGGACTATATGCGAATGAAAACTCACACCCCAGAAGTGACTCGAACCCATACTCCCAGGAGCAACGCAACTGGTATGTACAAGACGCCTTAAACCACTTGACCATCACGACCGGACAAAATGAGGTGATAGCCGAAGCTATTTGAACCACCTCACCGCCGGCACTCGGATGGTTATCTTGGGCATAGCATTTTACCAAATCACCTCATCTTTGGGGCACACGTGAGGAACACAAATGCGAACAAGCCTGAATGGTCCCCAGGACTATATGCGAATGAAAACTCACACCCCAGAAGTGACTCGAACCCATACTCCCAGGAGCAACGCAACTGGTATGTACAAGACGCCTTAAACCACTTGACCATCACGACCGGACAAAATGAGGTGATAGCCGAAGCTATTTGAACCACCTCACCGCCGGCACTCGGATGGTTATCTTGGGCATAGCATTTTACCAAATCACCTCATTCTTTGGGGCACACGTGAGGAACACAAATGCGAACAAGCCTGAATGGTCCCCAGGACTATATGCGAATGAAAACTCACACCCCAGAAGTGACTCGAACCCATACTCCCAGGAGCAACGCAACTGGTATGTACAAGACGCCTTAAACCACTTGACCATCACGACCGGACAAAATGAGGTGATAGCCGAAGCTATTTGAACCACCTCACCGCCGGCACTCGGATGGTTATCTTGGGCATAGCATTTTACCAAATCACCTCATTCTTTGGGGCACACGTGAGGAACACAAATGCGAACAAGCCTGAATGGTCCCCAGGACTATATGCGAATGAAAACTCACACCCCAGAAGTGACTCGAACCCATACTCCCAGGAGCAACGCAACTGGTATGTACAAGACGCCTTAAACCACTTGACCATCACGACCGGACAAAATGAGGTGATAGCCGAAGCTATTTGAACCACCTCACCGCCGGCACTCGGATGGTTATCTTGGGCATAGCATTTTACCAAATCACCTCATTCTTGGGGCACACGTGAGGAACACAAATGCGAACAAGCCTGAATGGTCCCCAGGACTATATGCGAATGAAAACTCACACCCCAGAAGTGACTCGAACCCATACTCCCAGGAGCAACGCAACTGGTATGTACAAGACGCCTTAAACCACTTGACCATCACGACCGGACAAAATGAGGTGATAGCCGAAGCTATTTGAACCACTCACCGCCGGCACTCGGATGGTTATCTTGGGCATAGCATTTTACCAAATCACCTCATTCTTTGGGGCACACGTGAGGAACACAAATGCGAACAAGCCTGAATGGTCCCCAGGACTATATGCGAATGAAAACTCACACCCCAGAAGTGACTCGAACCCATACTCCCAGGAGCAACGCAACTGGTATGTACAAGACGCCTTAAACCACTTGACCATCACGACCGGACAAAATGAGGTGATAGCCGAAGCTATTTGAACCACCTCACCGCCGGCACTCGGATGGTTATCTTGGGCATAGCATTTTACCAAATCACCTCATTCTTTGGGGCACACGTGAGGAACACAAATGCGAACAAGCCTGAATGGTCCCCAGGACTATATGCGAATGAAAACTCACACCCCAGAAGTGACTCGAACCCATACTCCCAGGAGCAACGCAACTGGTATGTACAAGACGCCTTAAACCACTTGACCATCACGACCGGACAAAATGAGGTGATAGCCGAAGCTATTTGAACCACCTCACCGCCGGCACTCGGATGGTATCTTGGGCATAGCATTTTACCAAATCACCTCATTCTTTGGGGCACACGTGAGGAACACAAATGCGAACAAGCCTGAATGGTCCCCAGGACTATATGCGAATGAAAACTCACACCCCAGAAGTGACTCGAACCCATACTCCAGGAGCAACGCAACTGGTATGTACAAGACGCCTTAAACCACTTGACCATCACGACCGGACAAATGAGGTGATAGCCGAAGCTATTTGAACCACCTCACCGCGGCACTCGGATGGTTATCTTGGGCATAGCATTTTACCAAATCACCTCATTCTTTGGGGCACACGTGAGGAACACAAATGCGAACAAGCCTGAATGGTCCCCAGGACTATATGCGAATGAAAACTCACACCCCAGAAGTGACTCGAACCCATACTCCCAGGAGCAACGCAACTGGTATGTACAAGACGCCTTAAACCACTTGACCATCACGACCGGACATAAGGAAGGTGATAGCCTGCTTTTGACCACTTCCCCGCCGGCACTGGATGGTTATCTTGGGCATAGCATTTTATCAAATCATTTTTTGATTGGTATTTTTTGGTTCCTCACGTGTTGCCCCCAAAAAAATGAGGTGATTTGATAAAATGCTATGCCCAAGATAACCATCCAGGTGCCGGCGGGGAAGTGGCTCAAATAGCCAGGCTATCACTTCTTATGTCCGGTCGTGATGGTCAAGTGGTTTAAGGCATCCCTGTACATACCAGTTGCGTTGCTCCTGGGAGTATGGGTTCGAGTCACTTCTGGGGTGTGAGTTCATTCATATATATATATATATATATATATATATATATATATAGCATGATGGCTCTTATATATATATATATATATATATATATATATATATATATATATATATATATATTATATATATATAATATATATCATGATGGCTCTTATATATATATATATATATATATAATATATATATATATATATATATATATAATGGAAATGTCGTTTGTCAAAATCGCGAATCTCCAAAAAGTTCTTTCACCGAAATCCTTTGAAAATTTCAAACAACATTCCATTCTCATCCGAGCACCATTCATACATGTTATATAGATGTCACGTCTGTGACGGGAAAAAAACATGTTTTTTGGAAAAAACTGTGTTTTTCATGATAGGGGAAATCTTTGAAACCTCTTTACAGACTCCTTTGAAATTTGACACAACGTTGCATTCGAATAGGCGAATGTTTTATATACTATATACATGCCTCTCATTTGACAGAAAAAAACATGTTTTTATTTTTTATACAGCGCCATCTGTTGAATGTAGGAGAAACACACGCTGTAATCTTTGGAAGTTCTACACCGATTGCTTTGGAATTTTGACACAACGGTCCATTCAAATACACGTGTGTTTTTATACACCTACATATAGATGCCACACGTGGGACAGGTAAAAACTTTTTTTTTTTTAAACAGCACCATCTGTTGCACGTAGGAGCAACATTCGCAATACTAATATGTTACAATTCCATTTCAATGTTTCCGATTGCATTGATAATTTTATTTTTATAGATTTCGAATATTTTATTTTTTTGAATTATTTTGTGTGACATGTGTTGGACTTGAACTGGTGTGTTTAACATACATTCATTTTGTAAGTATAAGTATAGATGCCACACCTAACAGGTAAAACTATTCTTTCTTGAAAAAGCAACACCAACTGTTGCATGTAAGAGCAACACCACATGCTATACTAAAATATGTTTCAATTCATTTCAATGTTTCTGATTGCACTGAAAATTTAATTTTCATAGGTTTGATTTATTTTCATTTTGATTTAATTATTTTGTTTGAATTGTGTTGGAATCGAGCTGTGTTGTTTACCATAAGGTTCACTTCGTGAGTATAGTTTATTTTAGGTTGCTAGCCACTCCATATCTTCCTTCCCACCATGACCCACACCCCAGTCCCTTTGTCC
>WNGS01165523.1:5400585-5417834 GCA_020271785.1 Procambarus virginalis
CTATATACTATATATATATATATAATATACTAATATATATATATATTATAGATTATTGACCGAAAAATAAATTATATAATTCTAACACGAATTTTCTCAATTTCTTTTTCTTTTTCACTGTTGATGGAATGAAAATTCAATTCTCCAAAGTTCATTTTATTTCTAGTCTGACGCGACACACTCTGAGCGGTTCGTAAAACTTATTACATTTCAAAAGACTTTATGTTACACACACACAACTATAACTGAACAGAGTTTAAAAGCTTTGCTTTCTTTTTTATACCTGCCTTTGGGTGAGGTGTATTGTACAACAGGTTTGGATGAGGTGAAAACAAACTTTGATTATCACAAACAGACACGAAAAAATGGGTATAAGCTAAAGGGAAGAAGTAGAAGTAAGCAAGGGCCTATTGGCCCACATTCTTGATGCTTCTATATTGGAGCGGAGTCTTAAAGTGGGTAGAATATATTGTGCATATTTGGCTTTGATTGCTGGTGTTGACTTCTTAATGTATAGTGCCTTGCAGATATCTAGCCGCCTGCTATCGCTGTATCTATCGATGATTTCCGTGTTTTTTGTTAAGACTTCTCTGGTGATGGTCTGGTTGTGGGAAAAGATTATATGTTCCTTGATAGAGCCCTGTTGCTTATGCATCGTTAATCGCCTGGAAAGAGATGTTGTTGTCTTGCCTATATACTTAGTTCTTTGGGGCTTACAGTCCCCAAGTGGGCATTTGAATGCATAGACGACATTGGTCTCTTTCAAAGCGTTCTGCTTTGTGTCTGGAGAGTTTCTCATGAGTAGGTTGGCAGTTTTTTTGGTTTTATAGTAAATCGTCAATTGTATCTTCTGATTTTTGTCTGTAGGGATAACGTTTCTATTAACAATATCTTTCAAGACCCTTTCCTCCGTTTTATGGGCTGTGGAAAAGAAGTTCCTGTAAAATAGTCTAATAGGGGGTACAGGTGTTGTGTTAGTTGTCTCTTCAGAGGTTGCATGGCGTTTCACCTTCCTTCTTATGATGTCTTCAACGAAACCATTGGAGAAGCCGTTGTTGACTAAGACCTGCCTTATCCTACAGAGTTCTTCATCGACTTGCTTCCATCCTGAGCTGTGGCTGAGAGCACGGTCGACAAAAGCGTTAACATCACTCCTCTTGTACCTGTCTGGGCAGTCACTGTTGGCATTGAGGTACATTCCTATGTTTGTTTCCTTAGTGTAGACAGCAGTGTGGAAACCTCCGCTCCTTTCCATGACTGTTACATCTAGAAAGGGTAGTTTCCCATCCTTCTCCATTTCGTAAGTGAAACGCAACACGGAATTCTGCTCAATTGCTTCCTTCAGCACTTGCAGATGTATGACATCGGGTACCTGTGTAAAAATGTCGTCAACATACCTGCAGTATATGGCCGGTTTGAAGTTCATATCGACTAAGACCTTTTGTTCGATGGTACCCATGTAGAACTTCGCAAACAGGACACCTAGGGGAGAACCCATGACGACCCCATCTACTTGCTTATACATGTGTCCATCCGGGCTCAAGAAGAGCGCCTCTTTAGTACAAGCTTGGAGTAGTTTCCTTAGAATATTTTCTGGTATGTCAAGAGGAGTACAGGTCGGATCACGATACACTCTGTCCGCTATCATCCCGATTGTTTCATCCACAGGTACGTTGGTAAACAGTGATTCTACGTCCAACGAGGCTCTTATCCCTGTGGCCTGTGTTCCCCTCAGTAAGTCAACAAATTCCTTTGGAGACTTCAGGCTGAAGGTGCAAGAGACATAAGGAGTCAGCAGGCCATTGAGTCGCTTCGCCAGTCTGTACGTGGGTCTGGGTATCTGGCTGATGATTGGCCGAAGTGGGTTTCCAGGCTTATGTGTCTTGATATTTCCACAAGACACATAAGCCTGGAAACCCACTTCGGCCAATCATTAGCCAGATACCCACAGAACTGTGGGTATCTGGCCAGGATACCCTTAAGGCCAAGAACTGTTTTCTGGCTACTATATATATATATATATATATATATATATATATATATATATATATATATATATATATATATATATATATATATATATATATATATATTAGTATATTTTGGTAGCAGTCTTTCCTGTAGACATATGTTATTAAATATGACCGAAAAAGTAAGATTAATAATTCTAACACGAATTTTCTCAATTTTCCTTATGTTTGTTTTTACTGATGACGGTAAATGAAAAATCAATTCTCCAAAATTCATTCTTTATTTCTTAGTCTGACGCGACACTTGAGCGCGTTTCGTAAAACTTATTACATTTTCAAAGACTTTAGTTACACACACACAGAACAACTATAACTGAACAGAGTTTAAACAGCTTTTCTTTTTTATACCTGCATTTGGGTGAGGTGACATGTTACAATGGTTTGGGGTGAGGTGAGAACAAACACAGAGCACGAAACAATGGGTATAAGCTAAAGGGAAGAATAGATCTGTAACTGCAGAAGGCCTATTGGCCCGTATTTCTTGATGTTTCTATATCGGAGCGGAGTCTTGAAGTGGGTAGAATATAGTTGTGCGTTAATTGGCTGTTGATTGCTGGTGTTGACTTCTTGATGTGTAGTGCCTCGCAGATGTCAAGCCGCCTGTTGTCGCTGTATCTATCAATGATTTCTGTGTTGTTTGTTAAGATTTCTCTGGTGATGGTTTGGTTGTGGGAAGAGATTATATGTTCCTTGATAGAGCCCTGTTGCTTATGCATCGTTAATCGCCTGGAAAGAGATGTTGTTGTCTTGCCTATATATTGAGTTCTTTGAGGCTTACAGTCCCCAAGTGGGCATTTGAAGGCATAGACGACATTGGTCTCTTTCAAAGCGTTCTGCTTTGTGTCTGGAGAGTTTCTCATGAGTAGGTTGGCAGTTTTCTTGGTTTTATAGTAAATCGTCAATTGTATCTTCTGATTTTTGTCTGTAGGGATAACGTTTCTATAAACAATATCTTTCAGGACCCTTTCCTCCGTTTTATGAGCTGTGGAGAAGAAGTTCCTGTAAAATAGTCTAATAGGGGGTATAGGTGTTGTGTTAGTTGTCTCTTCAGAGGTTGCATGGCGTGAAAGTGAAGGTGAAGGAAAGTGAAACGCCATGCAACCTCTGAAGAGACAACTAACACAACACCTATACCCCCTATTAGACTATTTTACAGGAACTTCTTCTCCACAGCTCATAAAACGGAGGAAAGGGTCCTGAAAGATATTGTTTATAGAAACGTTATCCCTACAGACAAAAATCAGAAGATACAATTGACGATTTACTATAAAACCAAGAAAACTGCCAACCTACTCATGAGAAACTCTCCAGACACAAAGCAGAACGCTTTGAAAGAGACCAATGTCGTCTATGCCTTCAAATGCCCACTTGGGGACTGTAAGCCTCAAAGAACTCAATATATAGGCAAGACAACAACATCTCTTTCCAGGCGATTAACGATGCATAAGCAACAGGGCTCTATCAAGGAACATATAATCTCTTCCCACAACCAAACCATCACCAGAGAAATCGTAACAAACAACACAGAAATCATTGATAGATACAGCGACAACAGGCGGCTTGACATCTGCGAGGCACTACACATCAAGAAGTCAACACCAGCAATCAACAGCCAATTAACGCACAACTATATTCTACCCACTTCAAGACTCCGCTCCAATATAGAAACATCAAGAAATATGGGCCAATAGGCCTTCTGCAGTTACAGATCTATTCTTCCCTTTAGCTTATACCCATTGTTTCGTGTTCTGTGTTGAAAGGTTGTTTTCACCTCACCCCAAACCATTGTAACATGTCACCTCACCCAAATGCAGGTATAAAAAAGAAAAGCTGTTTAAACTCTGTTCAGTTATAGTTGTTTTGTGTGTGTGTAAACTAAAGTCTTTGAAAATGTAATAAGTTTTACGAAACGCGCTCAAGTGTCGCATCAGACTAGAAATAAATATGAATTTTGGAGAATTGATTTTTCATTTACCGTCACCAGTAAAAAGAAACATAAGGAAAATAGAGAAAATTCGTGTTAGAATTATTAATCTTACTTTTTCGGTCATATTTAATAATATATGTCTACAGGAAAGACTGCTACCAAAATATACCAATATATATATATATATATATATATATATATATATATATATATATATATATATATATATATATATGCAAACAAGCCTGAATGGTCCCCAGGACTAGATACAACTGAAAACTCACACCCCAGAAGTGACTCGAACCCATACTCCCAGGAGCAAAGCAACTGGTAACTACAGGGCGCCTTAATCCGCTTGACCATCACGACCGGACATAAGGAAGTGATAGCCTGAGCTATATGAACCACCTCCCCGCCGGCACCTGGATGGTTATCTTGGGCATAGCATTTTATCAAATCACCTCATTTTTTGGGGCAACACGTGAGGAACACAAATGCAAACAAGCCTGAATGGTCCCCAGGACTAGATACAACTGAAAACTCACACCCCAGAAGTGACTCGAACCCATACTCCCAGGAGCAAAGCAACTGGTAACTACAGGGCGCCTTAATCCGCTTGACCATCACGACCGGATGGTCGTGATGGTTGATGGATGGACGCTTGACCATCATATAGCTCAGGCTATCACTTCCTTATGTCCGGTCGTGATGGTCAAGCGGATTAAGGCGCCCTGTAGTTACCAGTTGCTTTGCTCCTGGGAGTATGGGTTCGAGTCACTTCTGGGGTGTGAGTTTTCAGTTATATATATATATATATATATATATATATATATATATATATATATATATATATATATATATATATATATATATATATATATATATATATATATCCCCCATGCAGGAGACTTCCTCCTGGCAGTACCCATGTCAGCAATGGGCACGCGCCTAGATCCAGAATCCCTTCGTATAGCAGTGGCCCTCCGCCTTGGTGCCCCAATTCACACTGAATACAAGTGTATTTGCAACAGGGTGGAAGCAGACCAATACGGACTGCATGGGTTGCATTGCGGAAGCACAAAGGGCTGGCATGCAAGACACAACGAGGTCAATGACATCATCAAGAGAAGCCTCGTCTCTGCTAGGTGCCCAGTGGAGAGAGAACCTCGCATCCTAGGGGTCCAAAACCCGGATTTCCCCGCACTTCGCCCTGATGGCATCACCATATACTCATGGAAGGAGGGTAGACAGTTGGTGTGGGACTACACATGTGTATCCACCCCGGCTGACACCTATGTACACTTCGGAGCTGATCAAGCAGGTGGGGCAGCCAACCACAGGGAAACAGCAAAATCACTCAAGTACAGGCGACTGGCAGGTCAATACCTCTTTGTTCCCATAGCGTCTGAGACGCATGGCCCCTGGGGCAAGAGTGCCTTGGGATTTCTCAAGGAATTGGGTTCCAAGCTCATTGACGTCACCAGAGACCCAAGGGCTTGCAGATTTTTGTTTCAGCGCCTCAGTGTGGCGATCCAGAGGAGAAATGCTTGCTGCGTCCTCGGTTCCTGTCCGGAAGCAGAGGAGCTCCAAGAGATCCATAACCTTTAGGCATTTGTCTTGTATGTTTTGTAACCTTTAAATACACAATAAAGCCTAAAATAAAAAAAAAGGAAGGGGGTGGTAAGAGAAAAGCACACAGAAACTATTGGAGGGGACCTACACTCCCTCCAATGCGTTATGTGTGATTTCCTCCGAGGCTATGGGTCCCCCTTCTTCCAGCCAGAGGTGGTACTCCCTTCCATATTGAAATATATATATATATATATATATATATATATATATATATATATATATATATATATATATATATATATATATATATATATATATATAATGTGTGTATGTGTGAGGCAGGCTTGAATGCACCTTGGGTTGTCCAGAACATTAACCAGTAGATCACACTGATTGTTCAAAATAATCGAAAGTATTATGTACGTAGACATGCCAAGGTGTCTTGGCTGTCTAGGTTCGAATCCTTCAGGGATGAGAAGTTTTCTATTTCATATTAGTTTGGGAACCATTTAAACCTGCCACATAAATGTTACTCACATGGTCCCAGCATGATGAAGTGACTTGATGAAGTATCTGTGCCCAATAAGGTCACAGAGAGCTGTTGGGAATTGGCTTAAAGGTCGGATGTCATACAATTACTTTGAACAGTCAGTGTGGCCTAGTTGTGAAAGTACTGGACATGCCAAGATACATGGAACCCTAGCTGCCTGGGTTCGATTCCTTCAGAGATGAGGAGTTTTCTTTTATATATATTCATATGCTTGTTTTAATATAATCTTACTTTAGATATAATCTTCGTAAAGTATATATCTTTCTCTCCTTCTCCTGCGAGCCCACAAGTGTCCTACCATCATTCACAAAACTGTTGTGGTACCTACCTTTATTATCTAGCACGGCTTGAACTACGTCTGCACTTCTCGGGTGACAAGGATGCACAACGACCGTGCACAACACACCCTAAAAATAAAACAACTCTCCCCCATCATAGATAAAGCTTACCTAATCTATAGTCAGCTCTTGATCAGGTAGTCATGCGGACTCTTTCACCACTTACACCTTGTCTCACATGCAGACGATGAGTCACAATAACGTGGCTTGATGAAATGAGAACTGAACCACACTCCAGAAGATCGACTTGATAATGCTCCTGGATGGACCGAAACGTCGTCGTCTCCTCATCTTCTGGTGTGTAGTTTGGTTCTCACCCCTTCTCCCACCCCCGGAGTGAGATGAATGAGCCTCATCCATTCCATCCCCAATAACACTACCCACTGGAGAAGGATTAATGAAGCTCATCAACACCACTTTAATAACATATCAGCTATTTCCTTCTTTTTCAGGAACCCCACCTTTATTCCCCACTCCTCTCCTCCTTCTTTCCCAGTCCCACAACACACCTCTTGATCACCCCCACCCCGTCTTCTACATCCCCTTGTTCCTTATATAGGCATCTGGGGATGCCTATATATAGGCATCATGCCTGTATATATATAACATCGTAAATGTGATGTGATAAGGCATCTCACATGCCTTATTACATCAGTAGTTCGGGCGCACCGCCAATTGCAAGTGCAACTCCAACCATTTCCATTCCAGCTATCTTTTTTATCGATAAGCTAAAACACACTATTAACTCTCACCATCCAGAGAAGGAGAATATTTATTTATGAAAGGACGAAGACATTTTTTGGAAATGGAAATGGAAATAGTTTTGGAAATGTCGTCGTCCTGAAGCAAATTTTACAAAGATAACTTGGTTTATAAAAAAATATCACGCACACAACACACACACACCACACACCACAACACACACACACACACACACACACACACCACACACACACACACACACACACACACACACACACACACACACACACACACACCAAGAGCTTATAGGAAAAAACAGTGCAAGGTATGATGAACCAAGTCATATTGAAATGCAAAGAGGCTGAAGAGAGATTTATTCCAACAATAAAGGAAAAAGCAGGAGGGAATATAATAACCCATGGTTTAATAGACAATGTCAGGAAGCAAAGGTGAGAAGCAGGAGGGAGTGGAGGAAGGACAGAGGACAACAGGATTAGATGTAACAGAGCTAGAAATGATTACATTAACATAAGACGAATGTCGGAAAGAAATTATGAGAATGATATTGCAGTCAAAGCGAAAAAGCAANCTCTGCCCGGCTGTGCTGACGTGGAGTTCATGATGGGGGTCCCTTCCCCCTGTAGTACGGGCTCAGTCTTTGGGCCTTGAATTTTCTGTACGGGCTAGGTACCCGGAAATAGTGCTGGTGTGTGATTTGCTTTCTGTCTCTGTGATAGACATTTATGGAGTCAAGTTGGTAACAGCACATCGGGTGATCGAGAAGTTCACGGAGGAGTTGGCGTATCGGGAATTTCTCCATCGATACGAGGGGCGGACCTTACCCCTGCTGGATGGTGCGGGCACTGTGACCATCTCTGCTCGGAGTGGTGCCCTCACTTACATCAGTGTACATGGGGCACCCCTGGAGTTTCCAGAGGGCCTGCAGTACTTCGGCCAGTTTGGCGCCGTAGTTAGTGTGCGTTTGAACGTGTTATCTTCCAGTCAACTCAAGGGTGTGAGGACTAACATTTGCACCCTGGGCATGTGGCTCCGGGCAGACATTCCGCCCTCTCTGCGTCTTATGGGTTACAACGTTTGGGTGATTTACGCCCACCAGCCTCGGACATGTTATCGTTGAGGCCTTTTGGGTCATCAGGCTGCTGACTGTTCTGCGCCTGCAGTTGCGCCCGTGAATCTCTTCAGTGAGGAGGATTTTCCGCCGCTTCCTGTGGAGGAGGCTTCGGTGGATGTGGGCGTCTCTTCAGCCGCGGATGTGCCCCCTGTGTCGACTGTTGCCCCCCTGTTGCTGTCGCCTCTCCTCCGGAGGTTGTGTCGTCACCTGGTGATCGGCCTGTTCCGGCTGGTGTCCCTGGGATTCTTCCGACTGCCTTCTGCTCGAATCCCCCGCCTTCCAGTTCTTTCACTGCTGCGTCTGACTCGGTTCCTGCACCCTCGCCGTCTGTTCTGGCTGTGCTGGGTGCTGGGGTGGATCCGGCGCTTCTTCCTGTGCCTGGGCTGGTGCCCCATATGGTTGAGGATGCTGCCGTTCTGCAACGTGCATCGGTTCACCCGGCTTGTGTTGCACGTGTCTCTGAGTCAGCCTCCAGGTCTGATGATGTGCAGCCAGAGCCTAAGCGTTTTCCCACTTCTTCTCATGCGTGGGCTGACGTTCGAATTCGACGATTGTAGATCTACCGGCGATGGCGGGGTGTCTCCAGATGTGTTGCATACTACGGTGGTGGCGGTGGTGCATTTGCCTGAGGATACCGGTGCCGGTGTTTTGGTCTCCACTTCTGGTATATTGTCTGAAAATCCTGCTTCGGGGTGCGTCGCCTGCGTCGGATGGCTCCGGTTCTTCATGAGGGGTGGTTCCCCTTGCTGAGGTTAGTGGTGAGCGGGGTGGTGGTGTTGAAAAAGGCTGCTCGCTCTGGGGTGTTCTGTAACCCCTTCCTCGTTCCCCGTTTCATCGGCGGCGATCTCGACGCCTCTTCCGTCTTCGGCCGTCTCTTCAGTGTCTCCTGCGGTCTCGGTGGAGGTGTTACCATCTCGTCGACCGTCCCCTGCTCCTGTGCGTATGGCGGTGCGCCCGTCTCGGCAGCCCTCGTACGCTTCTTCGGGGTCGTCTGCTTCCTCGAAGGGCGTGGTTTGCGCTCCCCGGCCTCGTTATGCGACTTGCGTCAGAGAGCTTAAGGATTGGCCGATGCTGCCTGATTTGGAGATTCCTGAGTTTATGCTGGCCTCACAGCGGCAGGAGAATCGTACCCCTACCGATTTGGAATATTTGATTTGGGAGGTCTATAAGTGGAAGTATCCTTGGGATTCGTTCCCTGAGAAATATGCTCCTGCCTCTGAGGACTGTATTCTTCGCCCATGATTTTTTTTGTATATTGCGTGTTGTGGGTTGTTTCCATTTGTATGCATGGTTGTGGGGTGCGGGTAGAGTGTGTGTGTGTGGGTGGGTGGGGCGGATTATGTTTCCCGGTTACTGCGTGCTCCGGTTTGTTTTTGTGGGTCTTGTTTGTATGGCTTTGTGTGTGTACGGTTCCTGTGCGGTCCGGGGTTTGGTTCAGTGTGTGTGTCTGGTTATGGATGTCATGTTCTGTTTTTTTGTGGTTCTATGTTTTTACGGTGCTGTTTGTGCGCTTGTTAGTGTCGTATTGAGTGCCCTTCAGGCTGTTGGCGTGACCCGGCCTGGGTTTATGCTCTTTGTTATGTTTTGCCATTGTGCTTTTCCTTTAGTTTATTGTAAATTTATATTTCCTTTCTTGTTATTATTATTGTTATTATTATTATTATTATCATTTTGTGTTGGTGCCTCTCCGTCTGTGTTTGAGGTGCTGGTAGGCTTGTTCTGTGTAATTTTGTTATGGTGTTTCATTTTTGTTTTGTATTCTGCTGTGTTTATATTACTTGTGTTTTGTTTGTACTTTTTCTTGTTTTGTGGTCGGCCCTTCCAGCTGTTTTTGTACTTTTGTTCTTTTGTTCTATGTTGCAATTTGTTTTCCTTTTATTGTACTTATAAGCATGCTTGCATGTAGAAATAAAAAAAAAATAAAAATTCTGGATCATGTCCCATCATAAAATATATTTTGTTTAGAACAGTTTCCCACGGAATGTTTGTAAGTTCCCTGTGTATTATCTCAGAGGCTATCCTTTTATTAATAAAATTAAATTTACTAAATAGCTTCTCTCGCTTTATCAACTTTTTAGTTGTCTATTCTGAGTATTGATGGTCGTTTGCACTTCAATGAGCTTGTTATCTGAGGATGTGGTATCTGATATCGTAATGTCCCTTATAATGTCTTCATTGTTCGTAAAGACCAGATCTAGAATATTTTCCTTTCTCGTTACCTCCGATATCTGCTGGTTGAGTGAAAATTTTCACAGAATCTAAGTAGTTCTCTAATCTGTGGTTGGTTAGGTCCCGATAGATTTCCTGGTATAATATTATTGTTTGCTATTCTCCATCTGAGACTAGGCAAGTTGAAGTCACCTAGGAAGATAATATCAGGTATCGGGTTCTCCAAATTATCAAGGCTATTCTCTATTTTGTTTATCTGTTCTGTGAATTCCTCGGCCGTTGCATCTGGCGGTTTGAATATTAGAATAATCACTAAGTTTATTTTCTCTATTTTTAATCCCAGTACCTCTACCACCTCATTTGTATCGTTAAGGAGCTCCGAGCAAACAAGGTCTTCCCTAATATACAGACCCACTCCTCCATGCGACCTATTTTTCCTATCACACCTGTATAGGCTATATCCTGGAATCCTGATCTCACTGTCTAAGAATTCCCCTGCATGGATTTCTGTGAAAGCTCCAAATACTGCATTTGACTCAGTGAGGAGGCCATTTATGAACTATACTTTGTTGTTTGTTTTTGTTTTTAGTCCTTGTATGTTGGCAAAGATGAATGAGGTTACTCGATTAGTGATAGTTTGACTGGGAGACTTTTTCGGCAAGCCCATTATGCGTGGACATATTAAGTTTGTTCTGACCAGTGCTGATTGTTGTAGGGCAGTTGCCTGTCGTTGTTGTAGTTCCCTTTCGGTGTGTAATTGTATCTGTAATTCTGGAATGCAAGTGGGTCTGGCATCCAATTCCATGCTCCTCCATTTGAATTCTCTTTCAGTTTGGTATAAAAATTTTATCGAGCTTCCTCCAAATTCATTATCCTGCTTGCCACTCTTTAAGTAGCGTTCTGTGCCTTTCACATGAAAGTATGGGCAACTGAGGTTATAGCATTTTCTGTCCTCCAGTTCATTAGTCCCTCACTTATTTGTATGTACATGACCTTCCATCAGTATAAATCTGATGCTCCCTCTTGTCTACTCAATTGAGAACGAATCTTGTAGGTTCGAACATTATGCAAATTATAATAAGTATAATACATTCAACATTTAATTTATATTATTTTAGTCAATTTTGAACAATTATTACATTTGGAGAAATCTTCTTCCAATTAATGCAAGAGCACTAGTCAGAGGGATAGAAACCCCAAACGAGAAAATAATCAAAATGGAATATGCAGTTATATTCAGTGAAAAGCTTCATACTATCAAACACAGATACCTATGAGACACTGACAAAAGCTCCGCTTGTATCGATTGCTTCAGACTCTAATAAAACGGTTAGAAACATTGGTAGGAACAAAGAAATAATCCAGTTCTTAGAAAAGTTTAAGGTCAGTAATCCAAGCAATCAATATTTTTATGGTCTACTGAAAACTCTATAATGTTGATATTCCTTTAAACCCCACAATTTCGAGGAGAGGTTCCTTTTCGTACACGTTAGCAAAATGACTGAGTAGTATATTATCCCCTTCCATGGTTGTTTTCTCTGACTCGCACATTAAGCACCCTGAAGACTTTTTTTAAGTAAAATTCGGAACTTGGACTGAAGTAATGAAAAGTTGTTAATTAAGCTTGTAGGTTGACTCCCTTTTCAGTAAGATTCCTGTCGATGTTCTAATATTCCTCAAGGACAACTTGAAAACTTACCAAGCAACTGTGCTCTTACCGGTATCTAAGATAAAAAAAAAATTAACACGGCTGTGCATATCTACTAACGTATTTTCGTTTCCAAACAGCTTTTACTGTAAAAAATATTGTTGTAATATGGGTCGTCCTTTATCTCCAGTGTTATCTAATCTGAATATAGAATACTTGGAGACATGCATCCTCTCTCAGATCATACCTCAAGACAATGATAATGTACAGATACGTTGTTGGAAAGATAGCTGGCGACCCTTCACTGAGAGGTCTCAGTAGCTAATTTAAGGTTAATTGGGAGTTGGATGATAAATTGGCCTTTCTAGACGTCTTAATAATAAGGAGTAATACCTCACTGAGCTTCATCGTGTAGAAGCTCAGAAAATATACACTTGCAAATAATTATCTCCATTACTTCAGCAATCATCTGCAAAAAAGTAATTTATTGATAAACAAACCAAATTGCTCCTAAGACTTTTTTAGTTTGAAAAAGAAAGAAGAATTCAATATTAAGAATAAATTAATTCGACCATTTCATGAAAGTTTAAATGAAATTCCAAATTTCTAAAAAAATGTAATATCAATATAGCTTTTCGGAATCTTGATTCTATAAAAACACTAAGTAAAAATAATCCTGATAGTTCCAATGGATGTGTGCATAAAACATCTGTAAAACTTTTAATAAGTTCTATGTTGGCCAAACAGGTAAACATCTTGACCACAGAATAAATGATCATAAAAATAGTATAAAAACTGGTCAAGAGACCAATGCATTATTAAATGAGCAATGTCCGTTAAAACGAGAACTCAAGACATCAGACTCGCAATACTAGGACACGAAATTGAGTGGGTTACTTCTTTTAATATCCTGGAGTCATAATAGACAGCCAGTTGAAATTCCCTTAAGAAATTGAATATCTTCGACAACGTTGTAAAGCCAGAAACTCAGCTTTGTGCTCCCAGATAAGTCAGGGAGTAATTAGAGTAACAAGTAAATAGGAGTAACAAGAATGTAATTATGTGTTAATTGGCTGTTGATTGCTGGTGTTGACGTTTTGATGTGTAGGGCCTCACTGATGTCGAGACTCCTGTTGTCGTTGTATCTGTCAATAATTTCTGTGTTGTTTGTTAAGATTTGTCTGGTGATGGTCTGGTTGTGTAAAGAGATTATATGCTCCTCGATGGAGCCCTGTTTGTGCATTGTTGATGGCCTAGAAAGAGACGTTATTGTCGTGCCTTTAAAAGTGTAGACTTTTTTTCCTTAGTGTAGACCAACACAGAAGTAAGAAGATAAAACACGCAATGACTCTGTGTGTTTTTGACACTTCACTGATTCGTGTTTTATCACTTCACCTCCAAAAATTAACAGAGTATGTAAAATTGTCTTTTCCCATTGATTTGTATCCTATCGCCTCACCCAAAAGCATTTGTGTCCTATCACCTCACCCAAAAACGAATATAAGCATGAAACAGTGCACATAAAAATTGCATTTGAAAATGTAAGAAGTGTCTTGCGAAACGCTTCTAGGCGTCAGACCATAAATAAAGGGTGAAAATGAACTTTGGAGAGTTAATTTTCCAACTACCCTCGACAATGAAGAAAAACGTAAGAAATATTGAGAAGATTCCTGTTAGAATTATTAATCTTACCCTTTCGGTCATATTCAACAATATATGTTTACAAGAAAGAATATATGTATATATATATATATGTCGTACCTAGTAGCCAGAACGCACTTCTCAGCCTACTATGCAAGGTCCGATTTGCCTAATAAGCCAAGTTTTCATGAATTAATATATTTTCTCTAATTTTTTCTTCTGAAATGTTAAAGCTAGCCATTTCATTATGTATGAGGTCAATTTTTTTTATTGGAGTTAAAATTAACGTAGTTATATAACCGAACCTAACCAACCCTACCTAACTTAACCTAACCTATCTTTATAGGTTAGGTTAGGTTAGGTAGCCGAAAAAGTTAGTTAGGTTAGGTTAGGTAGGTTAGGTAGTCGAAAAACAATTAATTCATAAAACTTGGCTTATTACGCAAATCGGGCCTTGCATAGTAGGCTGAGAAGTGCGTTCTGGCTACTAGATACGACATATATAATATATATATATATATATATATATATATATATATATATATATATATATATATATATATATATATATATATATATATATGTCGTACCTAGTAGCCAGAACGCACTTCTCAGCCTACTATGCAAGGCCCGATTTGCCTAATAGGCCAAGTTTTCATGAATTAATTGTTTTTCGACTACCTAACCTAACCTAACCTAACCTAACTTTTTCGGCTACCTAACCTAACCTAACCTATAAAGATAGGTTAGGTTAGGTAGGGTTGGTTAGGTTCGGTCATATATCTACGTTAATTTTAACTCAATAAAAAAAATTGACCTCATACATAACGAAATGGGTAGCTTTATCATTTCATAAGAAAAAATTAGAGAAAATATATTAATTCATGAAAACTTGGCTTATTAGGCAAATTGGGCCTTGCATAGTAGGCCAAAAAGTGAGTTCTGGCTACTAGTACGACATTATATAATATATATATTATATATATATATATATAATATATATATATATATATATATATATATATATATATATATATAATATATATATATTATATATATATATATATAATATAATGGGGCGGCATACTCTGGTCTCACGTAGGCGTGTACAGCGATGCCTCCTAATTAAAGTCCTGAATGATGTTCTAACTTTTGCTGGTAGAGTGCGCTGCTGTCGTTATCCTATTTATATGAGCCTCTGAGTTATGGTGTTATGTCCACCCCAAGGTCTCTTTCTCTAATCGTTAGGGGGAGATAGTTTCCCGGCTTCATCGTGTGCTGTCTCTTTGGCCTCCTGTCATCTGTTCCCAATCCCATCATCACCTTACAATTGCTGGTGTTGGACTCCAGTAACTCTTTCTCGGACCAACATTGCAACATGTTAAAATCATCGTGGTGAAACTTAAAAGCTCATCTGTCACAACTCTTCTCATTTATGATCCATCGTTTGCAAACATCGACATATACGACTCAACTCCTGCAGACAGGTCTTGTACATAAATGAGAAATAGTTCAGGTCCCAGCACCGATCCTTCAGGTACTCAGCTTGTTACCCTTCGCCAGCCACACTTCTCGCCCTCCTCACTGTGACTCTCTGACTCCTGGCTGTTAGATAATTCCTTACCATCTTAGTGCTTTTCCGCATACTCTCGTCTGCCGCTCAAGTTTGTGCAGTAATCTCTTGTGAGGTACTATATCAAAGGCACTTTGGCAGTCTAGAAATACGCAATCCGCCCAGCCTTTAGTGTCTTGCCTTGTTTTCCTTACTTTACTCCACTCCAGTAGGTTTGCTATGCATGATTTCCCTTCCTTAAAGCCATGTTGATGTTTGTTTACTTACCTAATTCTCTCTGGGTGTGTAGCTAGTCTTATCCTTATTATTCTTTCGAATACTATGCAAGGGATGCTTGTCTGTGATGCCGGTCTGTAACTGAGTGCTTCTTCCGTATCTCCTTTCTTGTAAATTGGTACCTCGTTTGCCTTCTTCCAGCAGTGGGGAATTCTACCTTTGTAAGTGACTCATTGAAGATCATTGCTAGTTACTTTGAGGGCCTGTGGTGCTTCTATTAACACCCATGGTGATACCTGTTTTTGGTCCAGCTTTAGTCTCGTCCAGTGATGCTAGTTGATTCTTTACTTCCTCTGATGTCGCCTCAATATTTGGCAGTCTCTCATCTAGGATGAGAGACTGTGATGTGAGGACGAAGAGCTGGATTTGGGGACGAGGAGCTGGGATATGAAGACAAGCTAGGATATATGACACATGAGGCAAGGAAATGAGATATGAGGAAAAAAGAGCTGAGTTTTAAGAGCAAGGTAATTAATTACTTTACCATGTGGATCATCATGGCACTCTTGAATGTCAGAGGCTCGTGTAATAGGCATAACACCACACACACACACACACACACACAACACACACACACACACACACACACACACACACCACACACACACACACACACACACCACACACATGTAGGCGGGACCAAAGAGCCAAAGCTCAACCCTGCAAGCACAAATAGGCGAGTACACACACACCTAATTGGACACACACACAGTCCAAAGGTATGCACACTAGACTATCCCAGAACTAAAAGGCATGAGTTACGAGGAAAGGCTGCGGGAATGCACCTTACGACACTGGAAGACAGAAGAGTAAGGGGAGACATGATCACAACTACAAAATCCTCACGGGAATCGACCGGGTAAACAAGGACAAACTATTCAACACTGGTGGACGCGAACAAGGGGACACAGGTGGAACTGAGTACCTACATGAGCCACAGAGACGTTAGAAGGAACTTTTCAGTGTCAGAGTAGTTAACGGATGGAATGCATTAGGCAGTGATGTGTGGAGGCTGACTCCATACACAGTTTTAAATGTAGATATATAGAGCCCAGTAGGCTCGGAAATCTGTACACCAGTTGATTGACAGTTGAGAGGCGGGACCAAAGAGCCAAAGCTCAACCCCCGCAAGCACAATTAGGTGAGTACAATTAGGTGAGTACAAAACACACACACACACACCCACACACACACCACACACACACACACACACACACACACACACACGCACACACACACAACACACACACACAAAGAGTAAGGGGGGACATGACACAACCTACAACAATCCTCAGGGAAATGACCGGGTAAACAAGGATGAACTATTCAACACTGGAGGGGCGCGAACAAGGGGACAACAGGTGGAAGCTGAGTACCCAATGAGCCACAGAGACATTAGAAAGAACTTTTTCAGTGTCAGAGTAGTTAGTAAATGGAATGCACTAGGCAGTGATGTGGTGGAGGCTGACTCCATACACAGTTTCAAATGTAGATATATGGAGCCCAGTAGGCTCAGGAAACTGTACACCAGTTGATTGACAGTTGAGAGGCGGGACCAAAGAGCCAAAGCTCAACCCCCGCAAGCACAATTAGGTGAGTACAATTAGGTGAGTACACACACACACACACACACACACACACATAACGATATGATATATGAGGACACGGATCAGAGATATGAGGGCAAAGAT
>WNGS01165523.1:5418834-5431566 GCA_020271785.1 Procambarus virginalis
TTTTTTTTTTGTTGCGCCTGTGGGTGTGAATTCCATTTGGGCCCCTAGCGGTTTGAGGGTTAACAGGCACCAAAGGACAAAAAACCAGTGAAGGCATATATCTGTCTTTTCACTTGTGCCACAACAAGGGCAGTCCATCGATAAGTGGGACTCTGATATGAGTGCCGAGGATTCTTACAGGCTTTCTGCAGGTTTCTTCACGTAGATCCTGTCCTAAGTTAATGATATCAGACAATGGGTCCAACTTAGTGGTAGGAGAAGCATGTATGAGGAAAATCTGGACACCCCAAAGGGTACGCACGATCCTAAACAACGGCAGTGCCATGGGAAATTCATACCTCCCAGAGCGCACTTGGCATGGAGGCTTTATGAACACGTGATTGGTACGTGAAACGTTCTCTACGGAAAACCCTACACCGCCAAAGGGTTGACCTACAGGAGCTCCAAAACGCAGCCATAGAGATAGAAGCACGAGTTAATAAGCGACCACTTACCTACCTCTCTGATGATATTTTTCAACATGAAACCATTAAGTCCATCTGATGTATGGGAGACCTCTCAGCACCCTAGTGTCCTTTACAGACAAGGAACCAGAGGTCCTTCATATGTCCGAGAGAGTGATTTGGTTCATTTCAAACATCTATTAGGGGTGATAAGGGTCGGTGGAATGATGTATGGACTCGAGAATACTTTATGCTATGAAGGAGTATCATGGGGCAACAACCCCTTTTTTAAGTTTTTTTTCGTTTTTCTCCTTTTCGACCGGGATAAACCTGTCTGCAGCTTCCTGGCCCTTCTGGGTAACAAAATCCATCATGTCCTGCCACACTCTTGTCTCTAAGTTCTGTTTCCCATATATTCCCCTTAGGAAGTTCCACATCTCGTCATATTTTCTTCTTCGGTAATATGAAATAGAGTCGCTGTGAGGTCGGAAGTGAAGATGACCCGGCCGAAGAAGAATAATGTGAAGAGAGTGGACCTGAATAGAGCCCAGCCCACTGAAATTGAGAGTCAGAGGTGGATGCAACTGTGCTGAGCAGAGGTGAAGAAGGATGTGGACAGACTGAGGACAGGAGTAGAACGTCAAGTTGTCCACGAGCACAGTAATTTAGTCTTTTCCCCTCCGATCCCATCCATGGAAAGGTTATCCCTACCTCCACCAAGTACTCAAAAGTCAATTCACTGTGGTCACTCATTCCTTTCGTTGCTTCAACTTTGACTTCCCTTTATTTCTGACTCATTCAGGGTGAATATCAATATATGAGTGAATATGTGGGCCAGTGTGAGTGGTCATAACAGTGGGGCCAGTGTGAGTGGTCATAGTATGTGGGCCAGTGTGGGTGGTCATATGTCAGAGAGTGACATGCCCGTGTGTACTGTCTTGCTAACGTCTGAATATTTGTCAGTGGAGGTGATGTTTGGAGTGTGCCCTGACACGCCTGTTCCAGGAGTCGAAGTGATCCTGAGGAATGACTTGTGCGTGATGAAGGTGTTGCCAAATGGTATAGCGGAGACTGTGCCAGAGAAGTGCCCGGAAGGCCGCGGCACAGGTGGGACACCTGGAAGTGTGAACCTGACTGACATCCTAGGGGATGAGTCAGAAGACCGCCAAGCCAGTGTCCACCTGTGGACACTGGCTTGGCGGTCCTACTTACCCTGTTTCTGTAGTGACGAAGGCGAAGGTGGCCGACGAGGAAGACACTAGTGAGGATGTGACAGTGTCGGCTCCTGCGATAGAAGATATCGACGTGGAGATAGCGTGGCTGTTTAGGGAAGGTCCAGCTCAGGAAAATAGAGTCGCTGTGAGGTCGGAAGTGAAGATGACCCGGCCGAAGAAGAATAACGTGAAGAGAGTGGATCTGAGTAGAGCCCATGCAGCCCGCTGAAATTGAGAGTCAGAAGGTGGATGCAACTGTGCTGAGCAGAGGTGAAGAAGGATGTGGACAGACTGAGGACAGGAGTAGAACGTCAAGTTGTCCACGAGCACAGATGCGTAGGGATAATGAAGTTGAGTTGTGTGAGATGTCAAGAGTTGACACATTTCACGAGAAGTGTGAAGAAGAGATAGTGAAGAAGAGTGAAGACCATAGCCGAGAAGAAGAAGTGAGAAGAGACAGTATGTGCAGAGGGATGCTTACGAGCACTCTGGAAAAGATAGAGCAACAAGTACGGTCGAGTGATGTTGGGTATAGTACAGTGCTCGAGGAAACATTGAGGGAATGAGGAAGTGTCGAAGGAGAAGAATTGATGTTGTGTAGAGATGAGAAGCGTGAGAAGATGGAAATGCAGGCATGGAGGAGTAGAAGAAAGCCGAGGATTCGATGGAAGTCAAAACAGTTCTCATCGCCGTCCCCGCCGCGGCGCTCTCGTATGCTTCCTTCCCATCCTCCTTCGTTCCATGCTTTGTTTGGTCCTGCTACATGGACTAAGTATTTTGACCTCCAACCCTTGGACTCAACTCCTCCTGACGATTTTTCCCTTCATAGGCATCTTGTCGATTCCGTGGATGCCTCTGTCACCTTCGACCCCACTCGTCTTGGTGCCCGTGTCGTTGCTGCTCCTTCTCAGGATGCGGCCACTCGCTTGGCCGCCTTATCCTGCCTTGGTGAAACCCCTGTTCGGGTCTCGAAGAACGCCCGGTTGAATGCCAGTGTGGGCACTGTTCTCCTCCCGCACCATGTTGCGACCGGTGTTAGGGATCTTAGGGACTGCCACGAGGATATCAAACATGTCCTCGAGGCCCAAGGTCATTCTGTCCTCCAAGTGGATACATTTATTCGTCCCCCTCGTGGTCATCGCCGTCTGCCTCTTCGGGTTGTGAAGGTTACCTTTGATGGTAGGACCCTTCCATCCTCTGTTATTCTCGCTGGTGCCAGGTGCTCCGTCCAGGAGTATATTCCATCTCCTCGGCTCTGCGGTAAGTGCTGGAAGTTTGGGCATGGTACCCTCAGGTGCTCTAGTCCTGTCTCTCTCTGTCCCCTGTGTGGAAGCGAGGGTCACTCTAAGTTAGAGTGCACTTCCCCCCAGGCCCGCTGCCTCAATTGCGGTGAAGCCCACCCTACCTTCTCCCGTGCGTGTGTTCGTTACAAACTTGAGGCGGCTGTTCTCAACTTGAAGCACCGGGACCGTTTGTCTTTTCCTGAGGCTCGGCGCCAAGTTCATCGTCTCCCCTCTTTCCAGGCGTTTAACGATGCATAAGCAACAGGGCTCCATCAAGGAACATATATTCTCTTCCCACAACCAAACCATCACCAGAGAAATCTTAACAAACAGCACAGAAATCTGTTGATAGATACAGCGACAGCAGGCGGCTTGACATCTGCGAGGCACTACACATCAAGAAGTCAACACCAGCAATCAACAGCCGATTAACGCACAACTATATTCTACCCACTTCAAGACTCCGCTCCAATATAGAAACATCAAGAAATATGGGCCAATAGGCCTTCTGCAGTTCTATTGGTACCCAACCTCTACTTTTACAAATCTATACTCCGTTTTCCATGTTCTGTGTTTCACCCCACTATTGTATTACATCACCTCACCCAAATGCAGGTATAAGAGCCAATGTTGTTTCATAAAGCATAAGTTGTGTGTAGATAAACTAAAGTCTTTGAAAATGTAATAAGTTTTACGAAATGCGCTCAAGTGTCGCGTCAGACTAGAAATAAAAATGAATTTTGGAGAATTGATTTTCATTTACCATCACCAGTAAAAAGAAACATAAGGAAAATCGTGAAAATTCGTGTTAGAATTATTAATCTTACTTTTTCGGTCATATTTATATATATATATATATATATATATATATATATATATATATATATATATATATATATATATATATATATATATATATATATATATATATATATATATATATATATATATATATATATATATATATATATATATAACTGAAAACTCACACCCCAGAAGTGACTCGAACCCATTCTACCAGGAGCAATCTGCTGGTGTACAGGATCCCTTAACGGCTTGACCAACACAACTGGACAAAATAGGATGGTAGCCGATGCTATTTCCATACCCCTTCCGGCACTCGGTTGGTAATCTTGGGCATGGTATTTTATCAAATCACCTCAATCTTTGGGGCACACGTGAGGAACACAAATGCGAATAAGCCTGAATGGTCCCCAGGACTATATGTAACTGAAATCTCACACTCCAGAAGTGATGTTTTAGCACTCTACGGGTGTTGGTTGGTTGTACGGTAGGGACGTACGCAATTACCTACAACGAACGTAATACATAGCATGTGGGGCCAGTGTGAGTGGCCATAGCACGTGGGCCAGTGGTGGGCGGATATAGAATATGGGCCAGTGTGAGTGGTCATAACATGTGGGCCAGTGTGGGTGGTCATAGCATGTGGGCCAGGGTGAATGGTTATAGCATGTGTGCTACTGTGGGTGGTCATAGCATGTGAGCCTATGTAAGTGGTCATAGCATGTGGGCCAGTGTGAGTGGCCATGCATATGGGCCAGTGGGGGTGACCATGGTATGTTGATCAGTGTGGGTGGTCATAGAATGTGGGCCAGTGTAAGTGGTCATGCTATGTGGGCCAGTGTGAGTGGTCATAGCATGTGGGTCAGTGTGAGTGGTCATAGCATGTGGGCCAGTGTAAGTGGTCATGTTATGTGGGCCAGGGTGTGTAGCCATAGTACGTGGGCCAGGGTGAGTAGTCATACTATGTGGGCCTGCAGGAACATGATAAAGAGGACGCCCTTGCTAAGGTTACAGTAAATAAAGTCAGGATTGCATGTAATCCTTGTGCTGTATCCATATTTCGCTTCCAGTAGATAAAGGACGTATGAGATTAAGAAACAAATAGTGTATTGTGAAGACTATTAATAAACAGAAGCTTCCCTATGACTCTGTAAAATCTCCATTGCTCAAACAATTTGGTATTAGCGATAAAACCCACCAGTAATGTGTAATTACTTACTCTTAATACATAGTTCTTGAAATAAAACATTTTCTGTAACTAGCTGACATTGTAAGAGTTGATGAAATTGTTTATGTATTTATCTAAGTTTAGGTCTGATAAAGACCTTTTGTGCACTCTGTAATGTTTTTTGCGCTACTGCTCACAGGATGGGTATGGGGTACACAACAATCTAGCCGCCTCAGGCGGCAACAATCAGAATCAACCAAGTGGGCCAATGTGGGGAGTCATAGCATGTACTCACCTAATTCTACTCACCTAATTGTGCTTGCGGGGGTTGAGCTCTGGCTCTTTGGTCCTGCCTCTCAACCGTCAATCAACAAGTGTACAGGTTCCTGATCCTACTGGGCTCTATCATATCTACACTTGAAACTGTGTATGGAGTCAGCCTCCACCACATCGCTTCCTAATGCATTCCGGTTGTCAACCACTCTGACACTAAAAAAGTTCTTTCTGATATCTCTGTGGCTCATTTGGGCACTGAGTTTCCACCTGTGTTCCCTAGTGCGTGTGCCCCCTCATGTTAAATAACCTGTCTTTATCTACCCTGTCGATTCCATTGAGTGTCTTGAATGTGGTGATAATGTCCCCCCTAACTCTTCTGTCTTTCAACGAAGTGAGGTTTAATTCCCGTAGTCTTTCCTCGTAGCTCATACCTCTCAGCTCGGGTACTAGTCTGGTGGCAAACCTTTGAACCTTTTCCAGTTTAGTCTTATGCTTGACTAGATATGGACTCCATGCTGGAGCCGCATACTCCAGGATTGGTCTAACATATGTGGTATATAATGTTCTGAAAGAGTCCTTACACAAGTTTCTAAATGCCGTTCTTATGTTAGCCAACCTGCCATATGCCGCTGATGTTATCCTCTTGATATGAGCTTCAGGGAACAGGTCTGGCGTGATATCAATCCCCAGGTCTTTCTCTCTCTCTGACTCCTGAAGTATTTCGTCTCTCAAATGATACCTTGTATCTGGTCTCCTGCTTCCTACCCCTATCTTCATTACATTACATTTGCTTGGGTTAAAATCTAACAGCCATTTGTTCGACCATTCCTGCAGCTTGTCCAGGTCGTCTTGAAGCTTTAAGCTGTCCTCCTCTGTCTTAATCCTTCTCATAATTTTGACGTCGTCAGCAAACATTGAGAGGAATGAGTCTATACCCTCTGGGAGATCATTTACGTATATCTGAAACAGGATAGGTCTGAGTACAGAGCCCTGTAGGACTCCACTGGTGACTTCACGCCAGTCAGAGGTCTCACCCCTCACTGTAACTCTCTGCTTCCTATTGCTTAGGTACTCCCTTATCCACTGGAGCGTCCTTCCAGTTACTCCTGGCTGTTTCTCCAGCTTATGCATCAGCCTTTTCTGGGGTACTGTGTCAAAGGCTTTCCGACAGTCCAAGAAAATGCAGTCCGCCCATCTTTCTCTGTCTTGCTTACTCTTTGTCACCTGATCGTAGAATACTATTAAGCCTGTAAGGCAAGATTTACCCTCCCTGAACCCATGTTGATGGGTTGCCACGAAGTTTCGTCTCTCCAGATATGTTACTAGGTTTTTTCTCACAATCTTCTCTATCACCTTGCATGGTATACAAGTTAAGGACACTGGCCTGTAGTTCAGTGCCTCTTGTCTGTCACCATTTTTGTATATTGGGACTTCATTAGCCGTCTTCCATATTTCTGGTTAGTCTCTCGTTTCCAGTGACCTACTGTACACTATGGAGAGTGGCAAACAAAGTGCTCTTGCACACTCTTTCAATACCCATGGTGAGATTCCATCTGGCTCAACAGCTTTTCTCACGTCCAGCTCCAATAGGTGCTTCTTGACCTCATCACTTGTAATTTCGAACCTTTCCAAGGTCGCCTGGTTTGCTGCCACCTCTCCTAGCGCCGTGACTTCTCCTTCTTCTATTGTAAAGACCTCCTGGAACCTTTTGTTGAGTTCCTCACACACTTCTTTGTCATTCTCTGTGTACCTGTCCTCACCCACCCTAAGTTTCATCACCTGTTCCTTCACTGTTGTCTTCCTCCTGATGTGACTGTGTAATAGTTTTGGTTCGGTCTTGGCTTTGTTAGCTATATCATTTTCATACCTTTTCTCAGCTGCTCTTCTCACACTAACATACCCGTTCCTGGTTCTCTGGAATCTCTCTCTACTTTCAGGTGTTCTGTTATTAAGGAAGTTCCTCCATGCCCTTTTGTTCAGCTCCTTTGCTTTCATACATTCCCTAGTAAACCATGGATTCTTCTTTTGCTTCTCTGTTTCTTCCTGTCGGGCCAGGACAAACCTGCTTACAGCCTCCTGACACTTTTGGGTCACATAGTCCATCATGTCTTGTACGGACTTGGTTCTGAGTTCTGTGTCCTATTGTATATCCCTTAGGAATTTATTAATCTACTCATAGTTTCCCTTTCGGTATGCCAGCCCTTTCTTTCCCAGTTCTTTTTTGGGGGAGATAATTCCTAGCTCAACCAGGTACTCAAAGTTCAATACACTATGATCACTCATTCCCAGAGGGGCTTCCAACTTAACTTCCCTTATATCCGACTCATTTAGGGTAAATATCAGATCAAGAAAGGCTGGTTCGTCCTCTCCTCTCATTCTTGTTGGTCCCTTGACGTGTTGACTGAGAAAGTTTCTTGTTGCCACGTCCAGCAGCTGAGCTCTCCAGGTGTCTGGTCCTCCATGTGGGTCTCTGTTCCCCCCAATCTATCTTCCCATGATTGAAGTCTCCCATGATTAGTAGTCTGGATCCGTTCCTGCTAGCCACAGAAGCTGCTCTCTCTATTGATGGTGGCCATGTTGTTTCTGTCATATTCCTGTCTGGGTCTTCTGTCGTTCGGTGGGGGGTTATATATGACTACTACAAAAATTTTCTGTCCTCCAGTTACTATGGTGTCTGATATGTAGTCACTGAAACCTTCACAGTTCTGATTTACCATCTCCTCAAAACTCCAACCTTTTCTTATCAGCAAAGCTACACCACCTCCTTCTCTCCCTTCTCTCTCTTTCCTCACTACATAGTAGTCCTGTGGAAACACTATGTTTGTTATGGTTTTCGTTAGCTTTGTTTCTGTGAGTGCTAACATGTCTGTTTTTTTTCTAGTGCCCATTCTCTGAGTTCACTTGTTTTATTTGTAATCCCATCTATGTTAGTGTACATTGCCTTGAAGCTCACTTTCTTCTGTTCATTTTCTAGTCCCCTTCTTGGCGAGCATTCTGTTGGTGGGAAAAGCCGTTCCCTGGGTGAGAAGATCTGTGAGGTGGTTTGCAGGGTCTCAGAGGATTTTGGGGTGGGGGGTGAGGGTGCAATGGAAGGGGGGGACAGGTAGGGTGTAGGTTAAGGAGAAAGGGGGGGGGGACATGGAGGATACGGGGTGAGGGGGAGGAGGGATAGGGAGGGTATGGGATGAAGGGAGAGGGGGGAAAGGCAGGAGGGGGGAAAGGCAGGAGGGGGGGACATGGTGGGAATGGGGAGGGGTGATAGGGTCAGAATGGGGTGGGGGGAGGGAGGGTTGGGTGAGCATTTGGGTGGGGGCAGGTCGGGTGAGGGGAAGGGATGGTTTCCATGTAGAGGGAGTGGTGGTGTTGCCCTCCCCTCTTTTGTTGCTGGGATGCTGGTTATGGGTTCCCCTCTTATCTCTGGGACTGTTGTGTTGGGGCTGCGATTTCCTGGTTTACTCCTCTCTCCCTGCGCTTCCTTCTTGCCTCTGCTGCCCTGGCTCTCTCCTCCTTTGTCCTGTCCCTCTGCAGGAATACTTTCTTGTATTCCTCCAAATACTGCAGACGACTCTTCCTTTCTAAAATAACCTCATTGGTGGCCTCGTTTGTAAACACCACCTTCACCAGTCGGTTTCTGTCCTTGTTGTACCAGTCCAACCTGAAAACCTCCTCAATGTTTTTTTCAGCCCCTTCTATCTGTAACCCCTTCAGTAGCCCATGTACTGCCTCTCTATCCTTGCTATTCCATTCCTGCCTATTGGATTCTTCCTGTTCTTTGATGCCTACAACTACCACTGATCTTTTTCTCTCCAGCAGCTGGTAGCTGCTTGCATGGCTACCTCCCTCACTATGTCCATTGCTTCCGAGCTTTTTCTCAGTCTTTCTGCAAATGTTTCAGGTACAGAGGCATTACCTTCCACTGCAACATTCCCACCTTCCCTTTGGATGATAATCTGATGCTGGGTCTCTTTATTTTTCTCTGTGAGGGATTTGATCTCCTCCCTTGCTGATGTCAGCTCACTTTGCAGGTTATTAATTGTAATCCTCATTTCATGCATCTCCCTCTTGAATTCTTCCAGAACTTGGGTTAACATTTTCTTCATTTGGTCATTTTGACTATTCCCTGTGTCCCTGTTGCGTCCTCCTGCCATTTTGTCCCTGTTGCGTCCTCCTGCCATTTTGTCCCTTTCCCTGATATGTTTTGATAGGGTTAGGAAGGGGGTGTGCAGGGAGGGGGGCAGAGAGAGAGAGATAGAGAGAGAGAGAGAGAGAGAGAGAGATAGAGAGAGAGAGAGAGAGAGAGAGAGAGAGGGGGGGGGGGTGGGGGGAGGAGGGAGATTGCATGGGGGGGGGGACGGAGATGGTCACTTCAGGTCAGGTGGTCAGGTGGTGAGAGAGGGTGAGGGAGATTTGGGGGGGGGGGTCCCACTGTGTGGGAGGGTTTTGGGGTAGGGGGGGGGGATTATCTAGTATTCTACAGAAGAGAGAAAAGATGGGGGGGGGGTTATGTGTGCGTGTGTGTGTGTGGTGTGTGTGTATGTGTGTGTGTGTGTACTCACCTAGTTGTACTCACCTAGTTGTGCTTGCGAGGGTTGAGCTCTGGCTCTTTGGTCCCGCCTCTCAACCGTCAATCACAGGTGTACAGTTTCTGAGCCTAATGGGCTCTATCATATCTACACTTGAAACTGTGTATGGAGTCAGCCGCCACCACATCGCTTCCTAATGCATTCCATTTGTCAACCACTCTGACACTAAAAAAGTTCTTTCTAATATCTCTGTGGCTCATTTGGGCACTCAGTTTCCACCTGTGTGTGTGTGTGTGTGTGTGTGTGTGTGTGTGTGTGTGTGTTGTGTGTGTGTGTGTGTATTCACTTAGTTTATTTTACGGGGGTTGAGCTTTGCTCTTTCGGCCCGCCTCTCAACTGTCAATCAACTGTTTACTACTACACTAACTACTTTTTTTTTTTTTTTTTTTCACACCACACACACTCACACACCCATGGGAAGATGCCCGTGACAGCTGACTAACTCCAGGTACTATTTACTGCTAGGTAACAGGGGCATTCAGGGTGAAAGAAACTTTGCCCATTTGTTTCTGCCGGTAGCGGGAATCGACCCCGCGCCACAGTTACAAGCCCTGCGCGCAATCCACCAGGCTACCTGGCCCCCATAGGCTACCTGTGTGTGTGTGTGTGTGTGTGTGTGTGTGTGTGTGTGCGTGTGTGTGTGTGAGTACGTGTAGTCAGTGGTAGGGGAGAGTAGGAGGGGGGTGGGGTGTTTGGAGAGTGAGATGGGGATTAAGAGGAGGGGGGTGAGGTATTATCTTCAGATTACAGTGGGGGGATTAGCGGCTTATCTGGGTTTCCAGTGAGCTCACGGTTGCTGTCCCTGTTACCTGACTACCTCTTACGATTGTATTAATGAATGGAATGCAATAGTGTCTAGGATATGATGTATTATATCGCACTGGCATGTGGGCCAGTGTGAGTGGCCATCGCATGTGGGCCAAGTTGAGTGGTCGTAGCATGTGGGCCAGAGTGAGTGGTCATAGCATATGGTGGACCAATGTGGTGATCATAGCATGTGAATCAGTGTGGGTGGTCAAGAATGTGGATTAGTGTAGGTTGGCATAGCATATGGGCCAGGGTGAGTGGTCATAACATGTGGGCCAGGTTGATTGGTCAAAGAATGTTAGACCATTGTGGGTGATAATAACATATGGGCCAGTGTGGGTGGTCAAAGAATGTGGGTTAGTGTTGGTTGGCATAGCATGTGGGCCAGGTGAGTGGTATAGAATGTGGGCCAGTATGGTGGTCAAAGCATGTAGGCCAGAGAGAGTGGTCATAGCATGTGGGTCAGTGTGAGTGGTCAAAGCATTTAGGCCAGGGTGAGTGGTCATAGCATGTGGGCCAGTATGAGTGGCCATAGCATATGGGCCAGTGTGGGTGGTCATAGCATGTTGGCCAGTGTCAGTGGTCATAGTATGTAGGCCATTGTGGGTGGTCATAGCATGTGGGCCAGTGTGGTGGTCATAGCATGTGGGCCAGTGTGGTGGTCATAGCAGGTGGGCCAGTGCAGTGTTCATAGTATGTGGGCCATTGGGTGGTGATAGCATGTGGGCCAGTGTGAGTGGTCATAAGGTGTTTTGGTTACGTGATTATAGGCGTGTTTATCTGCACCATGAAAATAAATGCAGCACTCTTTAAGATTTAACTCATTGGCCTGGAACATTAATTGGACCTAGTTACAAATACTTACTTATGTTCAGTTTTTGTAGGCAGTAATTGACTTACATGTTTTTAACTTGACAGCCCTTTGTGTTAGTGATGGGCTGTTCTAATCAATCATCCTGATGGCACAATATCAAAGTTATGATGAAATTAAAGTACATAAAGTCACAGTCCTTGACACAAGCAGCTGTTTTTCTGTGTTTAATAATTTCCTCTCTGTAAACGACTAAACAGGTAAACTACCTTCTTCACTTCCAATAGAGGTTTGTTCACATGTATGTAGAGTATCGAGTTCCTTCGTAAATATGACAAAATACTCATTTAAAAGGCCAATCATTTTCGTTTTTATTACTTTCTTGAACTTTGGAGTTAGTTTTTTTGGACCTGATAAAATGCACTTCATAATTAATTTTATTCTATAATCTCCTTTAGATAAAATGCACTTCATAGTTAATTGTTTTTTCTATAATCTCACTTTATTTTTAGTACTCGTGATAATACGATAAAATGTTGTTATAGATTCCCGGTTTTTAATACCTGGTGTTATATTACTGATAAGATGCTTTCGTCAAGTGGTTATACATTTTGGTCTTTATGCTTTTAATAATAAATTTAAGTGGTTAATATATTCCTGTTCTCTAATTAAAAAGTTTAAATAAGTTATAAGTTAAATTGGCATCGAAATCTATTGACGAATACAGTTCGAGGAATATATTGAGAAGAATTACAAATGCGAGAAATATGTTGATATGATTAGGAAGGATAAAATTAGGAGGAATACAGTGAGAAGAATTGCATATAAGATTCATGGTTTAGAGAAACAGAGTTCACAAAAGCAGGATTAGTAGAGCTTGAGTAATAAGGAAGAGTTAGGAGTAAAAGAGAAAGAAAATAAAGAGTGAAGAGACAAAGAAGGGAAGAGAATGAATTTGGAGAACTAGAATTAGTAATATAGACTCATGAAGTATAGCGTTCTGGCGAATTAGACGTAGATAGCATTGATGGGGAATAGAGCTAAAAGATATGTTCTTAAGAGGGAGAGAGTAAGAATGTATAGAGTTAGGATTGGTTGAGTTAGGAGGGAAATATTTTTAAGTCATTAGTGTCGGTTAGAGAACTGCAGTTTTCCATGGTTGCAAAATATAGTACGGATCTTTAACAGGAAGATAGTTAACTTGAGCCAACCCTCGGTCAATTTGCTTAATCTGTTGTTGGATTATTTCTTGATTCGACAATAGTAACGTCATTGTTTTCATCCTGAAGAGCGCATATTTATAATTAGAATTTACAACTCTGTTTTACAGAAGGCTTCTAATA
>WNGS01165523.1:5432566-5444752 GCA_020271785.1 Procambarus virginalis
AGAGCTTGAGTAATAAAGGAAGAGTTACAAGAGACAGAGTTAGGAGTAAAAGAGAAAGAAAATAAAGAGTGAAGAGACAAAGAAGGAAGAGAATCAATTTGGAGAACTAAAATTAGTAAATATAGACTCATGAAGATAGAGTCCTGGCGAATTAGACTAGATAGCATTGATGGGAATAGAGCTAAAAGATATGTTCTTAAGAGGGAGAATAAGAATGTATAGAGTTAGGATTGGTTGGTTAGAGATAGGAATAATATATTTTTAAGTCATTAGTGCCGGTTAGAGAACTGCAGTTTTTCATGGTTGCCAAATATAGTACGGATCTTTAAACAGGAAGATAGTTAACTTGAGCCAACCCTCGGTCAATTTGCTTAATCTTTTGTTGGATAATTTCTTGATTCGACAATACTAACGTCATTGTTTTCATCCTGAAGAGCGTATATTTATAATTAGAATTTACAACTCTGTTTTACAGAAGGCTTCTAATATTCAACAAATCTTCTCTCATTATTTCCCAATATATGTCAAGCAGTTGATAGAGGAAATGATAGAGACATTCAATATCTAAACTTAAGGGAAGCCTTTGAAACCGTCTTAACAGGGAAAATCGACACAAAATTGGAGGCCCGTGGTATTGGGGGGATGATGTATTCAGTTCTCGAGCTAAGTTATTTCTAAGAAAGCCTTGAGATTTTACCAAATTTGAGCTAAGGTGAAACCATTTTAAGGGAGAGTGCGTCAGTCATATAACTAATGTCTATGCTGGCATTCATTACTTTAGTCGAGGCAACGAGGCAACTAGGCGTCCGGATTTTGGGGTTGTCCAAACAAGGGCACCTGGTTTTGGACAACAGTCCCTACCCTTATCAGAATTGGTAGAGAGAGGGAGGGGAAGAGAGAGAGAGGGAGGGGGAGAGAGAGAGAGGGGGAGAGAGAGAGGAGGGGGAGACAGAGAGAGGGGGGAGAGAGAGAGGGGGGAGAGACAGAGGGGTGTAGAGAGAGGGGGGAGAGACAGAGGGAGGGGGGAGGGAGAGAGGTGTGTGTCTCTCTGCCCGGCTGTGCTGACGTGGAGTTCATGATGGGGGTCCCTCTTCCCCTGTAGTACGGGCTCAGTCTTTGGGCCTTGAATTTTCTGTACGGGCTAGGTACCCGGAAATAGTGCTGGTGTATGATTTGCTTTCTGTCTCTGTGATAGACATTTATGGAGTCAAGTTGGTAACAGCACATCGGGTGATCGAGAAGTTCACGGAGGAGTTGGCGTATCGGGAATTTCTCCGTCGATACGAGGGGCGGACCTTACCCCTGCTGGATGGTGCGGGCACTGTGACCATCTCTGCTCGGAGTGGTGCCCTCACTTACATCAGTGTACATGGTGCACCCCTGGAGTTTCCAGAGGGTCTGCTATGGCAGTACTTCGGCCAGTTTGGCGCCGTAGTTAGTGTGCGTTTGAACGTGTTATCTTCCAGTCAACTCAAGGGTGTGAGGACTAACATTTGCACCCTGGGCATGCAGCTCCGGGCAGACATTCCGTCCTCTGTGCGTCTTATGGGTTACAACGTTTGGGTGATTTACGCCCACCAGCCTTGGACATGTTATCGTTGAGGCCTTTTGGGTCATCAGGCTGCTGACTGTTCTGTGCCTGCAGTTGCGCCCGTGAATCTCTTCAGTGAGGAGGATTTTCCGCCGCTTCCTGTGGAGGAGGCTTCGGTGGATGTGTGCGTCTCTTCAGCCGCGGATGTGCCCCCTGTGTCGACTGTTGCCCCCCTGTTGTTGTCGCCTCTCCTCCGGAGGCTGTGTCGTCACCTGGTGATCGGCCTGTTCCGGCTGGTGTCCCTGGGATTCTTCCGACTGCCTTCTGCTCGAATCCCCCGCCTTCCAGTTCTTCCACTGCTGAGTCTGACTCGGTTCCTGCACCCTCGCCGTCTGTTCTGGCTGTGCTGGGTGCTGGGTTGGATCCGGCGCTTCCTCCTGTGCCTGGGCTGGTGCCCCATATGGTTGAGGATGCTGCCGTTCTGCAACGTGCATCGGTTCACCCGGCTTGTGTTGCGCGTGTCTCTGAGTCAGCCTCCAGGTCGGATGATGTGCGGCAAGAGCCTAAGCGTTCCCGACTTCTTCTCATGCGTGGGCTGACATTGGCGAATTCGACGATTGTAGATCTACCGGCGACGGCGGGGTGTCTCCGGATGTGTTGCATACTACGGTGGTAGCGGTGGTGCATTTGCCTGAGGATGCCGGTGCCGGTGTTTCGGCCTCCACTTCTGGTATATTGTCTGCGGTTCCTGCTTCGGGATACGTCGCCTGCGTCGGATGGCTCCGGTTCTTCATGAGGGGTGGTTCCCCTTGCTGAGGTTAGTGGTGAGCGGGGTGGCCTGGTGGTGGTGTTGAAAAAGGCTGCTCGCTCTGGGGTGTTCTGTAACCCCTTCCTCGTTCCCCGTTTCATCGGCGGCGATCTCGACGCCTCTTCCGTCTTCGGCCGTCTCTTCAGTGTCTCCTGCGGTCTCGGTGGAGGTGTTACCATCTTGTCGACTGTCCCCTGCTCCTGTGCGTATGGCGGTGCGGCCGTCTCGGCAGCCCGCGTATGCTTCTTCGGTGTTGTCTGCTTCCTCGAAGGGCGTGGTTTGCGCTCCCCGGCCTCGTTATGTGACTTGCGTCAGAGAGCTTAAGGATTGGCCGATGCTGCCTGATTTGGAGATTCCTGAGTTTATGCTGGCCTCACAGCGGCAGGAGAATCGTACCCCTACCGATTTGGAATATTTGATTTGGGAGGTCTATAAGTGGAAGTATCCTTGGGATTCGTTCCCTGAGAAATATGCTCCTGCCTCTGAGGATTGTATTCCTCGCCCATGATTTTTTTTGTATATTGCGTGTTGTGGGTTATTTCCATTTGTGTGCGTGGTTGTGGGGTGCGGGTAGAGTGTGTGTGTGTGGGTGGGTGGGGCGGATTATGTTTCCCGGTTACTGCGCAACGCGTGCTCCGGTTTGTTTTTGTGGGTTTTGTTTGTATGGCTTTGTTCCTGTGCGGTCTGGGGTTTGGTTCAGTGTGTGTGTCTGGTAATGGATGTCATGTTTTTAATGTTCTGTTTTTTTGTGGTTCTATGTTTTTATGGTGCTGTTTGTGCGCTTGTTAGTGTCGTATTGAGTACCCTTCAGGCTGTTGGCGTGACCCGGCTTGGGTTTATGCTCTTTGTCATGTTTTGCCATTGTGCTTTTCCTTTAGTTTATTGTAAATTTATATTTCCTTTCTTGTTATTATTATTATTATTATCATTTTGTGTTGGTGCCTCTTCGTCTGTGTTTGAGGTGCTGGTAGGCTTGTTCTGTGTAATTTTGTTATGGTGTTTCTTTTTTGTTTTTGTATTCTGCTGTGTTTATATTACTTGTTGCGTTTTGTTTGTACTTTTTTCTTGTTTTGTGGTCGGCCCTTCCAGCTGTTTTTGTACTTTTGTTCTTTTGTTCTATGTTGCAATTTGTTTTCCTTTTATTGTACTTATAAGCATGCTTGCATGTAAAAATAAAAAAAATAAAAATTCTGGATCATGTCCCATCATAAAATATATTTTGTTTAGAACAGTTTCCCACGGAATGTTTGTAAGTTCCCTGTGTATTATCTCAGAGGCTATCCTTTTATTAATAAAATTAAATTTACTAAATAGCTTCTCTCGCTTTATCAACTTTTTAGTTGTCTATTCTGAGTACTGATGGTCGTTTGCACTTCAATGAGCTTGTTATCTGAGGATGTGGTATCTGATATCGTAATGTCCCTGATAATGTCTTCATTGTTCGTAAAGACCAGATCTAGAATATTTTCCTTTCTCGTTACCTCCGATATCTGCTGGTTGAGTGAAAATTTTCACAGAATCTAAGTAGTTCTCTAATCTGTGGTTGGTTAGGTCCCGATAGATTTCCTGGTATAATATTATTGTTTGCTATTCTCCATCTGAGACTAGGCAAGTTGAAGTCACCTAGGAAGATAATATCAGGTATCGGGTTCTCCAAATTATCAAGGCTATTATCTATTTTGTTTATCTGTTCTGTGAATTCCTCGGCCGTTGCATCTGGCGGTTTGAATATTAGAATAATCACTAAGTTTATTTTCTCTATTTTTAATCCCAGTACCTCTACCACCTCATTTGTAACGTTAAGGAGCTCCGAGCATACAAGGTCTTCCCTAATATACAGACCCACTCCTCCATGCGGCCTAATTTTCCTATCACACCTGTATAGGTTATATCCTGGAATCCAGATCTCACTGTCCAAGAATTCCCCTGCATGGGTTTCTGTGAAAGCTCCAAATACTGCATTTGACTCCGTGAGGAGGCCATTTATGAACTATACTTTGTTGTTTGTTTTTGTTTTTAGTCCTTGTATGTTGGCAAAGATGAATGAGGTTACTCGATTAGTGATAGTTTGACTGGGAGACTTTTTCGGCAAGCCCATTATGCGTGGACATATCTTTCGGTTTGGTATAAAAATTTTATCGAGTTTCCTCCAAATTCATTATCCTGCTTGCCACTCTTTAAGTAGCGTTCTGTGCCTTTCACGTGAAAGTATGGGCAGCTGAAGTTATAGCATTTTCTGTTCTCCAGTCCTTTAGTCCCTCACTTATTTGTATGTACATGACCTTCCAGCAGTATAAATCTGATGCTCCCTCTTGTCTCCTCAATTGAGAACGAACCTTGTAGGTTCGAACATTATGCAAATTATAATAAGCATAATCCATTCAACATTTAATTTATATTGTTTTACTCAATTTTGAACTATTATTACATTTGGAGAAATCCTCTTCCAATTAATGCAAGAGCACTAGTCAGAGGGATAGAAGCCCCAAACGAGAAAATAATCAAAATGGAATATGCAGTTATATTCAATAAAAAGCTTCATACTATCAAACACAGATACCTATGAGACACTGACAAAAGCTCCGCTTGTATCGATTGCTTCAGACTCTAATATAACAGTTAGAAACATTGGTAGGAACAAAGAAATAATCCGGTTCTTAGAAAAGTTTAAGGTCAGTAATCCAAGCAATCAATATTTTTATGGTCTACTGAAAACTTTATAATGTTGATATTCCTTTAAACCCCACAATTTTGAGGAGAGGTTCCTTTTCGTACACGTTAGCAAAATGACTGAGTAGTATATTATCCCATTCCATTGTTGTTTTCTCTGACTCGCACATTAAGCACTCTGAAGACTTTTTTTTAAGTAAAATTCGGAACTTGGACTGAAGTAATGGAAAGTTGTTAACTAAGCTTGTAGGTTGACTCCCTTTTCAGTAAGATTCCTGTCGATGTTCTAATATTCCTCAAGGACAACTTGAAAACTTACCAAGCAACTGTGCTCCTACCGGTATCTAAGATAAAAAAAAAATGAACACGGCTGTGCATATCTACTAACGTATTTTCGTTTCCAAACAGCTTTTACTGTAAAAAATATTGTTGTAATATGGGTCGTCCTTTATCTACAGTGTTATCTAATCTGTATATAGAATACTTGGAGACATGCATCCTCTCTCAGATCATACCTCAAGACAATTATAATGTACAGATACGTTGTTGGAAAGATAGCTGGCGACCCTTCGCTGAGAGGTCTCAGTAGTAAATTTAAGGTTAATTGGGAGTTGGATGATAAATTGGCCTTTCTAGACATCTTAATAATAAGGAGTAGCACCTCACTGAGCTTCATCGTGTAGAATCTCAGAAAATATACACTTGCAGATAATTATCTCCATTACTTCAGCAATCATCTGCAAAAAAGTAATTTATTGATAAACAAACCAAATTGCTCCTAAGACTTTTTTTAGTTTGAAAAAGAAAGAAGAATTCAATATTAAGAATAAATTAATTCGACCATTTCATGAAAGTTTAAATGAAATTCCAAATTTCTAAAAAAATGTAATATCAATATAGCTTTTCGGAATCTTGATTCTATAAAAACACATTAAGAAAAAATAATCCTGATAGTTCCAATGGATGTGTGCATAAAACACCTGTAAAACTTTTAATAAGTTCTATGTTGGCCAAACAGGTAAACATCTTGACCACAGAATAAATGATCATAAAAATAGTATAAAAACTGGTCAAGAGACCAATGCATTATTAAATGAGCAATGGCCGTTAAAACTAGAACTCAAGACGTCAGACTCGCAATACAAGGACACGAAATTGAGTGGGTTACTTCTTTTAATATCCTGGAGTCATAATAGACAGCCAGTTGAAATTCCCTCAAGAAATTGAATATCTTCGACAACGTTGTAAGGTCAGAAACTCAGCTTTGTGCTCCCAGATAAGTCAGGGAGTAATTAGAGTAACAAGTAAATAGGAGTAACAAGAATGTAATTATGTGTTAATTGGCTGTTGATTGCTGGTGTTGACTTTTTGATGTGAACCCGCCAAACACACACCGAAACTACGACGTTGGTACAACGTTCGAACGAGTTTTAACGCCTCCTAACCAGTTATAACAACCAATACAGCAAGTTGTAACAACGTTCTAATACGTCATAAACACGTTAAGCCAAGATGTAACAACTTTATTACAAGTTGTAACAAGCGGAAAATAGAGACAGTTTCGGTTTGTGTTTCCAGGGAAGGGCCTCACTGATGTCGAGACTCCTGTTGTCGTTGTATCTGTCAATAATTTCTGTGTTGTTTGTTAAGATTTGTCTGGTGATGGTCTGGTTGTGTAAAGAGATTATATGCTCCTTGATGGAGCCCTGTTTGTGCATTGTTAATGGCCTAGAAAGAGACGTTATTGTCGTGCCTTTAAAAGTGTAGACTTCTTTTCCTTAGTGTAGACCAACACAGAAGCAAGAAGATAAAACACGCAATGACTCTGTGTGTTTTTGACACTTCACTCATTCGTGTTTTATCACTTCACCTCCAAAAATTAACAGAGTATGTAAAATTGTCTTTACCCATTGATTTGTATCCTATCGCCTCACCCAAAAGCATTTGTGTCCTATCACCTCACCAAAAAACGAATATAAGCATGAAACAGTGCACATAAAATTACATTTGAAAATGTATGAAGTGTCTTGCGAAACGCTTCTAGGCGTCAGACCATAAATAAAGGGTGAAAATGAACTTTGGAGAGTTAATTTTTCAACTACCCTCAACAGTGAAGAAAAACGTAAGAAATATTGAGAAGATTCGTGTTAGAATTATTAATCTTACCCTTTCGGTCATATTCAACAATATATGTTTACAAGAAAGAATATATGTATATATGTGTATATATATATATATAATATATATATATATATATATATATATATATATATATATATATATATATATATATATATATATATATATATATATATATATATATATATGAGAGGTCTCGGGTATATATATATATATATATATATATATATATATATATATATATATATATATATATATACTAACCAGTTATAACATATATAATATATATATATATATATATATATATATATATATATATATATATATATACACATATAAACTGTATTCTCACTATCGTGCTGTGGTAACGTAAAGTGAGGCAATACTCATCACTACTCCAATAGCAAACCACACTATCTTTCAACATATACATACATATATATATATATATATATATATATATATATATATATATATATATATATATATATATATATATATATATATACATATATATTGAAAAACAAAGTGCAGTTTACTACTAGAGTAGTGATAAATATTGCCTCACTTTAAGATTTATATATATATTAGTATATTTTGGTAGCAGTCTTTCCCTGTAGACATATATTATTAAATATGACCGAAAAAGTAAGAATAATAATTCTAACACGAATTTTCTCTATTTTTATTATGTTTCTTTTTACTGGTGACGGTAAATGAAAACTCAATTCTCCAAAATTCATTTTTATTTCTAGTCTGACGCGACACTTGAGCGCGTTTCATAAAACTTATTACATTTTCAAAGACTTTAGTTTATCTACACACAAGTTATGACTGAACTTATGACTGAAACAACATTGGCTCTTATACCTGCATTTGGGTGAGGTGATGTAATACAATACGGGTACAGAACAATGGGTATAGATAGAAGTTGGGTAAATATAGAACTGCAGAAGGCCTATTGGCCCATATTTCTTGATGTTTCTTTATTGGAGCGGAGTCTTGAAGTGAGTAGAATATAGTTGTGTATTAATTGGCTGTTGATTGCTGGTGTTGACTTCTTGATGTGCAGTGCCTCGCAGATGTCAAGCCGCCTGCTGTCGCTGTATCTATCAATGATTTCTGTGTTGTTTGCTAAGATTTCTCTGGTGATGGTTTGGTTGTGGGAAGAGAATATATGTTCCTTAATGGAGCCCTGTTGCTTATGCATCGTTAAACGCCTGGAAAGAGATGTTGTTGTCTTGCCTATATACTGAGTTTTTTGAGGCTTACAGTCCCCAAGTGGGCATTTGAAGGCATAGACGACATTGGTCTCTTTCAAAGCGTTCTGCTTTGTGTCTGGAGAGTTTCTCATGAGTAGGTTGGCCGTTTTCTTGGTTTTATTGTAAATCGTCAATTGTATCTTCTAATTTTTGTCTGTAGGGATAACGTTTCTATTAACAATATCTTTCAGGACCCTTTCCTCCGTTTTATGGGCTGTGGAAAAGAAGTTCATGTAAAATATTCTAATAGGGGGTACAGGTGTTGTGTTAGTTGTCTCTTCAGAGGTTGCATGGCGTTTCACCTTCCTTCTTATGATGTCTTCAACGAAACCATTGGAGAAGCCGTTGTTGACTAAGACCTGCCTTATCCTATAGAGTTCTTCGTCGACTTGCTTCCATTCTGAGCTGTGGCTGAGAGCACGGTCGACATAAGCGTTAACATCACTCCTCTTGTACCTGTCTGGGCAGTCACTGTTGGCATTGAGGCACATTCCTATGTTTGTTTCCTTAGTGTAGACCGCAGTGTGGAAACCTACGCTACTTTCCATGACTGTTACATCTAGAAAGGGTAGTTTCCCATCCTTCTCCATCTCGTAAGTGAAACGCAACACGGAATTCTGCTCAAATGCTTCCTTCAGCACTTGCAGATGTCTGACATCGGGTACCTGTGTAAAAATGTCGTCAACATACCTGCAGTATATGGCCGGTTTGAAGTTCATATCGACTAAGACCTTTTGTTCGATGGTACCCATGTAGAAGTTCGCAAACAGGACACCTAGGGGAGAACCGATGGCAACCCCATCTACTTGCTTATACATGTGTCCATCCGGGCTCAAGAAGGGTGCCTCTTTAGTACAAGCTTGGAGTAGTTTCCTTAGAATGTTTTCTGGTATGTCAAGAGGAGTACAAGTCGGATCACGATACACTCTGTCCGCTATCATCCCGATTGTTTCATCCACAGGTACGTTGGTAAACAGTGATTCTACGTCCAAGGAGGCTCTTATCCCGGTGGCCCGTTTTCCCCTCAGTAAGTCAACAAATTCCTTTGGAGACTTCAGGCTGAAGGTGCAAGGGACATAAGGAGTCAGCAGGCCGTTGAGTCGCTTCGCCAGTCTGTACGTGGGTGTGTGTATCTGGCTAATGATTGGCCGAAGTGGGTTTCCAGGATTATGTGTCTTGACATTTCAACAAGACACATAAGCTGGTTTCTTATGTGTTAATGGTTTCGTTGCAGACATCATAAGAAGAAAGGTGAAACGCCATGCAACCTCTGAAGAGACACCTAACACAACACCTGTACCCCCTATTAGACTATTTTACAGGAACTTCTTTTCCACAGCCCATAAAACGGAGGAAAGGGTCCTGAAAGATATTGTTAATAGAAACGTTATCCCTACAGACAAAAATCAGAAGATACAATTGACTATTTACTATAAAACCAAGAAAACTGCCAACCTACTCATGAGAAACTCTCCAGACACAAAGCAGAACGCTTTGAAAGAGACCAATGTCGTCTATGCCTTCAAATGCCCACTTGGGGACTGTAAGCCCCAAAGAACTAAGTATATAGGCAAGACAACAACATCTCTTTCCAGGCGATTATCGATGCATAAGCAACAGGGCTCTATCAAGGAACATATAATCTCTTCCCACAACCAGACCATCACCAGAGAAGTCTTAACGAAAAACATGGAAATCATCGATAGATACAGAGATAGCAGGCGGCTAGATATCTGCAAGTCACTACACATTAAGAAGTCAATACCAGCAATCAACAGCCAATTAACGCACAATTATATTCTACCCACTTCGAGACTCCGCTCCAATATAGAAGCATCAAGAAATATGAGCCAATAGGCCCTTTGCAGTTACTTCTATTCTTCCCTTTAGCTTAAACCCATTGTTTCGTGTTCTGTGTTGTGTTGAAAGTTTGTTTTCACCTCATCCAAAACCATTGTAACATGTCACCTCACCCAAATGCAGGTATAAAAAGAAAGTCAAAGCTGTTTAAACTCTGTTCAGTTATAGTTGTGTGTGTGTAAACTAAAGTCTTTGAAAATGTAATAAGTTTTACGAAACGTGCTCAAGTGTCGCGTCAGACTAGAAATAAAAATTAACTTTGGAGAATTGATTTTTCAGTTACCATCAACAGTGAAAAAGAATATAAGAAATATTGAGAAAATTCGTGTTAGAATTATAATCTTACTTTTTCGGTCATATTAAATAATATATGACTACAGGAAAGATTGCTACCATATATATATACTATATATATATATATATATAATATATATATATATAATAATAATATAATCATATATAATTATATATATAGATATATATATATATATATATATATATATATATATATATATATATATATATATATATATATATCGTACCTAGCAGCCAGAATGCACTTCTCAGCCTACTATGCAAGGCCCGATTTGCCTAATAAGCCAATTTTTCCTGAATTAATATATTTTCTCTAATTTTTTTCTTATGAAATGATAAAGCTACCCATTTCATTATGTATGAGGTCAATTTTTTTTATTGGAGTTAAAATTAACGTCGATATATGACCGAACCTAACCAACCCTACCTAACCTAACTTATCTTTATACGTTAGGTTAGGTTAGGTAGCAGAAAAAGTAGGTTAGGTTAGGTAGGTTAGGTTAGGTAGGTTAGTAGTCGGAAAAAAATTTTCATGGAAACTTGGCTTATTAGGCAAATCGGGCTTTGCATAGTAGGCTGAGAAGTGCGTTCTGGCTACTAGGTACGACATATATACCCAGAGGCGCACCCAGAGGGGGACCCAGACTCAGAGAAACGTGTCGGCTTTGTGAGGAAGCTCACAGCCTTAGAAACGATGGAACCCTACGTCTGCACAACGGCTGTGATGGTTCATGGACGTTACCTGTAGAGAGGGAAGGCCCACAGGCCCCCCCGGCACCCCCACACATCCCAGCAAACTTCACGTCATCAGATGACCTACTGGGGGCCATCAAAGCATCCACCACCAGAACTCTTCCCCACATTCCTAATGCTGCGCGCCCATTTGCAGCAGGGAAATATACAGACCTTCTAAGGAAAGTGAATGAACGGTCTGAAAATCTTAATGCTGCAGCCACCATCAAAGCATGGCATAATTTGCTCCTGTTTGGCAATATTTGCTTAGGCGTACCTGCAAGAGGAGGCAAGTCACTAGCCTCATCAGTCACTAGGGCAATAAATAATTTCCCCAGAGCTGACAACTTGATCCCCATCCCTCCTCAGCGCAAAAACCGTCGTGGAAGACCCAAGAGTTCCAATGATAATTTTAAGCTTGGAACACAAGTGACCAAGAAAATTGAAGAGGGCAACACAGTAGGGGCAATTAGGTTACTTACCAGTGAAGAAACAATCGCCCCTAGAGATACAGCAACTGCCGACTCACTGAGAGAGAAGCACCCTCCCAGAGTACCATGGGAACCCACTGCTCGGGACACAAATGCCCCAGACATGGGACCTCTATTCCTCCAAGCATCAGAGGTATACAAAGCCATCATGTCATTTCCACCAGGCTCAGCAGGGGGATACACTGGAGTAAGACCTCAGCACCTCAAGGAGATGACAAACCAGTTCTCGGCGAAGTTGCCGAGACACTGCTGTCAGAGATCACGAAGTTTGTCAACGACTGTCTCTCCGGGTTGATCCCAGATACAATTAAACCGTTCTTCTTCGGAGCATCCCTTTGTGCCCTTAAGAAGAAGGATGGTGGAGTCAGACCCATTTGC
>WNGS01165523.1:5474855-5492173 GCA_020271785.1 Procambarus virginalis
CTATCAACTGCTTGACAAATATTGGTAAATAATGAGAGAAGAATGCTTCCTTCAGCACTTGCAGATGTCTGACATCGGGTACCTGTGTAAAAATGTCGTCAACATACCTGCAGTATATGGCCGGTTTCAAGTTCATATCGACTAAGACCTTTTGCTCGATTGTACCCATGTAGAAGTTCGCAAACAAGACACCTAGGCGAGAACCCATGGCGACCCCCTCTATTTGCTTATACATGTGTCCAACCGGGCTCAACAATGGCGCCTCTTTAGTACAAGCTTGGAGTAGTTTCCTTAGGATATTTTCTGGTATGTCAAGAGGAGTACAGGCCGGATCACGATACACTCTGTTCGCTATCATCCCGATTGTTTCATCCACAGGTACGTTGGTAAGCAGTGATTCTACGTCCAACGAAGCTCTTATCCCTGTGGCCTGTGTTCCCCTCAGTAAGTCAACAAATTCGTTTGGCGACTTCAGGCTGAGGGTGCAAGGGACATAAGGAGTCAGCAGGCCGTTGAGTCGCTTCGCCAGTCTGTACGAGGGTGTGGGTATCTGGCTAATGATTGGCCGAAGTGGGTTTCCAGGCTTATGTGTCGTGACATTTCCATATGCATATCCAAGCTTATATTCCCCAATAATCTTTGGCAGTTGGAGTCCGGATTTCTTGGCGTTCACAGTTTCGATAAATTTGTTGACCTTTGCCTTCAATTCGGCTGTAGTGTCCTTCGTTACCCTTTGGAATTTTGTTTGGTCAGAGAGAATGAGGTTCATTTTCGCCAGATATTTGTCTTTTTAAGAATGACGTATATTGGCGACTTGTCACCTCTTCTTGTTCTCCTTGTATCTCCTTGTTCTCACGAAGGCTCTTAGCTGCCGCTTTGAGCTCAGGGGACAGTATGGTGCTTCTGTAATTGCCTCGATTGTTTCCCCCTTCCACAATAAGTTCTGCTTGTAAGGTGTCTTTGGTAGTGACCTTCTTTTGTGTCTCGAGGTCGAATATGTCGTCCAACAGGATCTCCAACTCCACTTTCCGGGCCATCTCACTTCGTCTGGACATAACGTGACAGTTTATACCCAGATTTAGGAAAGTGACTTAGTCCTCAGTGAGGTTGATTCCTGCAAGGTTCAGGAAGCCGTCTCTTGGTCGTGGAATTGCCATAAGTCCTCCATATAACGTCGTTAGTTTCTTGATTATCCTAGTTTCGGTGCTGCGGTGATGTCGATCTGTGAGGATGTCGAGGTGTTGCTCGATGCGGGTATGGAGACTTTCGTCGATGTTGCTCTTTCTCCATTGGTTTGTGGCATGAAGTAGTTGCGTTTTGTTGTCTTTGGTTTCATTTTCTGCCTTATGTATCTGATTACGAATCAGATCTTGGCGATATTTTATCGTGAAAGCTTGATTCCTTGCTGCTGGGTCGTGCGTTTTAATATTTGTATATTTTGGTAGCAGTCTTTCCTGTAGACATATATTATTAAATATGACCGAAAAAGTAAGATTAATAATTCAAAAACAAAACGCAACTACTTCATACCACAAACCAATTTTCAGTTACCATCAACAGTGAAAAAGAATATAAGAAACATTGAGAAAATTCGTGTTAGAATTATTAATCATACTTTTTTCGGTCATATTTAATAATATATGTCTACAGGAAAGACTGCTACCAAAACATACAAAAATATATATATATATATATATATATATATATATATATATATATATATATATATATATATATATTATATATATATATATATATATATATATATATATTATATATATATATATATGTCGTACCTAGTAGCCAGAACGCACTTCTCAGCCTACTATGCAAGGCCCGATTTGCCTAATAAGCCAAGTTTCATGAATTAATGTTTTTTCGACTACCTAACCTACCTAACCTAGCCTAACCTAACTTTTTCGGCTACCTAACCTAACCTAACCTATAAAGATAGGTTAGGTTAGGTTAGGTAGGGTTGGTTAGGTTCGGTCATATATCTACGTTAATTTTAACTCCAATAAAAAAAAATTTACCTCATACATAATGAAATGGGTAGCTTTATTATTTCATGAGAAAAATATTAGAGAAAATATATTAATTCATGAAAACTTGGCTTATTAGGCAAATCGGGCCTTGCATAGTAGGCTGAGAAGTGCGTTCTGGCTACTAGGTACGACATATATATATATACATATGTCGTACCTAGTAGCCAGAACCCACTTCTCAGCCTACTATGCAAGGCCCGATTTGCCTAATAAGCCAAGTTTTCACGAATTAATTGTTTTTCGAATACCTAACCTACCTAACCTAACCTAACCTAACTTTTTCTGCTACCTAACGTAACCAAACCTATAAAGATAGGTTAGGTTAGGTTAGGTAGGGTTGGTTAGGTTCGGTCATATAACTACGTTAATTTTAAATCCAATAAAATAAAATTGACTTCATACATAATGAAATGGATAGCTTTATCATTTCATAAGAAAAAATTAGAGAAAAATATATAATTCATGAAAACTTGGCTTATTAGGCAAATCGGGCCTTGCATAGTAGGCCGAGTACGACGTTCTGGCTACTAGGTACGACATATATATATGTATACATATATATATATATATATATATATATATATATATATATATATATATATATATATATATATATAATGCGGAAAATCCACAGACAAAAATGAAAGGAGGTGAACGTTTCGACTCGTTAGAGCCTTTGTCAACACCAGACTGACAAGAGAAGAAGATTGATTGATTGATGAAGATTAAGCCACCCCGAAAGGTGGCACGGGCATGAATAGCCCGTAAGTGGTGGCCGTTTTGAGCCATTATCAATATCGAGAGCTGATACTGGAGTTCTGTGGAGGTGCAACTGCACCCTGCGTGACGGGAGATGTCTCCCATGTCAAGAGGAGAAGATTGATTGATTGATAAAGATTAAGCCACCCAAGAGGTGGCACGGGCATGAATAGCCCGTAAGTGGTGGCCCTTTTGAGCCATTACCAGTATCAAAAGATGATACTGGAGATCTGTGGAGGAAGAGGAGAAGGGAAGGGGGAGGATATATAGGCCGACACCTGACCAACCCAACCCTAGGGAAAGAATTATTAACCAGACAGGTATAGCTTAGCTTGGAATGGTCAAAAAGGATTAAGCGGTCAGAGAATAAGGATGAAAAATTAAAGAACAGCCTCATGAACACGCAATATATGAATATATAAATATAAAATTATAATGAGACATTGTAAGCCTCTCTAACAGTTACAGTTTTTTCTTAAACTGTTCAGGCTAGTCCTGGGGACCATTCAGGCTTGTTTGCATTTGTGTTCCTCACGTGCTGCCCCAAAAAATGAGGTGATTTGATAAAATGCTATGCCCAAGATTACCATCCGAGTGCCGGCGGGGAAGTGGTTCATATAGCCTCGGCTATCACTTCCTTATGTCCGGTCGTGATGGTCAAGTGGTTTAAGGCGTCCCTGTACATTCCAGTTGCGTTGCTCCTGGGAGTATGGGTTCGAGTCACTTCTGAGGTGTGAGTTTTCAGTTGTATCTAGTCCTGGGGACCATTCAGGCTTGTTTACATTTGTGTTCCTCACGTGTTGCCCCAAAAAATGAGGTGATTTGATAAAATGCTATGCCCAAGATTACCATCCGAGTGCCGGTGGGGAAGTGGTTCATATAGCCTCGGCTATCACTTCCTTATGTCCGGTCGTGATGATCAAGTGGTTTAAGGCGTCCCTGTACATACCAGTTGCGTTGCTCCTGGGAGTATGGGTTCGAGTCACTTCTGGGGTGTGAGTTTTCAGTTGTATCTAGTCCTGGGGACCATTCAGGCTTGTTTGCATATATATATATATATATATATATATATATATATATATATATATATATATATATATATAAATGTAAATTTGACCCCTCACTAGCTCTGGTTCTCTTGGGAAGTGGTGATCTTTGGAGTGTTGAAAATGCCCCAAAATTACCATTTCTTTTAAGGGTCTGAGTGTGGTGTAGTGGGTTAACGCGTTACCTGTCATGCTGGTGGCTGGAAGGCTTCTGTGCTGGCTAGGGTTCGAGGCTCCTGGTGGGAAAGTGTTCTATAGTTGAATAACTACTCTCGCGTGTTTAGGCGAGTTGGGCATGAAGCATAGACACAGTGTATTCCCATATTCAACAGGGACTTGATGAAAAAACGTAAATTTGACCCCTCACTAGCTCTGGTGCTCTTGGGAAGTGGTGATCTTTGGAGTGTTGAAATGCCCCAAAATTACCATTTCTTTTAAGGGTCTGAGTGTGGTGTAGTGGGTTAATGCGTTACCTGTCATGCTGGTGGCTGGAAGGCTTCTGTGCTGGCAAGGGTTCGAGTCTCCTGGTGGGAAAGTGTTCTATAGTTGAATAACTACTCTCGCGTGTTTAGTTGAGTTGGGCATGAAGCATAGACACAGTGTATTCCCATATTCAACAGGGACTTGATGAAAAAACGTAAATTTGACCCCCCTCACTAGCTCTGGTGCTCTTGGGAAGTGGTGATCTTTGGAGTGTTGAAATGCCCCAAAATTGCCATTTCTTTTAAGGGTCTGAGTGTGGTGTAGTGGGTTAACGCGTTACCTGTCATGCTGGTGGCTGGAAGGCTTCTGTGCTGGCTAGGGTTCGAGTCTCCTGGTGGGAAAGTGTTCTATAGTTGAATATATATATATATATATATATATATATATATATATATATATATATATATATATAATATATATATATATATATATATATATAGCAGCATAGCTACGTTCTTCCCAAAAAATTTAGTAGGACGTGTGATCGCCCAACGACGACAGTGGGACTGGCTATTATGGAAGTGAGGAACCCACCATGATGCCAGGCCAAGTGGAAGTACTTGGATAGACCAGTAAGGTGCCGCCAGGGCGCCACCCCTTCGTAACCGAGGTAACCATGACTGGGGAGCTGGCCCCCAGTTGCAATGAAAATACTCAGAGACACCGGAGCTGATCAGTCTAATAGCCTGGTCCTTATTACTTCAGAAAAACAATGGATTACCGTGGGAGTGATGAAGGTATGCGGTTTCTGGGCAGAGATGTGCATTCCACTCCACGAGATACTATTTGTGTCAAACTATAGGTCCAAGAATGTCGTTGTGGGGGTGTGCCAAGATGTACCTGTAACGAGGGTACAGGTAGTAATAGGGAATGATGTGTGTATGGGACGACAGTCCTCCCTAGATTATTGAAGAGCGAGGAGTGCCTAGAGCGCAGGAAGTGAGAACTGTCGGAAATCCGACACACATAATAACACAAGTTACCCATTAAAGAAATCAGTGAACGGGTATTCCGTGACGTCAACAACAAGACGTATCTTTACATTAACTCTATTTGTTTTAAACAACACTCTAGTGTTTAAACTTAATAACAAATTGTTCACTAGGACTGAATATAATTAACTACAACAAAACATAGCTTGGCTCCCTTGTTACTGTTAAATAAAATCAGAAGTAGAACCAGGATATTATTGGAACAGAGAGGGAGGGAGCGTCACACAGCAACTTGTAAACACAGTGAGGAAGCACTCCCTGACAAATTTTACAACACATAAAGGTTCTTTCTCCGAGCTTCGACACAGAATCCTCCATGATCCCCCCAGTCGAAGATCTCATGAACAAAGGGAAGAAAAATTTTCGGTATTTCAATTGCATTTAATACTGGCTATTATTATTGTAGGAAATATCGTTAAGGCGTGTGATTAAATCCCTGAACAAAGTGAGTTTACTCAGCATTACACACACATATTCCATGTCATACTTGTACTTATATGTTTAGGGAACCATTATTAATTCCTTACACTCTGCAGATAATTGTGAGTTGGAGTTACAAGAAGCTGAGCAGACCAGTATAACTGTGATTGCAGCCACTAGCTGTACATCAAGCCTTGTAGGCCTCCAGACAGCCGCCATTACGTGGCACTCTGAAGCACAGGGCCACACCTAATTCTGATGCTACAATTACACATCCTTAGCAGGCCCCACCAACAGTATCAACTAAGGCCCCCTTTTATTTTATTCAGTAGACAGAGTATTAGTAGTGATTAATTTAATTTGCTGTAAAAATAGTAGATTAGACCACCATATTTGGTATGATTAATAATTATATTTGTAACAATAAGGTAAACAAATTCAGCTTGCAACAGATTCTACAAAGTGGTGTCAGTTGCATTTGTCCCTCCCATTGTGTGAGAAGTTCTAGCAGGCTGAATTATAATATACATTCCACTACCTCAGAACTAACTAAGAACTAACTCAGAAGAAAAATAATTAAATAAAAATAATATAATAAAGTCAATTAAAAACTAAAAATAAAGTAAATATTTTAATATTCACAGAATAAAAACAATTAAAGCTTGCTAGGATTTTCCTGCATAATTATGGTACTTCGAATCGGATAATACAGTGGTTCATCAAATCTAGGAATACACTGGTTCTCAGACCAATAAGTATGGTCCTTTGAACCTAGATACAAGATTACATACAAAAATCGCAATTGCGTGATGCATCAAATGAACAAATCCACACGGGCCATGACGAGGGTTCGAACCTGCATCCGAGAGTTGCTCTCGGACGCAGGTTCGAATCCTCATCACGGCCCTTGTGAATTTGTTTATTAGATACAAGATCCTGATTAGGATCTATATAAACATTTGTGCAATATTTACAATATTTACAAATATATTAATTATATCAGGAAGACACTGCTATACAATTTCTTGCCTAACTTTTTCAATCTCTGCTAACAAGTGAACAGAACTTACAACAAGCACTATTATTGTTCCGAGGCCTGAACCAAAAGAACAATTATACTTTTTCATTACAAGAGCTTGATAAGAGGGTAATTAATTTACTTATAAATGTAGATATAATTTTTAGTGTTTATATAAATATTACATAATATTATGGTTGCACCATTACTGTAACAATTACTGCATGTCACATTATTTACAACTAGTTCTTGCACAAGGGTAGGACATTTTAGGCTGGTGTTGTACAGCAACCTAGTCTAATTTATTGTGCTAACCTGGTGTAAGGGTAAGAAATTACACTTGTCTATAGTTGAACCTATATTACAACCTAGCAAGCACATATTTTTCGCAGTTTCTTAAGACAACCCGAGTTGTGTTGTCTACATAATATTACCATAACTATAGTAATAATTTAACTATAATCATTTCACCTTTGAGTGTTAATCTGTGTCTCTGTACCAACTAAGAGTGATAATTGAGGAGCTAACTTGAGGTAAATCCAGCATAGATACAAGGTTACCACTCAAATTATAGTGTGTATGATTATATAATGTGTATTTTAAATGATAAACAACTCTAGTTTGGAAACTAGTAGCTCTACTAGCTCAAGTGCAACAAACAGTCCAAACCAAAATCCAACAAAGCTTAGCACTAGTGCATCTTCAGCACGGCTAGCAAATACAGCTATCATGTCTACTGCCAAAAATGTAAAAGTGACTCTCACTGGTATGAAGAGCCACTTAACCCAACAGATAAAAAAAACTGCGATGATTTATGTATTCAAACTCCAGTTGATTATGTAGAACTGGAAGGCCGTCATAAGGTTTCAGAGAGCAAATATCAGCATGTACAAATGCAAATCCTGAAATATCAGGATGTACTTGCTGCTACTAATATAGATTAAGATGCAATGGAAGCTGTAGTACAAGAAAATGCATATTATGAAGATACAGTACAAACAAAGTTACAACACTTTGTCAAGTTAATAACCATACACAAGGCTACTTCAAACATTGCAGCCACAGCTTCCCAAAACCCGACACAACCAGAAGTCAAATTCCCATCACTTAGTCTCCCAACTTTCTCTGGTACAGAGGACGAGAGTTTTGATAATTTCTGGAACAAATTTGTCGATTCTGTGGATTCTAATGAGGTGTTAAAGGTGGTCTGTAATTTGACCTTCACTGATGATGGTTATGATAGGGCAGTACAGCTCCTTAAGGATAATTATGCTAAGCCAGAAAGGACTATCAGACTTCTAACCCAGAAAGTGTTAGATATTTCCCCTCCAGATGGATCAGCTGTACTCCAAGCCTTTAGATTGGAGCTTGAGTCCTTGCTCAAGGCCCTTAAAAATAAAGTGCATCTGGATGAATCGTACTGGATAATCCAAGTCCATATGAGACGCGAATTACCCAGTGACATACTGGATAAGTTGTTTGTCTTATATAACAAATCTTCTCTAACAGTAAAGGAGATAACAGAAGGTTTGAGATCCATCATAGAAAGACAACGAGATAACACAGATGGAAAATCGACATCTAAACCTTCTTTAACCACTAATAGTAAACAACAGAGTACAATCAGTACTCCAAATAAATCTAGAACAACTTCCCCCTCCCGAAAGTGGAAACAAGGCAGTGTGGGCATATATGCAGTTGGTCCCTCCAAACCTACTGTTAATGTGTCACCCAAAACGGTGACTCCCAAAGTTGCTGTTAACGTCTGGAGGCCATGTGTTCTGTGAAGAACAACATACCATGTACAACTGCAAAGCTTACCCTGATCGTGCTACACATATAAAGCGACTCAAGGAGTTACGTAAATGCACCAGGTGTATAAGGTCATATAATCCCGAGACCTGTGCAACTCATATGCGCACCTGCAATAGATGCCATAAGGGTCAACACCATACAGCACTTTGTGGGGACTCAAGTACAATGTCTCCCAAACCACAGGTGGAGGAAGGAACTTCCACTTAAGTACAGCTTTGTACCATACTACCTGACATAAGTGTCTTATCAACAAGGTCTGATCATAAATCAGCTCTACCCACTGCTCAATTGATCATTAAAAATGGAAAGTCCATGATCACCATACATGGATTATTTGACCAAGGATCCCAGATGACTTTTATCTCAAAGGAGTTGGTGGATGCCTTGTAACTCAAACCTGTACGAGAGACAGGAATAGACATAGCAGGATTCCTGACTAACTCCGGAGCCCAAGTTTTCAAAGTAGTACAACCTAAAGTACGTTTAGGTGGTTATGTCCGAACGATACAAGCTCTTATAGTAGAAAGATTCCCATCAGACCTGTATGTGTATGGTCTAGGGACAACAGCCAAATTCCTGGAAGAAAAGGGAATCAAATTGACTGACAAAATCACGTCAGACAACCTCTCAAATATTAGAATCCTTATGGGATCAGATGTCTACCATAAGTTTATCAAAGGAAAGGATGAAAAACAGGGAATGAACCTGTTACCTTCTGCAGGTGGCTATTTGCTAACAGGCCCAGTATTATGGCTGAAGCAACCCGCACCTGTAGACCACCAACATGCCAACGAAGAAATGGTTGCATGACTGGGAGAACAGTCTCCACTGCAATTAAGAGACATGTCCTATGATGAGCTTGATACCCTTGTACATAAATTATGGGACCTGGCAACTCTCGGCATTGTCCCTGAACAACCTAGTCCGGATGACGACTGAATTTAAAAAAAAAATACCTGGAGTCAGTTATCTACAGAGATAATCAATACTGGGTCAGGTTACTATGGAAGCTGAATCACCCTCAGCTACCCATCAACCATTTTATAGCACAAAACCAAATAAGGTCACAAGTGTTGCGCTTATAAAGACATCCTGAGAACTTGAAATTGTACCATGAAATAATCAAGAAGCAACTTGATGACAAATTTATAGAAGTTGTCACAAATGATAACCCAAAGGAACGACACTATCTGCCACACCATCCTGTACTGAAAAATTCAGCTACTACCCCACTATGGATAGTATTTAATTGCAGTGCTAAGACAAAGTAGCATAGTGTTTCCATAAATGACTGCCTTCAAACTGGCCCTAGTCTGACACAAAGGCTATACGACGTGCTGTTGAAGTTCTGCATTGGGACTTACACATACACGACAGACATCAGTAAAGCCTTTCTTAGGTCTCCAAGAAGAAGACTGTTATTACACAAAGTTCCTATGAGTCAAGGATCCTAACGATGCAAACAGTGAATTAATTACTTACAGGTTTGCGTCTGTTTTGTTTGGTGCCACGTCTTCCCCATTTCTGCTTCAAGCTACATTAGACACACACTTGAAGAAGTCAAATAGCCCAAATAAAACAGAAATTAGTAATAACTTGTATGTGGACAATTTTCAAGGAACAACCAGCAGTGAGAGTAAACTGCTGAACATATATCACGAGGCCAATCGAGAATTAATGGGAGCAATTATGCCTCGCCAGTCGTGGGTCTCCAACAATGCCAAATTAAATCAACTGATCGAAACTGAATTTCCCAACTACCAGGTACCCGAGAGGACAAAAGTACTAGGCGTCGAATGAGATACAACAGCAGATCAGTTGACAATCAAGTCGGTGGAACCAAATACCACCAACCTAGCAATGAGAAAATTACTCTCACAAGTCATCAAACCCTTCGACCCATTGAGACTATTTAGTCCACTCTTAATTAATGGGAAGTTGATAATGTAAGAATATTGGCAACAAAAGATAGGCTGGGATGATCTTCTAACACCTACCTTACAAGAAAAATGGCAAGGGCTAGTGAAAGATTTAAGTATCCTAGAGTCTGTCAAGTTCCCTTGGAATTCAGTAAATGAAAAAGAATCAAAAGCTACATGTATTCTTTGATGCCTTAGGAAAGGCTTACGGCACAGTAGCTTACCTGGTCTCAAATGGGCAAGCCAATTTGCTCACATCAAAGGCCAGAGTGGCACCGTTAAAGACACGATCATTGCCACAACTGGAATTAACAGCCTTGCTGCTGGGAACAAGATTGGCTCATTATCTGATCAAGGCCTTAAGCAACATCCACTTTGAAGAAACAGTGGTATGGTCAGATAATGAGGCAGTGCTACAGTGGGTTAAAAACAATAATAGTAAAAATCCTTACGTGAGTAACCGCGTTAAGGAAATACAAGAGTTGTCGGCAGGGTATAAACTGAGATATGTACGCACCGAAGAGAATCCAGCTGACTATCTCTCCCAAGGCCTGACTTTATGGCAATTAACAAAGGCAGAGACATGGTTCAATGGACCTCAGTGGCTAGTCAGCGACCAGTGGCCTAAACAAAAGTCACAAGTCATTGTGACCAATGTCACTGTTCCCACTGAGAACCCAGGACTACCTCGGACTTTGGTAATTGATCCTAATCGGTACTCTGAACTGAACAAACTAATAGGTGCCACCCAAGTGGTGCTTGATTTTCTTAAGAAAATAGGAATCAAGCATAAATTCCCTGTGCCCTAAGGTACTGGGTCAAAAGAGCTCAGACAGACACATTCGGGACAGAATTTGACAATGTCCCTAAGGTACAAAATGATCTGGGTCTCTGGTTAGACACCAACAATTATAACATAATCGGATGCGGAGGCCACTTATAGCATGCAGATATAGATCTGGAAGCCAAAAATCCAATATTAAACATAAGAACATAGGAACATAAGAACAAAGGCAACTGCAGAAGGCCTATTGGCCCATACGAGGCAGCTCCTATTTATAACCACCCAATCCCGCTCATATACATGTCCAACCCAAGCTTGAAACAATCGAGGGACCCCACCTCCACAATGTTACGCGGCAATTGGTTCCACAAATCAACAACCCTGTTACTGAACCAGTATTTACCCAAGTCTTTCCTAAATCTAACTTATCTAATTTATACCCATTGTTTCGTGTTCTGTCTTGTGTTGATACTTTTAATACCCTATTAATATCCCCTTTGTTATGTCCATTCATCCACTTGTAAACCTCAATCATGTCACCCCTATCTCTTTCCAGTCGCCTTTCCAGTGAATGCAACTTAAGCTTAGTTAATCTTTCTTCATATGAAAGATTTCTAATTTTGGGAATTAACTTAGTCATCCTACACTGGACACGCTCAAGTGAATTTATATCCATTCTATAATATGGCGACCAAAACTGAACTGCATAATCTAAATGGAGCCCAACTAGAGCAAGATACAGCTCGAGAACCACACCAGGTGTCCCGTTACTAACGCTGCAATTAACAAATCCGAGTGTCCGATTAGCCCTATCACGAACATTCATGCATTGATCCCCCTGTTTCAAATTCTTACCAATCATAACTCCCAGATCCCTCTCGCAACCCGACCCCACAACCTCAACACCATCCAGCTCGCATCTTGCAACTCTATCATCGTTACCTAGCCTCAGAACTTTACATTTATCAGCATTAACTGCATCTGCCAATCCCCTGACCATTTCAAAACCCTATCCAGATCAACCTGAAGTGACAGTGAGTCCTCCCCCGAATCAATCTCCCCACCAATTTTCGTATCATCAGCAAATTTGCAAATGTTGCTACTCAAACCTGAATCTAAATCATTTATATATATTATAAACAACAGAGTCCCAAGACAGAGCCTTAAGGCACTCCACTTACAACATTTTCCCACTCTGACTTGACTCCATTTATACTAACTCTCTGTTTCCTTTGGTATAGCATGCCCTAATCCAGCTTAATATAGCACCCCCAATACCATAGCCTCTATCTTTAATCAGTCTTTCATGTGGCACTGTATCAAAAGCTTTGCTAAAGTCAAGGTACACAACATCACAATCCTTACCACTATCAACTGCCTCAACTATGCTAGAATAAAACGATAACAAATTTGTTAAACATGAACGGCCATTTATAAAACCATGTTGCGACTCAATTATTAATTTATGTTCTTCAAGATGAAGACGATTTTATTTGCTATTATAGATTCGAGTACCTTTCCCACAATAGACGTTAGGGCTAATTGGTCGATAGTTAGACGCAAGTGATCTATCTCCTTTCTTAAAAACTGGTATCACATTAGCAACTTTCCAAAAATCTGGCACTCTGCCTGACTCTATTGATTTATAAATATGATTCATTTATTAAATATGAATAAAATTTGCCGATGATACAAAAATCGGCAGGGGAACCAACACGGAAGAAGACTCACTATCACCTCAAGCGGATCCAAACAGGGTCCTAAAACTGTCAAAAGACTGATAGATGAGGCAAAGACACATAAATGTAAAGTTTTGATAAAGTTTCATGAATGTCATGAAAGTTAATGAATCTGGCGAACAAAAGCAACGCTATTACATTGGTTACGAACATAAGAATGAAGGTAACTGTTGAAGGTCTATTGGCCCTTACAACGCAGATCCTATTTATAACAAACGATATGGAGTAGGGAGCTTCCTCTTCACCACATAGTAAGCAAACCAATTGTGTTACACATACACAAATACATCACTCTGCATGGTGGGGCTATTAGATACTCTCACAGACTTAAAGACAATATTATTGGCTACCCCAAGGTAGGCAGACAGTAAAATCCATAATTAAATCCTGTATAATTTGCCTGAGATACGATGCCAGAGTGTGTCCATATCCAGGCCCTTCTCCACTTCCAAAGGAACAAGTTGTACATATTCGTCCCTTTGAGACTACAGGAGTAGATTTCACTGGAGCACTAACGTTAACAGGCACCAAGGACAAAAAACCAGTGAAGGCATATATCTGTCTTTTCACTTGTGCCACAACAAGGGCAGTCCATCTATAAGTGACTCAAAATATGAGTGCCGAGGTATTCTTACAGGCTTTCCGCAGGTTTTCTTCACGTAGATCCTGTCCTAAGTTAATGATATCAGACAATGGGTCCAACTTAGTGGTAGGAGAAGCATGTATGAGGAAAATCTGGACACACCCAAAGGTATGTACGGCCCTAAATCAACGGCAGAGCCACGGGAAATTCATACCTCCCAGAGCGCCTTGGCGCGGAGGCTTCTATGAACATATGATTGGTACGGTGAAACGTTCTCTACGGAAAACCCTACACCGCCAAAGGGTTGACCTACAGGAGCTCCAAACCGCAGCCATAAAGATAGAAGAACGAGTTAATAACCGACCACTTACCTACCTCTCTGATGATATTTTTCAACGTGAACCCATTAAGTCCATCTGATGTATGAGAGACCTCTCAGCACCCTAGTGTCCTTTACAGACGAGGAACCAGAGGATCCTTCATATGTCCGAGAGAGTGATTTGGTTCATTTAAAACATCTATTAGGGGTGATAAGTCGGTGGTATGATGTATGGACTCGAGAATACTTTATTGCTATGAGGGAGTATCATTATGGGGCAAACAACCCCTTTTTTCATTTTTTTTTCGTTTTTCTCCTTTTCGACCGGGATAAACCTGTCTGCAGCTTCCTGGCCCTTCTGGGTAACAAAATCCATCATGTCCTGCACACTCTTGTCTCTAAGTTCTGTTTCCCATATATTCCCCTTAGGAAGTTCCACATCTTGTCGTATTTTCCTCTTCAGTAATATGAAATAGAGTCGCTGTGAGGTCGGAAGTGAAGATGACCCGGCTGAAGAAGAATAATGTGAAGAGAGTGGATCTGAATAGAGCCCAGCCCACTGAAATTGAGAGTCGGAAGGTGGATGCAACTGTCCTGAGCAGAGGTGAAGAAGGATGTGGAGAAACTGAGGACAGGAGTAGAACGTCAAGTTGTCCACGAGCACAGTAATTTAGTCTTTTCCCCTAAACTCCCATCCATGGATAAGTTATCCCCACCTCCACCAAGTACTCAAAAGTCAGTTCACTGTGGTCACTCATTCCTTTGGTTGCTTCAACTTTGACTTCCCTTTATTTCTGACTCATTCAGGGTGAATATCAATATATCGGTGAATATGTGGGCCAGTGTGAGTGGTCATAACATGTGGGGCCAGTGTGAGTGGTCATAGTATGTGGGCCAGTGTGGGTGGTCATATGTCAGAGAGTGACATGCCTGTGTGTACTGTCTAGCTAAAGTCTGAATATTTGTCGGTGTAGGTGATGTTTGGAGTGTGCCCTGGCACGCCTGTTCCAGGAGTCGAAGTGATCCTGAGGAATGACTTGTGCGTGACGAAGGTGTTGCCAATGGTATAGCGGAGACTGTGCCAGAGGAGTGCCCGGAAGGCCGCGGCACAGGTGGGACACCTGGGAGTGTGAACCTGACTGACATCCTAGGGGATGAGTCAGAAGACCGCCAAGCCAGTGTCCACCTGTGGACACTGGCTTGGCGGTCCTACTTACCCTGTTTCTGTAGTGACGAAGGCGAAGGTGGCCGACGAGGAAGACACTAGTGAGGATGTGACAGTGTCGGCTCCTGCGATAGAAGATACCGACGTGGAGATAGCGTGGCTGTTTAGGGAAGGTCCGGCTCAGGAAAATAGAGTCGCTGTGAGGTCGGAAGTGAAGATGACTCGGCCGAAGAAGAATAACGTGAAGAGAGTGGATCTGAGTAGAGCCCAGCCCGCTGAAATTGAGAGTCAGAAAGTGGATGCAACTGTGCTGAGCAGAGGTGAAGAAGGATGTGGACAGACTGAGGACAGGGGTAGAACGTCAAGTTGTCCACGAGCACAGATGCGTAGGAATAATGGAGTTGAGTTGTGTGAGATGTCAAGAGTTGACACATTTCACGAGAAATGTGAAGAAGAGATAGTGAAGAAGAGTGAAGACCATAGCCGAGAAGAAGAAGTGAGAAGAGACAGTATGCTTATGAGCACTCTGGAAAAGGTAGAGCAACAAGTACGGTCGAGTGATGTTGGGTGTAGTACAGTGCTCGAGGAAACATTGAGGGAATGAGGAAGTGTCGAAGGAGAAGAATTGATGTTGTGTAGAGATGAGAAGCGTGAGAAGAAGATGGAAATGCAGGCATGGAGGAGTAGAAGAAAGCCGAGGATTCGATGGAAGTCAAAACGGATGAAGTCTCGGACAAATGATTAGACGAATGGAGGGATCGTCAGTGAAGATGACAGAGTGAAGTATGTTGATGTGAGACTAAAGAGTAATGGTGGCAGGCTGAAGCATGAGGACGACAGAGGAGGTACAGACGGTAAATGTCTGTCTCTGGACTTGAAGAGTGCAAGAAGAAGACGAAACGGTGGAGGAAAACAGTAAGTAGAGTGAACTGATGGAGTGCAGGCGTCCAAGGGGGATAGCCTAGCCAAGGTGAGAGAGAAGTTGGATCGCTTAAGAGGAGGCCGTGTTTCTAGAGAGTTGTGAGCCAGATGTTGCAAGGTGCAACGGATTATTTGCAGACTCCTGGAGGGAGTACATAAACAGATCAACCAGTCGAAAGAATTGATTGGAGAACGAGACGATGTAATGACTAATGCATTATCCCAAATGAACAAATCCACAAGGCCGTGACGAGGATTCGAACCTGCGTCCGGGAGCATCCCAGACACTGCCTTAATCGACTGAGCTACGACAGGGTTAAAAGAGTTTAAACCGAAGTTCTACTGAACTTACTTGATCCTGCAGCCTTTCCGAGGCACAAACCAGGGTTTTACACAACTCCCCCCTGCACTCGAGCTATGTCAATAGGCCTTTCTCCTCTTCGCCCTTATATCATTACACAGAAAAATCACACTAACGTGATAATTCAAATGAACAAATCCACAAGGGCCATGACGAGCATTTGAACCTGCGTCCAGGAACATCCCAGACACTGCCTTAATCGACTGAGCTGATGTATTGTGAAGAGGGAGAACGGCCTATTGACATAGCTCGAGTGCAGGTGGGAGTTGTGTAAAACCCTGATTTGTGCCTCGGAGAGGCTACGGGATCCAGTAAGTTCAGTAGAACTTCGGTTTCAACTCTTTTTTTTAACCCTGTCGTAGCTCAGTTATTATGTTAGTGTGATTTCTGTGTGTAATAGTGTAAGGGTGAAGAGGGAGAACGGCCTATTGACACAGCTTGAGTGCAGGGGAAGTTGTGTAAAACCCTGGTTTGTGCCTCGGAGAGGCTGCGGGATCCAGTAAGTTCAATAGAACTTCGGCTTCAAATACTTCTATCTAGCATACACTCTGTGTATTAGTGGAGGTTTTCAGCCAGCCAATATTCTCAGCACCTTTAACTCATTTTTTGTCTTGTTCATTGTAGTGTAACGTAACCATTATTTTATTTTATAATGTGTTTTGTCTTTGTATTTAAGTTTCATTTGCACTGTACATAGCCAAGGGATTATCTTTGTTTATATTTGTTGAAAGTCAATTAAAGTTTCATTGTTTATACGATTTGTTTTGCGTGTTTTTCCCTTTTACTTGACCACGGAAGGCAACAGTCAAGCAGTCAACTTTTTTTCTCTTTTTTTTACTAATGTGATTGGCATTGACACCAGCCATTGGGATGACTGTCGTACACCTACATTTTCCCATCACAATATATATATATATATATATATATATATATATATATATATATATAT
>WNGS01165523.1:5513768-5556268 GCA_020271785.1 Procambarus virginalis
CTGTCAAATCATGCTTCTCTGAATGGTATGTTGTTCGTGAGTATTAGAATCTATAATACCTTCATCCGCAAGATAATCTAAATTTATATGTATGGCATACTTGTGGCTCAGGGGAATGAACTCTCTAAGGTGGGACTTCTAATTGTGCAAGAGTTTCATTTCGACCCTCTTAGCATGACGTAATTTCTCGATTTCACCTTCTGGATCTGCCTTGAAAGTTTGGATACGAAACATGGTAAAAAATGGCAAATAAATGAGACACGAATATACTGTGAGAATATGGTGAATGTCAGAAACAGGAAACGTGGCAACTGATACCTATCCTGTGGAATTATTAATAATTAAAGTTAATTCAAGATGGTAAATGATTAAGGTCGCAGGAAATCTTGTACCTGGTACTCACTGTGGGAGGATAAAGGCAAGAAAATCCTACTAATTAGTTGAAACCGAGTTTCAAAAGACAAGTGAAACACTAAATGGTTCCTAAGGAAATGAGGTAGTCCAAAAATGTAGTCATACCTTGCCGAGTCACTATAGAACATAAGCAAGGTACCCACTGAAATTGAATATGGTATTTACAGAATTAGCGAACTTCGTGCTCAAAAGAAAGAAAGCTAATTCCCTACCTTGAGTAAATACCATCAATTCTGACCAACAAGTAGGGGTGCGAGTGTCAACTGGTGACGAGAACTATCGGCGAGGTCCCAACTCGCCAATAATAGTCCGTGCTAGAGGATCTTTGGCCTCTTTTTCCTCCTAGAGTCGGATTGCAGAAATTAGGTGCATTAGGACCGGAGACAGACCACAGTACCAGGGTACCTATGTGATAATCTGTCAAAAATGTGAGAAATATCTGAGGGACAAAAGATGTTAAACACGGGTAATAACACAAGAGGGGGAGACGACCAATTAAGAGTATGACTGCGTCCGACAGTCACCACGTAATCCAAAGTTGTCTCACACTCACCATATGCTACTCCCGTAATGCACAATATACACAGCACATATAATAATAAACGTGATAATGTAAATATTGAAAGCAAGGGAATGAAACCAAGTACGCTTACCACAATTACCAATACCTGAGTGAAGCTCCTAGGACAGGCCCCCAATTATATGTGACGGTAACGTGTTGGAAATGGTGGTCGGCAGTCTTCCAAATAGCAGATGTCAATGCTGGGCCACATACATGTAAGTTATAAAAAAAAAGGAAAAAAAAAGAGTGACTGCTTGTCTGATATCTGTGGTAAGGTAAGATACACGAAAACACAAATATAAAAAATGCACTTTACTTAATCTAGAAAACTAAATAAAATAAAGACAATTCCTTGGCATTTAAAATAATGTAAAAGTAAAACACGTAAAAATATATAACAAACTGAAAATGGGGGAACTGGTTACGTTAACAGGAATACAAAGATAAATGGTGCTGGGAATATATGCGCAAGCTATCAACCTCTATTTGATCACACAAGGTGAGTCAAGTAGGTGTTCACAGCAAGAGCACTAGATATATCTGACTGGAAACTGCTGGCGGTCCTGACATTGGCTTGCGAGGAATGTCATTGGCGTGGAGCTGGAGTGGTGTGTTGTTGAACGGCCAATGAGAATGCAAGACGGCCGCAAGTCGGTAGTTTGGCTGGGAGTAGCAGTTGGCGGGTCGACCAGGTGTGCAGGAGTGGGGGGAGGGGGAGTTTGCAGGTGCGTGGCTGGTCTTGATATACGTTTAAGCCACTGAAAATGTATCTTGAATATTGGGTTGGACGTGACGCTAGAAGAAGGAGCAGGCTCAATCTCTGGGAAGAGATTATCATCACAATCTGTTTATTATTGAAGTTGAATTTGCTGAAATCTCCTCCACCGGGAATCTGAGCTGGGTTTTGAAGGTCTATTCTCCATGGTGTCATAACTTCAATTAAGTTGTGATCTGAGTAACAGGTATTTGTAATCATTATGTTCTGATAAATTCATCATTATTAGTGAAAATGAGGTCCAGCGTGTTCTCCTTCCTAGTTGGTTCTACTATTTGCTGGTTTAAGGCAAACCTGTCGCACATCCGTAGCAGGTCATTTGCATGTGCCTGTTCATTAAGGCTATTTCCTGGTATTCTTTCTGATATTACTTTGTTCCATACATACATGTATGGAAGCACATATACATGCTTCAGGTCCGTAGTTGAAGTCCCCGAGCAGGATGATGTTCGGAGCTGGATTTGTGAGGCTTTACAAGCAGTGTTCTACTTTCATTAGTTGGTATTTAAACTGCTGAGGGTTTGCCTCCGGTGACTTATATACAAGGACAATAACTACATTTAGAATTTGATTATCAGCACTTCCACCATATCATTTGAGGTGTTTAGCAGCTCAGTACAGATGAGTGTGTCTTTGATGTATAGGCTGACCCCACCCTGGAGCCGGTGTTTCCTATCACAACTGAAAAGATTGTACTCTGAGATCCATATTTCACCATCATGGTAGTCCTTTGTGTGGGTTTCTGTTAGGGCTGCAAACACTGCATTTGCCTCATGAAGGAGACCATCTATAAAGTGAACATTGTTGGATTTGCATGTTTTTATACCTTGAATGTTGGCAAATATAAATGATGTTATCGTGGTAGTGGAAGTGCTGGATGCCTTACTTGGTGTTAATATCTGAGGCTCCGGTAAGGAGGCCACTGTGTTTGCGTCCAGGGTGTGTTGTTTTCGAAGTGATTCGTCCAGTTTCGGTATTGGGGCGAGTGTTGTGTGATGTAGTACCTGTGTGTTTGTTGGTAATGTGTATTCCAGTCTTGTGGGAATCTCCCTTTCCCTCTGTAATCCTGTAGTGGTTCCATCTGACTGTTCCTCTCTCTTATATTTTCTGCTCTGTTTCTGCCTTCCTCTAAAAAATTACCAGTAGTGTCATATTGATCTTCCCATCTATAACGTTGTGTCCCTCTCACGTGGAATTCCGGACACTGAAGATTGTAGCATTTTTTGTCCCTAGTTGAAAATTGACATAATTTGGGGTGGAAGTATCTACACCCTGTTCCAAAACGGCATGTACCCCTCGCCAACATGTTCCTGCATTTTCGAGGATGCAGAAAATGGCATTTTGTTCCTAATTTTCCATATTTGCATATTCCTTTAGCGTAGAATTTGCAAATGTGTTCCGGTTTTGCGTTTTTCAAGGTATTTATATCTGTGTCTGTCTTGTCTACCTCTTTATTGGAGCCATCTCCGCTTTTCGTCCCAATTCCTTCATTTATGCACTCTGTTTCACTGTTGTTCTTATTGTTTATATTACCTGGCTCTGCAATATTGCTGCTATTATGTACTACAATACCCTCTTCCTCCACATTACTGCTGCGGTTCTCTAAACTATCTGTTCCTGGGTTTTGGTCGTTAACCAATGTTGTCTTTTCCCAGTCCACATATATCACTGGTAGCTTGTCTGTGAATGATAATCTCTGTGACTCGGGAATATTTTTCATCAGTTTAGTTATGTTCTCTAACATTAATCTGTCATCTTTGCAGATCCAGTAAATTCCTTGCCTTTTTTGTGCATCCTGGAGATACTTCTATACAGCCCAGGTGAAATCTTATGTTACAGATGCAACACGTCACGTCTACAGTACGTTTTCCCAGTACTCCTGAGCACTCGCCACACCAATCCATTGTCTGATGTATTGTGTTGTATTTGTGGTTTACTGTGTGGATCACTTGTTGATGTCAGTCCTTTTAACTCATTATAAAATTATATGTATATATTTATATATTTAATATTTATAATATTATATGTATACCGTATATTTGTAATATTATGTATGCTATTTTGTTCAAACTTTATGGGAGGTACTTAACGTAGGATAGCGAAGCTGGTCCCCGGTGCGGTACAGGTGACCTCTTGTCATCCCAGGTTGATGTCACCAGTTTCCAGTTACTCGATTTATGACAATGAGTTATTCTTTGCTTGTATTCTTACAAGGAATTTTCCGCCTAATTTCCGGCTTGCAATGGTATTCACTCACTTTATTACTAATTCTTAGATTCACATTTCCATAGTACACTATATATTTTCCGTATTTTATCCCTGTGGGACGTGCCCAGGGGTAGGCCTCGTGGCTTGTGGAAACAGCCTACTGATGCCGCCTTTTGCCACTATTCTATATTTCTAGCATTCTATATTTATAACATAATATGCACGATTTTCCTTCACTTCCAACTTATATGTTGTTCTGATACCCGTTCCACTTCACTGTTCCACGAATCACCATTCACTATTTTTTCCTCATGCACGCATGTACACAAAGCCTTGTGCACTGGCTCACACGTGGTCTCCCGTTTATTCTCTATTTAACACAAAGTTCCATTGACAATGACTGTTTTCAAATTTCCCAGCGGGTCACTATGCACTTATTATGCCTGTAATCGGTAATCCAAGGCTGTGGCCCTAAGAAATCCCGGTTAATGTCACGATTTTAACGGAGCGCGCACGGTACGTCTTCCCCCTCTCTCGACATAGTCTAAACTAAACATAGTAGAAACAGATGGAAAAATAAATAGCGGTATTGACTTTGTGAAACCTTCATTGACAGTTCTATTCATTCATATAATAATAATGTTGCTGATAGGAGTGTGAAATATAAATATAAACTGAAATTAAGAGAAACAAATGAGATAGTACCCTGGAGAGATAAAGTTACATACTCCAGAGGAACACATGTGAAATCTCTGATATGAAGAAACAGTGATGTAGAACAAGATCACAAGATTGAACTTTTTGATATTCATATACGAATATATCGGAAGTGCTTTCATTTTTGTTCAGAAATATGCCCTTATTGCTTTAATATGTTTGATGTAATTAATTCAATAAATCTCAAGTGTCACACATTTTTACTTTCAGAAAAAATGCCATTGATCTTCAATCAATTGCATTTTTTTCTTGGAGGTGGAAGTGTTATGTATCCTTAGTTGGATACGTATATAAAGTCATGATAAAACTTATTAAGTTCATTAATATATATATATATATATATATATATATATATATATATATATATATATATATATATATATATATATATATATATATATATATATATATATATATATATATTTATTATATTTATATATATATATATATATATATATACATATATATATACATATATATATATATATATATATATATATATATATATATATATATATATATATATATATATATATATATATATATATATATGTCGTACCTAGTAGCCAGAACTCACTTTTTGGCCTACTATGCAAGGCCCGATTTGCCTAATAAGCCAAGTTTTCCTGAATTAATATATTTTCTCTAAGTTTTTTCTAATGAAATGATAAAGCTACCCATTTCATTATGTACGAGGTCAATTTTTTTTTATTGGAGTTAAAATTAACGTAGATATATGACCGAACCTAACCAACCCTACCTAACCTAACCTAACCTATCTTTATTGCTTAGGTTAGGTTAGGTTGCCGAAAAAGGTAGGTTAGGTTAGGTTAGGTAGGTTAGGTAGTCGAAAAACAATTAATTCATGAAAACTTGGCCTATTAGGCAAATCGGGCCTTGCATAGTAGGCTGAGAAGTGCGTTCTGGCTACTAGGTACGACATATATATATATATATATATATATATATATATATATATATATATATATATATATATATATATATATATATATATATATATGTGACGGAAACGTGTTGGAAATGGTGGTCGGCAGTCTTCCAAATAGCAGATGTCAATGCTGGGCCACATACATGTAAGTTATAAAAAAAAGGAAAAAAAAGAGTGACACAAAAACACGAAAACACAAAATATAAAAAATGATGCACTTTACTTAATCTAGAAAACAAAATAAAATAAAGACAATTCCTTGGCAAACAAAATAATATAAAAGTAAAACACATAAAAATATATATAACAAACTGAAAAGGGGGGAACTGGTTACGTTAACAGGAATACAAAGATAAATGGTGCTGGGAATATATGCGCAAGCTATCAACCTCTATTTGATCACACAAGGTGAGTCAAGTAGGTGTTCACAGCAAGAGCACTAGATATATTCTGACTGGTAGGGCTGCCAGTGATCCCGACGTTGGCTTGCGAGGAATGTGATTGGCGTGGAGCTGGAGTGGTGTGTTGTTGAACGGCCAATGAGAATGCAGAACGGCCGCAAGTCGGTAGTTTGGCTGGGAGTAGCAGTTGTGGGGGGAGTGCAGGAGTGGGGGGGAGGGGGAGTTTGCAGGTGCGTGGCTGGTCTTGATATACGTTTAAGCCACTGTAAAACGTATCTTGCATATTACTGGGAACGTGACGATAAGAAGAAAGAGCAGGCTCAATCTCTGGGAAGAGATTATCATCACAATATATATATATATATATATATATATATATATATATATATATATATATATATATATATATATATATATATATATATATATATATATATATATATATATATATATATATATATATATATTGTGACAATCTCTTTCAAGAGATTTAGCCTACTCTTTCCTGCTCTAGTCACTTTACATACTCAACATTCAAGATACGTTTTACAGTAGAAAAACGTATATCAAGACAGCCACACGCACCTGCACCCCCCTCCCCCCTCACACACCTCACCGCCAACTCCTCGCCGACTGCACTTCACTAGCAAACTACCAGTGTGGGAATTGCCCGTATTCTCATTGGCCACTCAAGCTCTCCACCACTCACGAACGTCGTCAAGTCAACGTTGGCGCCCACGAGCTGTTCCTCGTCAGAATATATCTTGTGCTCTAGCTGATAACATCTAGTTGATTCACCTCGTGTGATCAAATAGCGGTTGTTAGCTTGCTCATATATTCCCAGCACCATTTTTATATATTGACCATTTTATATTTCACTTGTGTTTCATATTGTCCTCCTGTTAACGTAATTCATTTTTATGTTAGTTCTTTTTCACTTGTTATCTATTCACGTTGCTCAGCCAAGAATTTGTCTTTATTTAAATTTGTTTTCTAGAGTAATTAAATTTCATTGTTTATCTTTTGTGTTTCGTGTCTCTTCCCTTACCTTACCACAGATTATCAGACAAGCAGTTATTTTTTTTTTCTTTGTTTTTAATTTTTTTTGTTATATGTGGCCTGGCTTTGACACCTGCCAGTGGAAGACTGCCGAACACCATACTCCACTACTTTACCGTCACATATACTTGGGGGCCTGTCCGGAAGTCTCACATATACTTGGGGGCCTGTCCTAGGAGCTTCACTCAGGTATTGGTAATTGTGGTAAGCGTTCTTGGCTTTATTCCCTTGCTTTCAATATTTTCACTAATCACTTTTTTTATTCATATGGTGCTGTGTATATTGTGCATTACGGGATTAGCATATGGTGAGTGTGAGACAACTTGTAGTGTAATGACGACCCAAACCAACGAAGGGATCACCCCCTCCAATAGCACTACTATGCTCTATCTACAGTAGATGGTTTTATTGTTATACCAATTGAAATTGAGAAGCGAGGCAGGATTTCCGGCTTTGCCTCGTATAGGCCAATAAGCCTTCTGCAGTTACCTTAGTTCCTACAGCAAATGACAACGCAACGAAACTAACTGCTAATAACAAATAACAAAGGAGACCTCGAATTATGGTGGAAGCACCAAATATTACCTCAAATACAAATACAACTCCAAGAATATACTCATCAAGCAACAAAGCACAAGAATATGGACAAAAAAGCCCTCATGACGGCTAGTATCATATTCAGCAATAAGGGTGGATATGAATAGAAGCTGCCTCGTATGGGCCAATGGGCCTTCTGGAGTTGCAATAATTCTTATGGTCTTATTTTCTTATATAACCAAGGAGATGGACATAACAAGTGGAAGAATGGACATAACAAAGGGGATATTAATAGGGTATTTAAAGTATCAACACAAGACAGAACACGAAACAATGGGTATAAATTGGATAAGTTTAGATTTGGGAAAGACTTGGGTGGATGCTGGTTTGGTAACGGGGTTGTTGATTTGTGGAACCAATTGCCGCGTGGCATGGTGGAGGTGGGGTCCCTCGATTGTTTCAAGCGAGGGTTGGACATGTAGGAGCTGCCACGTGTGGGCCAGTGGGCCTTCTGCAGTTGCCTTTGTTCTTATGTTCCTATGAGACCTCAATGTATGGGAGATAGACAAACTATTAACTCACAGACGATGCATCTCCAAAGATATACTCATCATACCCTGCATTTTAAAGAAGCTATCTTTATATTCAGCTATTATGTATTAGGTAATGTTTACGTTCCGAAAAATAATATCTATGTACCTCACTCCTCACCTGTATCTGGACTATAAAATAAAAAGTCGACCCATGGCTCAACAACGGGAGACATCTCCTATCCACGAGGCTAACCATAGCCCGTGCTTCTTGCCCAGCTCCTGTGCCAGGTAAGTTATGGGCTCACCATAGCCCGTGCTACTTGGAATTGTTCCGAGTAGCTGAATCTATAACAGCAACAACAACAACCATGGCTCAAACACACAATTCTACTTCACGGGCTGAAGAGTAAAGGACTAAGGTCCTACGAAACAGTCGGCTGTACCCGTTGTAGCATTTTCTCCTAACGATACTCCCTCTCCTCTAACCAGGGGGGATATCAAAAGGCGAAATACCGGGACACAAAAGGCTTTTTCGCTCAGTCTTCTGGTAGAACTCTCTTCTTCTGCCCCCAGGAGGCAAGTGAGAGTTTAACTCCATTACTGAGAGAAATACTTTTTGTGCTTTTTTCCAAACTTTTTTTCTCACACACACGAGCCGAAAAGGGAAGATAAAAAACCTATAACTTTGTTTTCTTTCCCCCATTCTTGAGAGTTAAAAGTGTTGGAAGTGTCGTTGAATTGTAGAGCCAGAATGGAGATTGACGCAGTACGAGCAAAGAGAACACGAGAGGTCTCACCAAACCAACCCTCGACATCGAAAGCAAGGAGACCTGCAGTGGAGACAGAGTTAACTGTTTCCGAGTCCCTCCCGGAAACAATTACGGAAGGTCTCAAGGATTCTCTCCCTAACACCTCCGAAGAGGAGTGGGAGTATGGAATACTTGAGATCCTAAACAGATATAAACAGAGACCTCAACTTCCTGAAGGCACCCTCCAAGGAGTCTGGAGAGACAAGAGTATGAACGGGACCAGGGTCGAAAGCACTTGAACACTTGCCGTTCACTCCAAATCCGGAGGACCTCCTCCAGGAGAGTGATATAACAGTCCAAGTACACAAAATGATGGAAAGATCTGATCTCTATGAGGTTAACAGTTTTTTCCAACAGGAGGACTTAGAAATTATATCCCTGGTAAAGCCGAACTTCACAACTATAGAATATCTAAAAGACAGGTTGACGTTCGTTCAACGGGCAGTGAGGCTAAACACAGTCCCTGAATACCTTACCCTACAGGTTTGTTTCCCATTTTTTTCAGCAAGTCTCCCAATCCTACCAGGTCTAGCCAGCTGTCTAAACAGAGTGAACTTGGAACAGGCCAGAGCGTCTCTGGCGACATACACGCTCCTTCTCAAAGCCTAGCATACGAGAGAAATGGACAAAATAGAACTCATCATAGCCCGCCTCCTAATACGAGGTTGGGATCAGGTAAGAATAGGTACGGCCCTATGGGAAGGTTTCAGACGAAAGACAACTCCGAAACCAGGGACCCTCGAAAGACCATACGATGGAAGTCTGATGATGCGCTCGGGACAGACGTCACACAGGTATGAAAGTTTCTTCTCAAACCCTCAGGAAGGCACGCTGCAGAGCCTGACTACAGCAGTGGACAAAGCCCTAGGCCTAGGAGCCATAGAACAAGGGCAACAACAAAAACAAGCGGCCCCAAAACCCTTACGTTCGGTACTCCTGATGAACGATGACGATGATGTCCCTCTGTCCCCGATTCTAGGCAAGCCTGCCCCACAACAACCCCCCTTCCCACCCAGAACAGATTCGAACAGGAGGAAGAGCCGGAAGAGACTGAACTTCCAACGGGACATCCCGGCGAACAACAACAACAACAGGCAAGGTAGGAATAACAGAGACAGGTCACGTTAAGGATGGAGAAATTCATCACGAGACAAACCGGGTGGAAACCAGACGAGGAACATCAGGGACAGATCCGGAGACAACCGAGGCCAGTGTAACAGGAACGTGACCGGCGACCACACAGGCCAGAACAACAGGATCACCCCAGGAGACAACAGATACAATAACAACAGAGACTACCCCTCCTGGAACAACAACAATAGCAGGGACAACAGACAGGGAGGTAATAATAATAATAGGGGTCATAATAATAATTTTTTCAGAAACAGAAACAGGGGCAGAGGCAACAATCGGAACCAGGAGAACAACAACAGACCCAAGCGCTGGAACAGCACGAACCGAGACCAACAAGGAAGAGACAGAGACAGAGGGTGGAACGGTGGAGATCGGAGAAACTCAGGAAACGACAGGAAAAGAGCAGAAAAGAGGACAATTGAAACAGACGGTTGTCTCGGAGGTACCCCTTACTGAACGGGAGAGGAAACTGTTGGAAAAGGGACTTACGTTCGTGATAGGCCCTCCGGCGCGTAAGAAGAGGAAAGATGCGATAGAGGATCTGTGCAACAACTTGGAAACTAGTATCAACCAAGTTTGGAGCAACCTCCGGCCGGAGCAAGGTAAGTCACAGGGAGCAATTAAGAGAGCTAAACTCTCCCTCTCTTTTAGGTACCTCCACCCCAGCAAACCAGTCCAGTGCCCAAACTACAACCTAGTAGGCCTTAAACCGGTAATCCAGCAAATGAAGGTCGACCTCAAGCGTGGTGCGGAACGACGACGCACCTACAATCTCACAAGGGAGGAGAGGGACGCCCTATCAACGTTGAAAGGACGCACGGATATTGTGATAAAGCCGGCGGACAAGGGAGGTACTGTCGTCGCCTGGAGAAAGGACAACTACAGGAACGAGATGAAGAGGCACCTAGCAGACACTGCAGCCTACAAACAGATACACAACCAGGACGATGCGCTTAGAAACGCCCAAACGAGGAGTAAAAGGATAGTCCTCAAGCTGTTCGAAAACAAGACTGGGGACGGGAAAGGAGGACTCATGCAGGCAGGGGCGAGAGATTTCTTCCTAACCTTTGAATCCATCATTCCCCACCTCTACCTTTAACCAAAGATCCATAAAGCATTAGAAGAAACAACAGGAACGTGGCAAGGGAGACCGGTTCTAAGCGGCTGCCGGGCCCCTAACAAGGCCGGTAGACTGGATCTGCACAGCTCTCCTGAACCCCTTACTACGCCTACTACCGGAAAGAATCAAAGATACGACGGATTTCCTCAAGAAAATTGCAGAAATTAAAGGCCCCGTCCCGAGAGGGGCCCGCCTTTTTTCCATGGATGTGGTATCGCTCTACCCGAGCATACCACAGAGAGAAGCTGCAAAGGTAGTAGCATTTTTTTTACAGATAACAGAACAAAAATCAGACAGGAACTTCAAGACGCAGGCGTATGGAGGACCCCCTCGAAAGAAACTCTTGAGGAGGCCATCCTCCATGTGATGAGAGACACCCTTTGGCATACCGGCAAACCAAGGGTACAGCAATAGGAGCATCCAGTAGTGTGGCAATCGCTGAAATATTTGTACATGTAGTGTTCGAGAGGAAACGATCCCACAGGAAGGACGGACCGGAGGTATATTTCCGTTACATAGACGACATCTTCGGAATAATGGAGGACGGTTTCCCTCGCCTAGAAGGTTTCTTTTCATGGTCAAATACAGTTCATGAGAACCTTAAGTTTACCCTCGAACACAGTGACTCCACGATTAATTTCCTAGATACAACAGTATATATAGACCAGCTAACCAGGAATCTGCATACGAAGGCATACTATAAACCGACTAACCTTCATACGTATCTGAAATTTGACTCGAGCCACCCACTAGCCCTGAAGAAGTCGCTACCCTACTCACTTGGACTCAGACTCAAGAGAATTAACAGCAAAGAAGAGACGCTATATCCCCAGCTTGATGACCTATGGGATATGTTCAGGAACAGAGACTACCCAGAGACAATAATACATGCAGCCCAGGAGAAACTCAGAGAAAAAACAAGGGCAGAGCTACTCAGACCTAGAACACAAGAAGTGGAAGACAAGAGATGGATTCTTCCAACCCTTTTCTTCCCAGGCCTTGCAGCACAGCTTAAGAGAAAACCCAGGAAGTATGGACATGGATGAGGGAAACGTACAGCGAACATCCATCCTGGGTAAAATTCCCACAAAACCCTCCCATGATCGCCTGGAGGCGAGGTAAGTCTATAAAGGACCACCTTGTTAGAGCAGCGGTGCAGGTAGATCATCTCAACCGAACTGGGGGAGAGGACCAGGTCTTGGTTACAGTTCAAAAGAAATGAAACTTACAGACCCTAACCTAACCTGACACAGGCTTGGAGTGCGACCTGCGTGGAAGCGGAGTATGCAGAGTGGTTAGGCGGGGCCTACAAGTACAAACAATATGTGGTGACTGTAGGCCGCAGTCATACTCTTAATTGGTCGTCTCTCCCTCCGTGTTATTACTCGTGCTTAACACCTTTTGTCCCTCGGATATTTCTCATATTTTCGACAGATTATCATATAGGTACCGTGGTACTGTGGTCTGTCTCCGGGTCAATAGCACCTAATTTCTGCAATCCGACTCTAGGAGGACAAAGAGGGCCATCGTTCCTCTCGCACGGACTTTTATTGACGAGTTGGGACCTCGCCAATAGTTCTCGTCACCAGTTGACACTCGCACCCCTACTCGTCGGTCAGAAAGTTGATATTTACTTAGGTAGGGAATTAGTTTTCTTTTTTTCAGAGCACAAAGTTCGCTAATTCTGTAAGTATCATATTAATTTCAGTGGGAAAAACTTGCTTATGTTCTATTGTGACTCAGCAAGGTATGCCTACATGCTTGGACTACCTAATTTACTTTGGAATCATTTTGTGTTTCACTTGTTTTTCGAAACTCAGTTTCAACTAATTAGTAGGATTTTCTTGCCCTTAGCCTCCCACAGTGAGTACCGGGTACAAGTTTTCCTGCGACCTTAATCAATTACCATCTTGACTTAACTTTAATTGTCAACAATTCCACAGGATAGGTACCAGTTGCCACGTTTTCCTGTTTCTGACATTCACCATATCATCACAGTATATTCGTGTCACATTTATTTGCAATTTTCACCACGTTTCGTATCCAAGCTTTCCAGACAGATCCAGAAAGTGAAATAGGGAACTTACGTCATGCTAAGAGGCTGACGTGGCGGAACTGAGTTACGATGGGGGTCCCCTTCCCACCAGTACTGCGGGCTCAGTCTGTGGGCCTGGAATTTTCCAGCCGGGCTGGGTACCCAGAGATTGCACGGGTGTGTGAGCAGCTGCAGGTACCTGTGATGGATATCTACGGTGTCGAGCTGGTGACGGCCCGTCGGGTGATCCTGAAATTCACTGAAGAAATGGCGTATCGTGCATTTCTCCGTAGATACGAGGGGCGGACTCTGCCTCTACAGGATGGTGAGGGCACTGTTTCCATCTCGGATCGGAGTGGTGCCCTCACCTACGTCAGCGTCCATGGGGCTCCGTTGGAATTTCCAGAGGGTCTGCTACGGCGGTATTTCGGCCGGTTTGGCGCCGTCGATAGTGTGCGAGTGAATGTGGTGTCTTCGAGCCCACTTAAGGGCGTCCGGACGAATATTCGTACCCTGGGCATGAGGCTACGGGAGGATATTCCGTCATCTGTGCGGCTGATGGGGTACACAGTTCGTGTGTTCTACGCCCGCCAGCCTCGGACATGTTATCGTTGTGGCCTGTCGGGCCATCAGGCTGCTGAATGTTCTGTGCCCGCCTCTGCGCCTGTGAACCTCTTCAGCGAGGAGGACTTTCCACCACTTCCTGTGGAGGAGGTTTCTGTGGCTCTGGACGCCTCTCCGGACGCGGCTGCGCCCCCTGTGTCGCCTGATGCGCCCCCTGTGGTGGAAGTTCCCCCGAATGTCGCCGACCCTCTTCAGGATGTTGCGATGCCCTCGGTGGATACTCCTGCTCCTGTCCCTGCTGCTCCCGTGAGCCTTCCTGATGCTCCCTCTTCGCTGTCTGCTCACATGTCTGCTCACCCGTCTTCAGGTGCTGCACCTGGCCCTGCGTGCTAGCCACGAGTCCCGGCTGTGCTGGGTGCTGGGGTGGCTGTGGGGCCTCCTGTTGTGTGTGGTCCGGTTCCCCCTGCGGTTGAGGCTGCTGCCGTCATGAGACGGGCGTTGGTTCGCACGGCTTGTGATGCCCGTGGTTCTGGCTCCGCCTCCGGCTCTGAGGATGTGCGCCCGGTGCCCAAGCGGTCCAGGCGTTCTTCTACTGCATGGGCTGATGTGGAGGGTTTCGACGCCGATGGGTCTTCAGGAGATGATGTGGTGGTCGCTGACGTCCATGTGCCTGCTGATGCCGGCGAATGTGTTTATAATTCACCTCCTGTTTCTTCTGCAGGCGGTTCTCCGCAGTGGGAGGTGGTAGCTCCTCCGGACGTAGGTGAGGTGGGTGCTGGTGCAGGCCGCGACCTCGTGTTGTTGCTGAAGAAGGATGTTCGGCGAGGGGGGGCCCCTGCAGATGTCAAGTCCGGTGGTTGTTGCGGAGCCCTGTGGGGCTGCCAAGGTGACAAGTGCGCTGCCCGTTGCCCGCGCCTGTAGGGGGAAGCCCGTCCCGATCGTCTTGGCCTCCGGCGTGGCGTACGATCAGTAGACCAACCCTTTGGAGTTTGGCTTTATTGACCGAGTGCTGCCTATTCCGTGGTGCCCCTCGACTATCTGGGGGTTCCACAGGCTCAGGCTTTTGTTGAGGGTGTGCCGAATTTGATGCCCGATCCTCGTACGGCCCATAGTCACTCTGACGACATCATGTTGCTTTGGGAGGCGTATTGTCTTCGTTTCCCGGCAGCTGAGTGGCCGGATAAGTATGCGCACTCTTGATAGTTTGTGTGCTTGCTGAGTATTTCGCGGATGTAGAGGACTTGGTATGTTCTTGTGGTATTTACTGTGTGCCCTTCAGGCCGGTGTCGGAATTAGTTTTCTAAATGTCCCTGTTTCTTGTAGTTAGTGTGTGGCTATACCATTTCATGATTATCTGTTTCTTTGATTCTGTTTGTTTTCTGTGCTCCTATGGCTATGCTGTTTGCCCTCTTACGTGTGTGGTTGTGCATGTTTGTTTTATTGTTTGTTTATTGTTTGTGTTGTTATTGTGCCATGTGTGGCTTTTTGTTTATGTTTTTTTGGATTGTTGTATGTTTTATGATTAATTATTTTTTCTTATTTTCCTCTGCTTTTTCTGTGTATTATGATCTTGTTTCATGTTTTGGGTATTGTTTGCCTGTTTGCGCTATTTGTTTTATTGTTGTTTTTGTACTGTGCTGTCGGTCCTTCTGGCCGGTGTTTTTTTTTTTTTTGTTCTGCTAAATTTTGGTTTCTTATGCAAATTTTATTGTATTTATTGCTTTATACTTGCATGCTTGCATGTAAAAATAAATTTAAAAAAAAAAATATCATCACAGTATATTCGTGTCACATTTATTTGCAATTTTCACCACGTTTCGTATCCAAGCTTTCCAGACAGATCCAGAAAGTGAAATAGGGAACTTACGTCATGCTAAGAGGGTCGAATTGATAACTCTTGCACATGAGTATCACCTGGAAGTTCCCCATGGAGCCAACAAATATGCCATACATAATATAATACTGGATCACCTTTTGGATGAAGGGACTATAGATTCTGATACTCACGAACAATACACTATTTCAGATAAGGATGATTTGACAGCAATAAAGCTCAAACTAGAACTTGCTAAGATCGAGCGGGAGCAACAGCAAGCAGCCATACAACAACAAAAGGAAGCAGCTGCCATCAGAAAGGAAGAGCAAGAAAGAGAGCTCCAACTCAAGAAAGAAGAAATCCACCTCAAAGAGCGAGAGGCCGCACTGAGGAAAGAAGAAAGTGATCGAGAATTGGCCCTATTCAAAGAGCGTGAAAAAGTACAACTTGAAACAAGACAACGACAACTAGAGATGCAACGCGAGCATGAAAAACAACAAGCGGCTCTTGCTCTAGACTGTCGTAACAGAGAACTCACGATGGACACTACACAAAAAGCTCAACGCCTACAAGCTGCAGCTAGTCTTCCTCCCAGTTTCAATATCTCCCATGCAAGTAAGTTAATGCCACCGTTCATAGAAACGGAGGTTGATGTTTTTTTCACAACTTTTGAGACCCTTGCTAATCAACTTAGTTGGCCTGACGACCAATGGGCTACCCTTCTCCGAGTACATCTAACAGGTAGAGCAGCAGTCACACTCAGCACTTTGGCATCTGAAAACGACTACACAACCCTGAAGCAAGCTGTGTTGGACGCCTACCTTCTCTCCACCGAAAGCTACCGACGAAAATTCCGTGACTACGTAAAGGCAAGTACCACCACCTTCTTAGAATTTGCTAACACCAAACGGAGATATTTTATGAAATGGCTGGAGGCAGCACATGTCTCTACTTTTCCAGAACTCGTCAACCTCATACTGGTTGAAGAATTCTTGAGGCGTGTACCTCCTCCTGTCCGCCTATACTTAGCAGATAAGGAAGAGACCGATTTGGTGAAATGCGCGAAGTCGGCTGACACTTACAGCCTCATCCACCGGCTGACACCAGAACAACCTACCAGTAAGAAGTCTTGGTACAGTTACGAGAAAGTGAGCCCAGATCAAGGTACCTCTCAACTGTACTGTAGGTATTCTCGACTCTATGGACATACCATAGAAAAATGTGGTAAGTCCCAATCTAAAGGTAACACAGAATCCACTAAGCCCAAACCTACTCCCCCTAAGTCCGGTAAGCCTGTAATGAATGTTGGTGTTCATGTTAATGATCTCTCTCTCTTTAGCAAGCATCTGTATCCAGGAACTATCACTACCCACGGTTCAGATTCTGAGGGACGTTTTGGACTTAAGATCTTGAGAGACACAGCGGCTCTTCAATCCATAGTCTTGAAATCAGCTGTGCCCAACGTCGCCTACACAGGAGAGACTGTATTCATCACTGACCTTACTTCTACTACTCCTTATCCTCTCGCCAGAGTCCACCTGGATTGTCCCTTCGTGACCGGTGAAGTCCAAGTCGCCGTCAGGGAAAAGCCTTTTCCCATGCCTGGAGTGCAACTTCTCCTGGGCAACGACTTGGCAGAAGACCTGCAACCGACCAACCTGATCGTCAAGGACAAACCCCAGGTGGGTAACTCTGTGTTGGATAATCCGATTTTTAAGCATGTTCCAGCAAAGGTTCAAGAGAGTGATGAAGTTTCTCCTCCTGTTATGGTGACCACCCGTGCTCAAGCAGCACGACCGCAGCCAGCTGACTGTACTACTACCGCTGTCCCTCAAGACCCTTCGAAACTACCCCCAAATCTCACCGCTTTGGAGTTCCGTAAGTTACAGAGAGAAGATCTTACCTTGACACCATTATTCTTTCAGGCTGAGACCCAATCCGACAGTGTTCCTGGGTTCTTCTTGGAGAACGAATTACTCTATCGCAGATACAGACCCAGTAAACTGAAGGAGGAGGACGATTGGGCAAACGTTGAACAACTGGTGATTCCTACCAGCCTGCGGCCCACGATTCTACACCTGGCCCACGGAGCTCTATCACACTACGGGTTTAACAAGACATACCATGGGATTCGTCAAGACTACTACTGGCCAGGTATGGTTAATGATGTAAAGCAACATGTTAAGCAATGTCACGTGTGTCAGAAGGCAGGTAAACCGAACGTTTCAATTCCCAGAGCACCACTGACACCCATCCAGGTGCCTGAGGAACCCTTCCACAGACTTATTATTGACTGTGTTGGTCCTTTGCCTCGGACCAGTTCCGGCAACGCCTATATCTTAACCATCCTGTGTCCTACCACCAGATTCCCATAGCAGTTCCAGTGAAAAACATTACGGCTGCTACAGTGGTGAAGAATTTACTGAAGATCTTCACCCAGTATGGATTTCCGAGGGAGATTCAGAGCGACTGTGGCACCAACTTCACCAGTGATCTCTTCAAACGGACTCTGGAGGAGTTCAACATCAAACAGGTACTGTCCAGCCCCTATCATCCTGCTTCACAGGGTTCCCTTGAGCGTAGTCATCAGACTATCAAGGCACTCCTAAAAAAGTTTTGTAATGAGACCTCAAAGGATTGGGATAGGCAACTTGATCTCATCATGTGTATTTTCAGAAGTCTTCCCAACGAGTCACTAGGAGTATCTCCTTATGAGATGCTCTACGGACGTAAGTGCCGTACACCTCTCAAGGCTTTCAAGGATTCTCTACGTGATGCCACCTTCAGTGAGCATCAGAATGTGCCCCAGTTTCTTCAAAACCTCCGACACATTCTAGAGAGGGTCCATTCCTTTGCCAGAAACAACCTACTGAAAGCCCAAGAGAGGATGAAGACTCGTTACGACCAGCACTGCCAAGTAAGGAAGTTTAAACCGGGAGACTTAGTACTTGCCTATTTCCCTATCCCAGGTTCTCCTCTACAAAACAGGTTTTCAGGACCCTACCGTGTTAAGGAGTGCCGGAATAACTACAACTACGTTCTCGAGACCCCCGATAGGCGGCGGAAGACCCAGCTGTGCCACATCAACCTATTAATTGAGCTATCATGGTACTCCTCCCACTGTGCTACTAAATCTCTCCACCTTTACAGGTCCATACAGCCACAGTGAGACCTTCCCTGCTTCTCCTTCCGAAAGCACTGACACTGAGACAGCGCTTTCTAATTCGGAAATCCTTACTGACATTCACAATCACTTTCAGGACGATAATAGTGTTTCACTCATCAAACTCATCAGAGAACATCAGGAGTTGTTTCGAGATGATCCACAAGAGTGTACTGTGACTCGGCACGACATCCAACTGCTACCTGACACCCAGCCGATTCGCCAACCATTCTACCGAATCAGCCCTAGCAAGAAGGAAGTCATGCGTGCTGAGGTACAGTACCTCTTGGACCATGGACTGGCTACCCCCTGTGAGTCCCCCTGGGCCTCACCATGTATCTTGGTTCCTAAACCTCACGGTAAGATCCGGCTTTGCACAGATTATAGGAAACTCAACAAAGTCACCGTCAAAGATGCATACCCATTACCTAGGATTGACGACATACTTGACGCCATTGGTAATGCCTGCTACCTGTCCCAGGTGGACTTACTCAAGGGCTATTACCAGGTATGTCTAACGGAGCGAGCTAAAGAATTGTCTGCCTTCATCACCCCTTTCGGACTTTTCAGATATAACCGGCTTCCCTTTGGACTCTGCAATGCTCCGGCCACCTTTCAGAGAGCTGTCAACCGCGTCATCCAGGGCTTGGACAACACCTACGCCTATTTGGATGATATCGTTGTAGCATCCAACACCTGGAGCGAACACCTGCTCCAGCTGCAACGATTGTTCGCCAAGCTCCTGAAAGCCGGCCTCACCATCAATCTGGGCAAGTCCACTTTCGCGAAAGGTAAAGTGCGGTATCTGGGTCATGTTATAGGGAGTGGCAGCCTGGCTCCGTTAGATATCCACACTCAAGCTATCAAAGAGTATTCACAGCCTACTATAAGGAAGCAGCTCCTGCGCTTCCTTGGTCTTTCTTCTTATTACCGTAGGTTTGAGAGGAACTTCAGTACAGTAGCTACACCCTTAATCACCTTAACCAGTCCCAAGCAACGGTATAATTGGACCATGGAGCAAACCGTTGCCTTCGAACAACTCAAATTCCTCCTCTGTTCTAATCCTATTCTCGCCTCGCCAGATACCAAGAAGCCTTTCATCCTCCATGTCGACGCCAGCGGTACCGGCATCGGGAGTGTCCTAATGCAGCAACGAGGCGAGGAGGTTCTACCTGTCAGCTACTACAGCTACAAGTTGAAGCCTCACCAGAAAAACTACAGCACTATAGAGAAGGAACTCCTCCCCATCGTCCTGAGCTTGCAACACTTTGCACCATACCTGCAAGGTGCTCGGTCCACTACAATCTATTCGGACCACAATCCTCTACGTTTCCTACATCAAGCCCAATTCAATAACCAACGTCTGCTGCGATGGGCTTTATATCTTCAAGGCTTCAATCTGGAAATCTGTTACATCAAGGGGCCTGATAACATCATCGCCGACGCCCTCTCCAGAGTTCATGAGGTAGAGGCAGCTCCACCTACCACTCTACCTCCCGAGAACGTGACTTCTTCCGGAACCACAGGCTTCGGGGGAGAGTTGTGACGATAATCTCTTTCAAGAGATTTAGCCTGCTCTTTCCTGCTCTAGTCACGTTCCATACTCAACATTCAAGATACGTTTTACAGTAGAAAAACGTATATCAAGACAGCCACACGCACCTGCACCCCCCTCCCCCCTCACACACCTCACCGCCAACTCCTCGCCGACTGCACTTCACTAGCAAACTACCAGTGTGGGAATTGCCCGTATTCTCATTGGCTGTTCGGGATCTCGCCACTCAAGCTCTCCACCACTCACGAACGTCGTCAAGTCAATGTTGGCGCCCACGAGCTGTTCCTCGTCAGAATATATCTTGTGCTCTAGCTGATAACATCTAGTTGATTCACCTCGTGTGATCAAATAGCGGTTGTTAGCTTGCTCATATATTCCCAGCACCATTTTTATATATTGACCATTTTATATTTCACTTGTGTTTCATATTGTCCTCCTGTTAACGTAATTCATTTTTATGTTAGTTCTTTTTCACTTGTTATCTATTCACGTTGCTCAGCCAAGAATTGTCTTTATTTAAATTTGTTTTCTAGAGTAATTAAATTTCATTGTTTATCTTTTGTGTTTCGTGTCTCTTCCCTTACCTTACCACAGATTATCAGACAAGCAGTCATTCTTTTTTTTCTTTTTTTTTAATTTTTGTTTGTTATATGTGGCCTGGCTTTGACACCTGCCAGTGGAAGACTGCCGAACACCATACTCCACTACTTTACCGTCACATATACTTGGGGGCCTGTCCGGAAGTCTCACATATACTTGGGGCCTGTCCTAGGAGCTTCACTCAGGTATTGGTAATTGTGGTAAGCGTACTTGGCTTTATTCCCTTGCTTTCAATATTTTCACAAAATAAACTATATATATATATATATATATATATATATATATATATATATATATATATATATATATATATATATATATATATATATATATATATATATATATATATATATATATATATATATATATATATATATATATATAACTGAAAACTCACACCCCAGAAGTGACTCGAACCCATACTCCCAGGAGCAACGCAACTGGTATGTACAGGGATGCCTTAAACCACTTGACCATCACGACCGGACAAAAGGAAGTGATAGCCTGAGCTATATGAACCACTTCCCCGCTGGCACCTGGATGGTTATCTTGGGCATAGCATTTTATCAAATCACCTCTTTTTTTTGGGGCAACACGTGAGGAACACAAATGCAAACAAGCCTGAATGGTCCCCAGGACTAGATACAACTGAAAACTCACACCCCTGTGTGAGTTAGTGTTATCTAACCCGTCTGCAAGGACGGGTTGTATATATATATACAACCCGTCTGCAAGGACGGGTTGTATATATATATACAACCCGTCCTTGCAAATTCGTATAGTCAATATTGACTTATTAAATATGTGCATAGGTGACATACTTAACATAATAGTTTCCCTTGAAAAGCTTCATAGAAAACACCGACCTTACCTAACCTACTTAGTATGTTAAGATAAGCATCTTATTGCTTCGTAATTACAATTATTACCTAACCTAAACCTATAATAGGTTAAGTAACAATTGTAATTACGAAGCTATAAGATGCTTATTTTAACATACTAAATAGGTTAGGTAAGGCCGGTGTTTTCTATGAAGCTCTTCAAGGGAAACTATTATGTTTAGTATGTCACCAATGCACGTAACTAATAAGTCAATATTGACTATACGAATTTGCGAGGATGGGTTGATATATATATATATATTTATATATATATATATATATATATATATATATATATATATATATATATATATATATATATATATGTTGACCAGACCACACACTAGAAGTTGAAGGGACGACGACGTTTCGGTCCTTCCTGGACCATTCTCAAGTCGCTTGTGATGAGGAGGTAGAGAACGGGAAATAAATAGACAAGAGAGAGGTGAGGAGGAAAGTAAGGTGTAGAGAATAGTAGTAATAATGAGAACTGCAGAAGGCCTTTTGGCCCATACGAGGCAGCTCCCATTATAATCACAGAAGGAAAGGTAATAGGAATAAGCAGAGGATAGCAAGGGAGCGTAGGAGAAGACAATGAACAGAAAAAGGGGAGAAGAGAGAAAGAAAGGAAAGAGAAAGAAAGATAAATGGAAGGGGTAAGCTTATGTTAAGTCACGTTGTTAGAAAGACTTAACGTGACTTGTTAGAAAGACAAACGTGACTTAACATAAGCTCTTCCCACAACCAAACCATCACCAGAGAAATCTTAGCAAACAACACAGTAATCATTGATAGATACAGCGACAGCAGGCGGCTTGACATCTGCGAGGCACTACACATCAAGAAGTCAACACCAGCAATCAACAGCCATTAACACACAACAATATTCTACCCACTTCAAGACTCCGCTCCAATATAGAAACATCAAGAAATGTGGGCCAATAGGCCTTCTGCGGTTCTATTTGTACCCAACTTCTGCAAATCTATACCCATTGTTCAGTGTTCTATGTTTTGTTGTAAGTTTGTTTTTCACCCCACTATTGTATTACATCACCTCACCCAAATGCAGGTATAAGAGCCAATGCTGTTTCAGGCATAAGTTGTGTGTGGATAAACTAAAGTCTTTGAAAATGTAATAAGTTTTACGAAACGCGCTCAAGTGTCGCGTCAGACTAGAAATAAAAATGAATTTTGGAGAATTGATTTTTCATTTACCGTCACCAGTAAAAAGAAACATTAGGAAAATCGAGAAAATTCGTGTTAGAATTATTAATCTAACTTTTTCGGTCATATTTATATATATATATATATATATATATATATATATATATATATATATATATATATATATATATATATATATATATATATATATATATATATATATATATATATATATATATATTTTTTTTTTTAATTTGTGAGGGTACCATCTCTGGTGCCAATGTGGGGACCCATAGCCTCGGAGAAGAAAATAAACGTATTCAGAGGAGACCTTGTGGTTTCTCACTGAACACTAATATTTTCTTCTCCTTCCACCCCATTCTTTTGTATGTACACATATATATTTGCTTTATTTGAACTTTGTTACAAAAAAGGAGTTACATATAGGTTACAAAGATATTTTATCATAAGTTGTCGAGTTCCTCCAGCTCCTCAGATGGCGGGCAGGAACCCTGGATGCAGTGCGCATTTCCCCTCTGTATCGCCACGCTGAGGCGCTGGAAATATATATATATATATATATATATATATATATATATATATATATATATATATATATATATATATATATATATATATATATATATATATATATATGTATCACTAAGAACTCTTTGATGTTCTCTTTCTTCTGTTTCTTCTGTTCTGTTCTCTTTGATGTATATCACTAAGAACTCTTATGATCATAGATCGCTCGTGACCAATGATCGTAGACGATCATTGGTGCGATGGTCACGGTACTGTGTACGTTTAGGGGTGATCCTGAACGGCATGGGTTCGAATCCTGGCCGGGTCAAAGAGTTCTTAGTGATATATGGCTTGCGCGTTCATGCAGCCTTCTCACACACACACACACACACACACACACGCACACGCGCTAGGGGACACAGGTGGAAACTGAGTGCCCAAATGAGCCAAAGAGATATTAGAAAGAACTTTTTTAGTGTCAGAGTGGTTGACAAATGGAATGCATTAGGAAGCGATGTGGTGGAGGCCAACTCCATACACAGTTACAAGTGTAGATATGATAGAGCCCAATAGGCTCAGGAAACTGTACACCTGTTGATTGATGGTTGAGAGGCGGGACCAAAGAGCCAGAGCTCAGCCCCCGCAAGCACAAGTAGGTGAGTACAACTAGGTGAGTACACACACACACACACACACACACATATATATATATATATATATATATATATATATATATATATATATATATATATATATATATATATATATATATATATATATATAATGTGAGTTGGCAACAGTGGGGACAGCAGCGGGGCTTGCTAGTCACAGGTATTAGACCTGTGATATTCGACTCCACTTCCTGCTAGTGGAGGAAAGCTTGTGTTGTGTAGTTGCCAGAAAGTTCCTCTTTATTATTATATATGAATAATTATGTTTTATAGAAAAATCATTACCTCTGTTTATGCATGTAAATTTAATCATTCTAATTAAGTTATTTTAATGTTTGTTTTTGCATTGTATTGTTGCTCATTAAGCAAGTTAATTTTGTATAAAGTTACCATTCGTTATGTTTCGTGGGAGCGAATGTGGAGCATCCTGACGCCACGTTAGTCAGTAGCTGGTAGACTGGCCTCGGGTCAACTGGTCTGATTACGGATAAGTCTGTTCTGTGTACTTTTCTTTTATGTTTAGTAGGTATATTTATCTGGGTAGCTAACCCTTGTTATATTATTACATAATAGTCCACCTGATTACTATTATATAAAAGTGAAACATTAAGTTAACATTAATACACATTTTTATGTTTATATAAATATTTTATATACATGTGTGATATTTTTTCCCTGGTGATTTTCTTTCTAATTATATTGTATGTACATAACTACGAGGTTACACTGGTTGCACGTGTGTAGATACAGATTCACATACATCTCCCTAGCATGTTAACTTCATGTCTCTGTAAGTGCAACGAACCGTATGTACAGGTACGTAACAATCAAAACACTCAGTAATATTCACTTTAGTGAGACAGTAGTGTGGTTAGACAATGAAGCAGTCTTACAGTGGATAAAAAACAACAACAATACTCCCTACGTCAGCAACAGACTCATGGAAATTCGAGAACTGTCTGCTGGTTACAAATTGAGACGTCCCCACCAAAGACAATCCAGCTGACCATTTATCCAGAGGTTAACTCTAAAACAGTTAGTTAAAACCGAGAAGTGGTTTACTGGACCCCAATGGTTGATTAGTGGTCAGTGGCCTAAACAAAGGCCACAAGTCATTGTGTCCAATACACTACCTGCTTTGTAGATCCAGAACGCCCTCGAATTTTAGCTATTAACCCGCATCATTACTCCAGTTTGGGCAAATTGCTAAGAGTTACTGAAATTTTACTAGACTTCCTCAACAAGATAGGGATTAAATATTGATTTCCAGTCCAATCAAATACTGGGTCAAACAAGCTCAACAAGAGACTTATGGGAGAGAATATGAACAACTTCCAGATAAATAAACTAAGTCTCTGGGCATTTGGTTTGATTCAAGTAATCATAATATACTAAGGTGTGGAGGACGTCTGCCTCATGCTGAAATAAATTTAGATGCAAAGAATCCTATGCTTCTACCTCGTGACCACATCATAACTAAACTCATAGCTCTACATTACCATGAACATGGTTCACTACACGGTAGAGTGTTAGATACTCTAACTGATCTTAGACAGAAATTACAGCTTACGAGAAATATGGAACCATCTATAGGTGCATTCAGTGCTCGAACAGAGACAGTGCCACTGGAAATTTATTCTACCACGAGCCCCGTGGCAAGGTGGCTTTTATGAGCGCATGGTAGGGACGACCTTAAGAAAGGCACTTCACAGACAGAAAATTAGCCTTATTGAATTGCAAACCCTTGTCACAGAAATTGAGGCGCAAGTCAATAACAGACCATTGACCTATCCTTCAGATGATTCTCCCAGAAAAACCCTTAAGCCCCTCTCATCTGATTCATGGTAGTCTTCTGAGTCCTGTAATATCTCTAGCAGACGAGGACCCAACTGACCCTTCATGTGTTAGAGCAAGTGACTTAGTGGAAAGTTACAAACACCTTTGGAGAGTGCTAGAAAAATGGAATGAAGTATGGACTCGTGAATATCTCACTGCTCTGAGAGAGTATCATTATGGAGCTGCAAGCCCATATAACAAAGTTCAACTCAAACCAGGTGATCTAGTCTTAGTAGACAGTGATAGACCCAGGTCAGATTAGCCTCTAGGCAAAATTGTTGATGTTCATCCTGATCGCCAAAGTATATTACGAATAGTTAAGGTTCAGTGTTGTGGCACTACTACTTTAAAAACCCTAGAAAACTAATACCTGTAGAATTAGCGGAACATGTATGTTTTACAGACGTACCTGTACCCCAAGTTTCAGAGGACAGTGATTCTGTCCAACAGAGCACAAGACCATCTAGAGTCGCTGCTCAGCAATGTAAGCTGAAACTCGAGCAATATTTTGTTCCTGCCTGAGTGCAGAGAATTCATCATTTCAGTTTAAGGTGATCGTGATGTGCTTGTGATTGGTTGATGTCCAGTAACTCGACAGCTACAAGTCACAATGACCTTAGAGAGTAACTTCACTGTAGTATCGAAGTCTCCTTGATCTTGAACAACCTAATCATTAATATTTTCATTCTTTAATTAATGTATAACAATGTAGATTACAGTTTATACAGCATTATCATTTTGTCTCATTACAGATCAAAACCATCTGTTCTTTAGAATATTTCGGAGTTTGCAGAACCATTCAGTGACTAAGTAATTCAACCATCACACGTCATAGTGACCTTGGTCATTGAATCTAATGTAGGCTTTAGAGAGTTCTTGATTATAGATGACTTAATCATTCAATATTTTCAATACTTAATTGATGTTCCCATAATGACTTTGAGTCACATCTGTGCCTAGAGGCTAATGTAGATTACAGTTTATTACAGCATTATCATTTGTCTTACAGATCAAAACCATCTATTCTTAGAATATTTCGGAGTTTGCAGAACCATTCAGTGACTAAGTAATTCAACCATCACACGTCATAGTGACCTTGGTCATTGAATCTAATGTAGGCTTTAGAGAGTTCTTGATTATAGATGACTTAATCATTCAATATTTTCAATACTTAATTGATGTTCCATAATGACTTTGAGTCACATCTGTGCTGCAGATTCGGGACATCCGTTATGTGCGTACTAACATACTAACATGCTAACCCATGAATATAACTTCTGAGTAGAGAGACAGGTACGTGAGTACTAAAACCTGAACTGTGACCCGAGATCTCTTCCCCTGGAGTTATGTTGGAAATATTCAACACTTACCTAGCTAGAGCGAAGCGGTCATCTTACCGACCAGGTGGTGCACGGAATTTACTTAATTTAACGGGCCATTCAGAGGACATTTATGCTGCAACGAGTGTCTGGGCACCGCAGTGACTCTAGCATTGATCAAATAGTCGATTCGGTGAGCACCAACTGGTTAGGTTGCATTGTTTTGTACTTATTGAGATCTCTTTAAGATAAATGTGTAAACTTGCTCGTCATTATGACGTATGTCTCGTCTTATTAACAAAAAGTAAGCCCCATTCTGGACTACGTTCTCCCATTTATTTAGAGATAGAAAAAATTTAATTTCGAAGTAGACAGTTTTACAAATCCATTGTAATTTCAACTCGTGCCAGAACAACACGAGGAAGATAAGCCTTTCCTCCATGCGTGATCCAGGACCGCGTGTCTAGACAAGCCTAGTGAAGCGTCTCCTTTGATGCCCACTTCTATCTCGTCCTTACAGCTAAGTTGTCTTAATTATTTTGTAGTACTAACATTAGTGCATTATCGATCTTCCAAATAAGATCGTTTTCATTTAAAAACAGTTTATTAGCCTTTTAATATTTACAGATATCCTCCATATATCTTAATGGCGCAATGATGTCAATTGACATTATTTCATTGTATAATAATATAATTTCATATCTATGATTTATTCTGATGAAGAACCAGCATCGGATGATTGTGCTAGTTACATTTTAGTTTCTTAGCGCCTGTACCCCCCAATTTGTGCGAGTGAGACTGACTCTTAATTTTACTATAATATACAATCTTATTAATGTTTTCATATTACATTATCAATTCCTTAAAAATCATAGGTTCGTGGATTTATTTCAATNTAGCTGGGTCAAAGAGTTCTTAGTGATAATGCTTCATGTTCATGCAGCCTTTCCTATATATATATATTATATATATATATATATATATATATATATATATATATATATATATCTATATATTACTATATATATCATGTGAGTTGGCAACAGTGGGGACAGCAGCGGGGCTTGCTAGTCACATGTGTTAGACCTGTGATATTAGAGTTCACTTCCTGCTAGAGCACAGGAAAGCTTGTGTTGTTTGGTTGCCAGAAAGTTCCTCTTTATTATTATATATGAATATTATGTTTTATAGAAAAATCATTACCTCTGTTTATGCATGTAAATTTAAGCATTCCTAATTAAGTTATTTTAATGTTTGTTTTTGCACAGTATTGTTGCTCATTAAGCAAGTTATTTTAAATAAATTTACCATTCGTTATGCCGTGAGGGAGCGAATGTGAGCATCCTGACGCTACGTTAGTCAGTAGCTGGTAGACTGGCCTCGGGTCAACTGGTCTGATTACGGATAAGTCTGTTCTGTGTACTTTCTGTTTTTGTTTTAGTAGGTATATTTATCTGGGTAGCTAACCCTTGTTATATTACTACATAATAGTCCTCTGATTACTATTATATAAAGTGAAATATTAAGTTGACATTAATAAACATATTTATGTTTACATAAATATTTTATATACATGTGTGATATTTTTTTCCCCTGGTGATTTTCTTTCTAATTATATTGTATGTACGTAACTACGAGGTTACACTGGTTGCACGTATGTAGATAAAGATTCACATACATCTCCCTAGCGCGTTAAATTCTTGTCTCTGTAAGTGCAACGAGCCGTACGTACGGGTACGTAACATATTTTGGGGGCCAAGGTCCGGATGTTGTTTCCCACATATTTAAAATCTTTGCTAATCTAACCTTGCCTTCCTAGGAACAAGTGTGCTTTAAGAAATTTATGCCATGCCAGAGTCGTCCTGTGTAACTAGTAATCTACCTTTCACGATTTTGGAGGTAAGTCATCCTATTTTTTGTTTGCGCAGTGAGGCCAACAAATTTTCAGTGTCGTGTCAATATAAGGTGAAGTGTGTAGTGCCGTGCCATTCTGTTAATTATTTAGCTAGTATAGTGTCAAGTGTTAATTAACAATGGAGGATCAAGTGGAGTCGTTGCTGGCTAATCCAGATTTTGAGGGAATTAAAAGCCTAAAACGTCTGCCTTAATAAATATGGCAAACAAGTTTGAATTACCAGCCAACAATAAAATGAATAAGGCACAAATTCTGAGAGTGATAGTGACCCATTTAGTAGAAAATGGTGAGTAAGGAGAAGAATTTCTGGATGAGGTACGAGAGGAGACAGGTGAGCAGATTGCTTTAAGGCGTTTTGAGTTGGAAGCGCAAGTAGCATATGCTAGCTTGAGGCTCGAGAGAAAGAATGTGAATTTGAAAAGCAACAGAAAACATTAGGGATGGAATCTCAACAGAGAGAGCTTGAAGCTCGACGGTTAGAAATTGAAGCTAAGGCTAGACAGCCACAGCTAGAAAATGAGGCACAAGATCATAGACTTATAGCACAATTACAGCTAGAAGCAACAAAGAAACAGCAGTTAGAAATTCAAAAACAAATGGCTGAGGCTAATATCCAAACTGGAGCACAGCGATTGGCAGCTGGGCAAGGTAATACTAGCAATGTTCCTAATAGTAATGATAGTAATTCAATTAGAGTTAGTAAGTACATAAAGTTACCCAAGTTCAATGAGGAGGACCCTGAGGTTTTCTTTTCACATTTCTCTAAAATTGCAGTCAGTATGAACTGGCCAATGGATCAATGGGTTGCAATCATGCAAAGTCAATTAAGAGGGAGAAGTCAGGAGGTTTTTGCATCCTTGCCTGATGAAAATAGTTTTGATTTATGAGTTTGTTAAGAAAAGCATCTTAAATGCTTAGCAGTTGAATCCTGAAGCACACAGACAAAAGTTTAAAAATTAAAGAGGGCAAGTGAACAGACAATTGCAGAATTCATTAGGTTAAAAACCAATTACTGTAACAGATGGCTTAAATCACTTTCAATAAATGAGTATGATGCTCATAAGAATCTTCTTATAACAGAAGAAGTGTTGTCATGTCTCCCAGATAAATTGTCTACTTTTATGGCAGAGCAGAAAAGCATAACAGACATTTATGAGCTGTCAAAGCTCGCTGATGAGCATGAGTTGTTAACTACGGCACATTTTAAAGCCCAATCACCTAAGTTTAACTGTAAAGTAAATTATAATGCTCACAGAACTCCTTATCAGAACCAATCCAGTACTAGTGCTCCAGTTACTCCCATGAACCTAATGGGAGTAACTGGTGTACAAAACCAGTTAACATCTCCGAATATATAATGGGAGATGTACAAAACCTAATCCTGCTACTCCATTGTCAGGAATATCAAATATTAGTAATGTTAATTCTAAACATACAATTGGTTCCACAGGTGTGTCCACTGTAAGGCACTGTTCCCATTGTAAGAGAAAAGGCCATGTGATTAATTCCTGTTTTAATTTGCATCCTGAGTTACGACCAACTGGTCTCATTTATTGTAGAGGTGTGCAGAATAAATTAACTAATGAACATGTCACTGTAAACCCTAATTGGGTGAAACAGTATTCTCCATATGTCTTCAGGTGAAGTTTTGTGTATTAATGGGAAATGGAAGCAAGTGGTTCTTCTTCGTGATACTGCTGCTTCCCAAACTTTAATTTCTGCCAGTATACTTTCTAATGTTGCAAAGAGAGACACAGAAAAGTCTGTAGTTCTACAGAGTGTTGCAGGATGTGAAACTGTACCTCTGATAGATGTTAATTTGAGATCCACCATTACTCCAAGTGTATGCACTGTGGGTGTTAGTACCCAGTTGCCCATCCTAGGTGTGGATGTTATATTGAGTAATGATGTGGCCATAAATCATGTTGTGGGTGAGAATGATCCCCGTTTGTGTAAACAGCCAGTTGCAGACCCTGTTGTTTATTCTGCCTGTGCTGAAGTTAGTTCTATGAATGAACAATCAGTTGTAGTAGATGGTTTTGTCCATCCTACCTGTGCTGATGTCAGTACTGTTTTTTATCCAGTTGTCAGTTCTGATGTTACTCAAGTAATTGTTCCAGTAACCAGTTCCCCTTCAGGGGAGAAGTGGAATGTGGATGTTCAAGATTCATGTGTGGCCAACCTAGTTGTTGAGAGTAAGCCTAGTACTATGAGTCTGCTTTATTCCAATCCAGTAGATGATTTGGAGAAGGATGTCCATGTACCATTGTCTAGCCCGCTCACTATGAACGTTGTGCCAGGAGTTGAGAGAAACTTAAAGGCCACGACTCTATTGTATTCTAGCCAAATGAATGGTTTAAGACGAGATGTCGGGTTGGCAGAAGTATTCCCGCTCACTCCAAGTTTAAAATCAGTTGACCAGTTAGGATCAGTTGTCGAGAGTAAGTCTGTTGTAGAGACCCCGCCTCACCCTAGTCAAGGTGATAGTAAACGGGAGGCGGTCAAACTACCTGTTACTTGCCCGCTCACTTCAGATTCAGAGTCATTTAGTTTATGTAAGATGAGTAGAACTGACCCCAAGATTTCAGAGAGAAGCAAGGAGACAGTCTGTACGGTAGATCCAGTTCTGGAGAGAGTGGGAAAGCAGCCAGAGGATCAGCTTCTGTTGAGTAGATGGAGACACATTAAGCCTCCCTCTTCAGTTGTCTGTGAGGATGTGACCCAGCTTGGTGGTGTTACTGATTGTGAGCAGACAGTACTCCAAGCAGCTCCAGATGTCATGGGAGGAAATTTCGGTAAATTGTGTATAACCATTAAGGGTGGTAAAGTTTTTTTTGGGTCTAAATTGCAGAGTTTTGTGGTTTGTGATTCTTATTCCATGGGGAGTAAATATTTGTCATTGCGTGAATTGAGTCAGAATGTGTGTAGGATGTTGTTGCAATCTATTTTTATTCCGCAGGAGCCATTGTCTTTTGAAGAAAGGGACTGTGGGACATCTTTGTCTAATCTTGTGGTTGAGCAGAGAGAGTTTACTCAAGTAGTTTGTGCATCTAATTGTTCTTTGGAAGTGGTGAGTCATACTAGAGCAGTGTCTCTACTTTCAGATCCAACTTATTTGGATGAACGAGTAGTGAATAACATGTATGTTCCACTCAAGTGTGGTGTTGACTTTCAGAGTCAAATTAGTGTTGAAGGAGTTAATCATACTTGGGAGCAGAGGTTCGAGTCTCCAAGTGTGTGTTTCAAGTTGGGGGATAAGGTTATCCTACCTAGTTTTAATAATTGTGAAGGGTTACATATTATCCTTGTGTGGTTCCCAGGTAATCTGCTTTGCATCTTCAAGATGATAAGATCCTTAAACCTCTTGTTTGATTGTCACCAGAAGGAAGTCACTTGGGATGTGAAATCCATGGTAAGGGTTGTCAAGGTTTCAACATGTTTTTGTTAGTTTTTTGGAAGACTTGAAGGCTTATGAGAGTGTGTGTTATATTCAAGTCCACCATCAGAGGGTGTGAACTTGTTTTTGGAGTTGTGATTGAGATATGGTGCCTAGGCATAAGCCTGGTTTCTTTCACTGATCATCATGTCAGAATTATGAGGAAATTGACTTACGTGTTTCTTAAGGATCATCTAAGTCAGTTCGATCAGGTAGTCTTTGCACTTATCTTGGGTTGTATTTATTGGTTTGGAGGTCAAAGGTTTGCTAAGTCGTTGTGTGTGAAGAAGTTTTATATGTAATTGTGAGGTTTAATGCTAATTTCTCTAATTTTAGTATCCTTTGGGCGAGAGTATGTGTTCCACAGAGGATCAAGTGTGACGAGAAACAGATGTCTTTGTCAGGGCATACCCAGGAGAAGTCCCTAAACTACTTAACATCCAGTCAGCTTCAATTAAGCAGTTCAGCTCCAGAAAAAAGGAGTAATGGGAAAGGGATTCTGTCTTGGAAAATTCACCATATAGCATATGGATAATATGGAATCATGGGACTGATCTCAGATAAATAGTACCTTACCTTACCTTGAGGATACCTTGAGGTGCTTCCGGGGCTTAGCGTCCCCGCGGCCCGGTCATCGACCAGGCCTCCTGCTTGCTGGACTGATCAACCAGGCTGCTGGACGCGGCTGCTCGCAGCCTGACGAATGAGTCACAGCCTGGTTGATCAGGTATCCTTTGGAGGTGCTTATCCAGTTCTCTCTTGAACACTGTGAGGGGTTTGCCAGTTATGCCCCTTATGTGTAGCGGGAGCGTGTTGAACAGTCTCGGGCCCCTGATGTTGATAGAGTTCTCTCTCAGAGTACCAGTTGCACCTCTGCTTTTCAACGGGGGTATTCTGCACATCCTGCCATGTCTTCTGGTCTCATGTGATGTTATTTCTGTGTGCAGGTTTGGGACCAGCCCCTCTAATATTTTGCACGTGTAAATTATTATGTATCTCTCCCGCCTGCGCTCAAGGGAATACAGATTTAGGCTCTTTAGTCGGTCCCAATAGTTTAGATGTTTTACTGAGTGGATTCTAGCAGTAAAGGACCTCTGCACGCTCTCCAGGTCAGCAATTTCTCCAGCTGTGAAAGGGGCTGTCATTGTGCAGCAGTACTCCACTCTAGAGAGCACAAGCGTTTTGAAAAGTGTCATCATCGGTATAGCATCTCTAGTGTGAAAAGTTCTTGTTATCCAACCTGTCATTTTTCTTGCGGTTGTGACGGCTACTTTATTGTGTTCGTTAAAGGTAAGGTCTTCCGACATGAGTACACCCAGATCCTTTACATTGCCTTTTCGTTCTATGTTATGATTTGTCTGAGTTTTGTACGTGGTTTCCGTTTTTATATTTTCATTTTTTCCATAGCGCATGAGCTGGAACTTATCTTCGTTAAACACCATATTATTTTCTGTAGCCCATAGAAAGACCTGATCTACATCTGACTGGAGGTTTGCCGTGTCCTCTATGTTGCCTACTCTCATGAAGATCCTAGTGTCATCTGCAAAGGATGAAAAAGTGCTATAGGTTGTGTTCTTGTCTATGTCCGATATGAGGATGAGAAAAAGTACTGGAGCAAGCACAGTACCCTGGGGGACTGAGCTCTTAACGGTTGATGGGCTGGATTTTATTTTGTTGACTATTACACATTGGGTTCTGTTGGTCAGGTAATTGTAGATCCATCTGCCTATTTTTCCGGTAATTCCTTTTGAGCCCATTTTATGTGCAATAACACCATGGTCACATTTATCAAAAGCTTTTGCGAAATCTGTGTAAATTACATCAGCATTTTGTTTGTCTTCCATAGCATCTAATGCCATATCATAGTGGTCCAGCAACTGCGACAGGCAAGAGCGCCCTGTTCTGAAACCATGTTGTCCGGGGTTATGGAGATGCTGTGATTCCATGTATTTTGTGAGTTTACTTCTTAGCACTCTCTCAAAATTTTTTATGATGTGCGATGTTAATGCTATCGGTCTGTAATTTTTTGCCTCTGCCTTATTTCCTCCTTTATGAAGTGGTGCTATCTCTGCTGTTTTTAGTATATCAGGAATAACGCCAGGATTTAGGCTTTGTCTCCACAGAATGTGAAGGGCCTGCGATAGTGGTTTTTTACAGTTCTTGATGAATATGGTGTTCCAAGAATCCGGGCCTGGTGCAGAGTGCATAGACATACTGTTTATGGCTTCTTCAAAATCCAGTGGGAATAGGGTGACGTCTGATATATGATTTGATGTTGCTATCATATCCATGAAAAATTCATTTGGGTTATCGATCTTTAGTGCGTTTAATGGCTCGCTGAAGACAGAGTCGTACTGCTTCCTCAGTAGCTCGCTCATTTCTTTGTTGTCATCGGTGAAAGTTCCATCTCCCTTTCGCAAGGGCCCGATACTAGATGTGGTTTTTGATCTTGACTTTGCATTGGAGAAAAAGTATTTCGGATTTCTCTCTATTTCACTGATGGCCTTTTGCTCTCTTTGCCTCTCCTGGGTTTTGTATGATTCTTGTAGCTTGAGTTCAATTGTTCCTATTTCTCTACCTAACCTTCGCCGTTCTTGAGATAGGGTGCGACACTCAAGTTGTTCCGCGATTCGTTTTCTTCGCCTATATAGGGAACGACGTTCTCGTTCCAATCTGCATCTCTTCCTCTTTTTTCTTCGGGGGATGCGGTTTGAACATATTTCTAGTGCTACTGAGTTTATTTTTTCCAGGCACTGGTTCAGGTTCGCATTTTCTAGCTGTTCTTCCCAGTTTATTTCTGCGAAGTCCTGGTTTATTTGCTCCCAGTTTATCTTGTGACGGTAACATGTTGGAAATGGTGGTCGGCAGTCTTCCAAATAGCAGATGTCAATGCTGGGCCACATACATGTAAGTTATAAAAAAAAGGAAGAAAAAGAGTGACTGCTTGTCTGATAATCTGTGGTAAGGTAAGATACACGAAAACACAAATATAAAAAATGCACTTTACTTAATCTAGAAAACAAAATAAAATAAAGACAATTCCTTGGCATTTAAAATAATGTAAAAGTAAAACACGTAAAAATATATAACAAACTGAAAAGGGGGGAACTGGTTACGTTAACAGGAATACAAAGATAAATGGTGCTGGGAATATAGGCGCAAGCTATCAACCTCTATTTGATCACACATGGTGGGTCAAGTAGGTGTTCACAGCAAGAGCACTAGATATATTCTGACTGGAGAACTGCTGGCGGTCCTGACATTGGCTTGCAAGGAATGTGATTGGCGTGGAGCTGGAGTGGTGTGTTGTTGAACGGCCAATGAGAATGCAGGACGGCCGCAAGTCGGTAGTTTGGCTGGGAGTAGCAGTTGGCGGGTCGACCAGGTGTGCAGGAGTGGGGGGAGGGGGAGTTTGCAGGTGCGTGGCTGGTCTTGATATACGTTTAAGCCACTGAAAACGTATCTTGAATATTGGGTTGGTCGTGACGCTAGAAGAAGGAGCAGGCTCAATCTCTGGGAAGAGATTATCATCACAACTCTCCCCCGAAGCCTGCGGTTCTGGTGGAGTCACGTTCACGGGAGGTGGAGTGGGAGGTGGAGCAGGCTCTACCTCAGTGATGCTGGAGAGGACGTCTGATATGATGTAGTTAGATTTCTGAGTGTAGCAATCTCCATGCTGAAATGATGTAGCTGGCAAGCCCATTATAGAAGTAGTCGATGGTTGAGTTGGGCTGTCTGTAGGAAATGAAGATGGTTGTGGTCCATGTAGATGGTGGTGGACTGAGTACTTTGCTGGTATGGAGCAAAGTGTTGCCTGTTCAGGACGACGAGTTGCTCCTTGTTGCTCGTGGTGTCGTTTATGGTAGTTGGTATATAGTCTCTCTTCGCCTTGTTGTACCAGGTCACCCACGTTGCCGGTACCACTGGCGTCGCTATGGAGGATGGGAGACTTGATGATATCTGGCGAGGCGAGAGAAGTATTAGAATATGATAAAGGAGCACAATTACTGTCCTGAAGGTGATTATAAATGTCAGTAAGGATTTCCGAATTAGAAAGCGCTGTCTCAGTGTCAGTGTTTTCGGCAGGAGAAGCAGGGAAGGTCTCACTGTGGCTGTATGGACCTGTAAATGAGGTAAGGTTGGTTAACACAGTGGGAGGAACCCCATGATAGGGCTTGAGCAGATTGATGTGGCACAGCTGGGTCTTCCGCCGCCTATCGGGGGTCTCGAGAACGTAGTTGAAGTTGTTCCGGCACTCCTTAACACGGTAGGGTCCTGAGAACCTGTTCTGCAAAGGAGAACCTGGGATAGGGAAATAGGCAAGAACTAAGTCTCCCGGTTTAAACTTCCTTACTTGGCAGTGTTGGTCATAACGAGTCTTCATCCTCTCCTGGGCTTTCTGTAGGTTGTTGCTAGCAAAGGAATGGACCCTCTCTAGAATGTGTTGGAGGTTTTGAAGATACTGGGGCACATTCTGATGCTCACTGAAGGTGGCATCACGTAGAGAATCCTTGAAAGCCTTGAGAGTACGGCACTTACGTTACGTAGAGCATCTCATAAGGAGATACTCTAGTGACTCGTTGGGAAGACTTCTGAAAATACACATAATGAGATCAAGTTGCCTATCCCAATCCTTTGAGGTCTCATTGCAAAACTTTTTTAAGAGTGCCTTGATAGTCTGATGACTACGCTCGAGAGAACCCTGTGAAGCAGGATGATAGGGGCTGGACAGTACCTGTTTGATGTTGAACTCCTCCAGAGTCCGTTTGAAAAGATCACTGGTGACGTTGGTGCCACAGTCGCTCTGTATCTCCCTCGGAAATCCATACTGGGTGAAGATTTTCAATAAATTCTTCACCACTGTAGCAGCCGTAATGTTTTTCACTGGAACTGCTATGGGGAATCTGGTGGTAGGACACAGGATAGTTAAGATATAGGCGTTGCCTGCACTGGTCCGAGGCAAGGGACCAACACAGTCAATAATAAGTCTGTGGAACGGTTCCTCAGGCACCTGGATGGGTATCAGTGGTGCTCTGGGAATGGAAACGTTGCCAGTAGTAGTCTTGTCGAATTCCATGGTAAGTCTTGTTGAACCCGTAGTGTGACAATGCTCCGTGGGCCAGGTGTAGAATCGTGGGCCGCAGGCTGGTAGGAATCACTAGTTGTTCAACGTCTGCCCAATCGTCCTCGTCCTTCAGTTTACTGGGTCTATACCAGATAGAGTAATTCGTTCTCCATAAAGAACCCAGGAACACTGTCGGATTGGGTCTCAGCCTGAAAGAATAATGGTGTCAAGGTAAGATCATCTCTCTGTAACTTACGGAACTCCAAAGCGGTCAGATTTGGGGGTAGTTTCGAAGGGTCCTGAGGGACAGCGGTAGCAGTAGAGTCAGCTGGTTGTGGTCGTGCAGCTTGAGCACGGGTGGTCACCACAACAGGAGGAGAACCTTCATCACTCTCTTGAACCTTTGCTGGAACATGCTCAAAAATCGGGTTATCCAACACAGAGTTGCTCACCTGGGATATGTCCTTGACGATCAGGTTGTTTGGTTGTTGGTCTTCTGCCAAGTCGTTGCCTAGGAGAAGTTGCACTCCAGGCATGGGAAAAGGCTTTTCCCTGACGGCGACTTTGACTTCACCGGTCACGAAGGGACAATCTAGGTAAACTCTGTCAAGAGGATAAGGAGTAGTAGCAGTAAGGTCAGTGATGAATACAGTCTCTCCTGTGTAGGCGACGTTGGGCACAGCTGATTTCAAGACGATCGATTGTAGAGCCGCTGTGTCCCGCAGGATCTTAAGTCCAAAACGTCCCTCTGAATCTGAACCGTGGGTAGTGATAGTTCCTGGATATAGATGCTTGCTAAAGAGAGAGAGATCATTAGCATGAACACCAATATTCATTACAGGCTTACCGGACTTAGGGTGAGTAGGTTTGGGCTTAGGAGGTTCTAGGTTACCTTTTGATTGGGACTTACCACATTTTTCTATGGTATGTCCATAGAGTCGACAATACCTGCAGTACAGTTGAGAGGTACCTTGATCTGGGCTCGCTTTCTCGTAACTGTGCCAAGACTTCTTACTGGTAGGTTCTGGTGTCAGCCGGTGGATGTGGCTGTAAGTGTCAGCTGACTTCGCGCACTTCACCAAATCGGTCTCTTCTTTGTCTGCTAAGTATAGGCGGACAGGAGGAGGTACACGTCTCAAAAATTCTTCAACCAATATGAGGTTGACAAGCTCTGGAAAAGTAGAGACATGTGCTGCCTCTAGCCATTTCATGAAATATCTCTGTTTGGTGTTAGCAAATTCTAAGAAGGTGGTGGTACTTGCCTTGACGTAGTCACGGAACTTTCGTCGATAGCTTTCGGTGGAGAGAAGGTAGGCGTCCAACACAGCTTGCTTCAAGGTGGTGTAGTCGTTTTCTGATGCCAAAGTGCTGAGTGTGACGGCTGCTTTACCTGTTAAATGTACTCGGAGAAGGGTAGCCCATTGGTCGTCAGGCCAACTAAGTTGATTAGCAAGGGTCTCAAAAGTAGTGAAGAACACATCAACCTCCGTTTCTATGAACGGGGGCATTAACTTACTTGCATGGGAGACATTGAAACTGGGAGGAAGACTAGCTGCAGCTTGCTGGAGTTGAGCTTGGTGTGCAGCGTCCCTCGTGAGTTCTCGGTCACGACATTCTAGAACTGTTTCCGCTGCCGTTTGTCGTGTTCACGTTGTATCTCGAGTCGCTCCTTGTATAAGGCCAACTCACGTTCACTTTCTTCTTTCTTCAGTGCGTCCTCTCTTTCACTTTCTTCCTTCCGGATGGCAGCTGCTTCCTTGGCCAAGGCTGCCTCACGCTCCTTGAGGCGGATTTCTCTTTCTTGTTCTTCCCTTCTGATGTCAGCTTCACGCTCTCTGATTGCAGCTGCTTCCTGTTGTTGCTCCCGCTCGATCTTAGCAAGTTCTAGCTTGAGCTTTATTGCTGTCAAATCATGCTTCTCTGAAATGGTATGTTGTTCGTGAGTATTAGAATCTATAATACCTTCATCCGCAAGATAATCTAAAATTATATTATGTATGGCATACTTGTTGGCGTCAGGGGGAACTTCTAATTGATACTCATGTGCAAGAGTTCTCATTTCGACCCTCTTAGCATGACGTAATTTCTCGATTTCACCTTCTGGATCTGCCTTGAAAGTTTGGATACGAAACATGGTAAAAAATGGCAAATAAATGAGACACGAATATACTGTGAGAATATGGTGAATGTCAGAAACAGGAAACGTGGCAACTGATACCTATCCTGTGGAATTATTAATAATTAAAGTTAATTCAAGATGGTAAATGATTAAGGTCGCAGGAAATCTTGTACCTGGTACTCACTGTGGGAGGATAAAGGCAAGAAAATCCTACTAATTAGTTGAAACCGAGTTTTAAAAGACAAGTGAAACACTAAATGGTTCCTAAGGAAATGAGGTAGTCCAAAAATGTAGTCATACCTTGCCGAGTCACTATAGAACATAAGCAAGGTACCCACTGAAATTGAATATGGTATTTACAGAATTAGCGAACTTCGTGCTCAAAAGAAAGAAAGCTAATTCCCTACCTTGAGTAAATACCATCAATTCTGACCAACAAGTAGGGGTGCGAGTGTCAACTGGTGACGAGAACTATCGGCGAGGTCCCAACTCGCCAATAATAGTCCGTGCTAGAGGATCTTTGGCCCTCTTTTTCCTCCTAGAGTCGGATTGCAGAAATTAGGTGCATTAGGACCCGGAGACAGACCACAGTACCAGGGTACCTATGTGATAATCTGTCAAAAATGTGAGAAATATCTGAGGGACAAAAGATGTTAAACACGGGTAATAACACAAGAGGGGGAGACGACCAATTAAGAGTATGACTGCGTCCGACAGTCACCACGTAATCCAAAGTTGTCTCACACTCACCATATGCTACTCCCGTAATGCACAATATACACAGCACCATATAATAATAAACGTGATTAATGTAAATATTGAAAGCAAGGGAATGAAAACCAAGTACGCTTACCACAATTACCAATACCTGAGTGAAGCTCCTAGGACAGGCCCCCAATTATATGTGACGGTAACGTGTTGGAAATGGTGGTCGGCAGTCTTCCAAATAGCAGATGTCAATGCTGGGCCACATACATGTAAGTTATAAAAAAAAAAGGAAAAAAAAAGAGTGACTGCTTGTCTGATAATCTGTGGTAAGGTAAGATACACGAAAACACAAATATAAAAAATGCACTTTACTTAATCTAGAAAACAAATAAAATAAAGACAATTCCTTGGCATTTAAAATAATGTAAAAGTAAAACACGTAAAAATATATAACAAACTGAAAAGGGGGGAACTGGTTACGTTAACAGGAATACAAAGATAAATGGTGCTGGGAATATATGCGCAAGCTATCAACCTCTATTTGATCACACAAGGTGAGTCAAGTAGGTGTTCACAGCAAGAGCACTAGATATATTCTGACTGGAAAACTGCTGGCGGTCCTGACATTGGCTTGCGAGGAATGTCATTGGCGTGGAGCTGGAGTGGTGTGTTGTTGAACGGCCAATGAGAATGCAAGACGGCCGCAAGTCGGTAGTTTGGCTGGGAGTAGCAGTTGGCGGGTCGACCAGGTGTGCAGGAGTGGGGGGAGGGGGAGTTTGCAGGTGCGTGGCTGGTCTTGATATACGTTTAAGCCACTGAAAATGTATCTTGAATATTGGGTTGGACGTGACGCTAGAAGAAGGAGCAGGCTCAATCTCTGGGAAGAGATTATCATCACAATCTGTTTATTATTGAAGTTGAATTTGCTGAAATCTCCTCCACCGGGAATCTGAGCTGGTTTTGAAGGTCTATTCTCCATGGTTGTCATAACTTCAATTAAGTTGTGATCTGAGTAACAGGTATTTGTAATCATTATGTTCCTGATAAATTCATCATTATTAGTGAAAATGAGGTCCAGCGTGTTCTCCTTCCTAGTTGGTTCTACTATTTGCTGGTTTAAGGCAAACCTGTCGCACATCCGTAGCAGGTCATTTGCATGTGCCTGTTCATTAAGGCTATTTCCTGGTATTCTTTCTGATATTACTTTATTAGCCAGGTGCTTCCATACATACATGTATGGAAGCACATATACATGCTTCCAGGTGCCGTAGGTTGAAGTCCCCGAGCAGGATGATGTTCGGAGCTGGATTTGTGAGGCTTTACAAGCAGTGTTCTACTTTCATTAGTTGGTATTTAAACTGCTGAGGGTTTGCCTCCGGTGACTTATATACAAGGACAATAACTACATTTAGAATTTTGATTATCAGCACTTCCACCATATCATTTGAGGTGTTTAGCAGCTCAGTACAGATGAGTGTGTCTTTGATGTATAGGCTGACCCCACCCTGGAGCCGGTGTTTCCTATCACAACTGAAAAGATTGTACTCTGAGATCCATATTTCACCATCATGGTAGTCCTTTGTGTGGGTTTCTGTTAGGGCTGCAAACACTGCATTTGCCTCATGAAGGAGACCATCTATAAAGTGAACATTGTTGGATTTGCATGTTTTTATACCTTGAATGTTGGCAAATATAAATGATGTTATCGTGGTAGTGGAAGTGCTGGATGCCTTACTTGGTGTTAATATCTGAGGCTCCGGTAAGGAGGCCACTGTGTTTGCGTCCAGGGTGTGTTGTTTTCGAAGTGATTCGTCCAGTTTCGGTATTGGGGCGAGTGTTGTGTGGTGTAGTACCTGTGTGTTTGTTGGTAATGTGTATTCCAGTCTTGTGGGAATCTCCCTTTCCCT
>WNGS01165523.1:5561268-5614389 GCA_020271785.1 Procambarus virginalis
TTTTTTCCCCTGGTGATTTTCTTTCTAATTATATTGTATGTACGTAACTACGAGGTTACACTGGTTGCACGTATGTAGGTAAAGATTCACATACATCTCCCTAGCGCGTTAACTTCTTGTCTCTGTAAGTGCAACGAGCCGTACGTACAGGTACGTAACATATTTTGGGGGCCAAGGTCCTGGATGTTGTTTCCCAAATATTTAAAATCTTTGCTAATCTAACCTTGCCTTCGTAGGAACAAGTGTGCTTTAAGAAAATTTATGCCATGCCAGAGTCGTCCTGTGTAACTAGTAATCTACCTTTCACGATTTTGGAGGTAAGTCATCCTATTTTTTGTTTGCGCAGTGAGGCCAAACAAATTTTCAGTGTCGTGTCAATATAAGGTGAAGTGTGTAGTGCCGTGCCATTCTGTTAATTATTTTAGCTAGTATAGTGTCAAGTGTTAATTAACAATGGAGGATCAAGTGGAGTCGTTGCTGGCTAATCCAGATTTTGAGGGAATTAAAAGCCTAAAACGTCTGCCTTAATAAATATGGCAAACAAGTTTGAATTACCAGCCAACAATAAAATGAATAAGGCACAAATTCTGAGAGTGATAGTGACCCATTTAGTAGAAAATGGTGAGTAAGGAGAAGAATTTCTGGATGAGGTACGAGAGGAGACAGGTGAGCAGATTGCTTTAAGGCGTTTTGAGTTGGAAGCGCAAGTAGCATATGCTAGCTTGAGGCTCGAGAGAAAGAATGTGAATTTGAAAAGCAACAGAAAACATTAGGGATGGAATCTCAACAGAGAGAGCTTGAAGCTCGACGGTTAGAAATTGAAGCTAAGGCTAGACAGCCACAGCTAGAAAATGAGGCACAAGATCATAGACTTATAGCACAATTACAGCTAGAAGCAACAAAGAAACAGCAGTTAGAAATTCAAAAACAAATGGCTGAGGCTAATATCCAAACTGGAGCACAGCGATTGGCAGCTGGGCAAGGTAATACTAGCAATGTTCCTAATAGTAATGATAGTAATTCAATTAGAGTTAGTAAGTACATAAAGTTACCCAAGTTCAATGAGGAGGACCCTGAGGTTTTCTTTTCACATTTCTCTAAAATTGCAGTCAGTATGAACTGGCCAATGGATCAATGGGTTGCAATCATGCAAAGTCAATTAAGAGGGAGAAGTCAGGAGGTTTTTGCATCCTTGCCTGATGAAAATAGTTTTGATTTATGAGTTTGTTAAGAAAAGCATCTTAAATGCTTAGCAGTTGAATCCTGAAGCACACAGACAAAAGTTTAAAAAATTAAAGAGGGCAAGTGAACAGACAATTGCAGAATTCATTAGGTTAAAAACCAATTACTGTAACAGATGGCTTAAATCACTTTCAATAAATGAGTATGATGCTCATAAGAATCTTCTTATAACAGAAGAAGTGTTGTCATGTCTCCCAGATAAATTGTCTACTTTTATGGCAGAGCAGAAAAGCATAACAGACATTTATGAGCTGTCAAAGCTCGCTGATGAGCATGAGTTGTTAACTACGGCACATTTTAAAGCCCAATCACCTAAGTTTAACTGTAAAGTAAATTATAATGCTCACAGAACTCCTTATCAGAACCAATCCAGTACTAGTGCTCCAGTTACTCCCATGAACCTAATGGGAGTAACTGGTGTACAAAACCAGTTAACATCTCCGAATATATAATGGGAGATGTACAAAACCTAATCCTGCTACTCCATTGTCAGGAATATCAAATATTAGTAATGTTAATTCTAAACATACAATTGGTTCCACAGGTGTGTCCACTGTAAGGCACTGTTCCCATTGTAAGAGAAAAGGCCATGTGATTAATTCCTGTTTTAATTTGCATCCTGAGTTACGACCAACTGGTCTCATTTATTGTAGAGGTGTGCAGAATAAATTAACTAATGAACATGTCACTGTAAACCCTAATTGGGTGAAACAGTATTCTCCATATGTCTTCAGGTGAAGTTTTGTGTATTAATGGGAAATGGAAGCAAGTGGTTCTTCTTCGTGATACTGCTGCTTCCCAAACATTAATTTCTGCCAGTATACTTTCTAATGTTGCAAAGAGAGACACAGAAAAGTCTGTAGTTCTACAGAGTGTTGCAGGATGTGAAACTGTACCTCTGATAGATGTTAATTTGAGATCCACCATTACTCCAAGTGTATGCACTGTGGGTGTTAGTACCCAGTTGCCCATCCTAGGTGTGGATGTTATATTGAGTAATGATGTGGCCATAAATCATGTTGTGGGTGAGAATGATCCCCGTTTGTGTAAACAGCCAGTTGCAGACCCTGTTGTTTATTCTGCCTGTGCTGAAGTTAGTTCTATGAATGAACAATCAGTTGTAGTAGATGGTTTTGTCCATCCTACCTGTGCTGATGTCAGTACTGTTTTTTTATCCAGTTGTCAGTTCTGATGTTACTCAAGTAATTGTTCCAGTAACCAGTTCCCCTTCAGGGGAGAAGTGGAATGTGGATGTTCAAGATTCATGTGTGGCCAACCTAGTTGTTGAGAGTAAGCCTAGTACTATGAGTCTGCTTTATTCCAATCCAGTAGATGATTTGGAGAAGGATGTCCATGTACCATTGTCTAGCCCGCTCACTATGAACGTTGTGCCAGGAGTTGAGAGAAACTTAAAGGCCACGACTCTATTGTATTCTAGCCAAATGAATGGTTTAAGACGAGATGTCGGGTTGGCAGAAGTATTCCCGCTCACTCCAAGTTTAAAATCAGTTGACCAGTTAGGATCAGTTGTCGAGAGTAAGTCTGTTGTAGAGACCCCGCCTCACCCTAGTCAAGGTGATAGTAAACGGGAGGCGGTCAAACTACCTGTTACTTGCCCGCTCACTTCAGATTCAGAGTCATTTAGTTTATGTAAGATGAGTAGAACTGACCCCAAGATTTCAGAGAGAAGCAAGGAGACAGTCTGTACGGTAGATCCAGTTCTGGAGAGAGTGGGAAAGCAGCCAGAGGATCAGCTTCTGTTGAGTAGATGGAGACACATTAAGCCTCCCTCTTCAGTTGTCTGTGAGGATGTGACCCAGCTTGGTGGTGTTACTGATTGTGAGCAGACAGTACTCCAAGCAGCTCCAGATGTCATGGGAGGAAATTTCGGTAAATTGTGTATAACCATTAAGGGTGGTAAAGTTTTTTTTGGGTCTAAATTGCAGAGTTTTGTGGTTTGTGATTCTTATTCCATGGGGAGTAAATATTTGTCATTGCGTGAATTGAGTCAGAATGTGTGTAGGATGTTGTTGCAATCTATTTTTATTCCGCAGGAGCCATTGTCTTTTGAAGAAAGGGACTGTGGGACATCTTTGTCTAATCTTGTGGTTGAGCAGAGAGAGTTTACTCAAGTAGTTTGTGCATCTAATTGTTCTTTGGAAGTGGTGAGTCATACTAGAGCAGTGTCTCTACTTTCAGATCCAACTTATTTGGATGAACGAGTAGTGAATAACATGTATGTTCCACTCAAGTGTGGTGTTGACTTTCAGAGTCAAATTAGTGTTGAAGGAGTTAATCATACTTGGGAGCAGAGGTTCGAGTCTCCAAGTGTGTGTTTCAAGTTGGGGGATAAGGTTATCCTACCTAGTTTTAATAATTGTGAAGGGTTACATATTATCCTTGTGTGGTTCCCAGGTAATCTGCTTTGCATCTTCAAGATGATAAGATCCTTAAACCTCTTGTTTGATTGTCACCAGAAGGAAGTCACTTGGGATGTGAAATCCATGGTAAGGGTTGTCAAGGTTTCAACATGTTTTTGTTAGTTTTTTGGAAGACTTGAAGGCTTATGAGAGTGTGTGTTATATTCAAGTCCACCATCAGAGGGTGTGAACTTGTTTTTGGAGTTGTGATTGAGATATGGTGCCTAGGCATAAGCCTGGTTTCTTTCACTGATCATCATGTCAGAATTATGAGGAAATTGACTTACGTGTTTCTTAAGGATCATCTAAGTCAGTTCGATCAGGTAGTCTTTGCACTTATCTTGGGTTGTATTTATTGGTTTGGAGGTCAAAGGTTTGCTAAGTCGTTGTGTGTGAAGAAGTTTTATATGTAATTGTGAGGTTTAATGCTAATTTCTCTAATTTTAGTATCCTTTGGGCGAGAGTATGTGTTCCACAGAGGATCAAGTGTGACGAGAAACAGATGTCTTTGTCAGGGCATACCCAGGAGAAGTCCCTAAACTACTTAACATCCAGTCAGCTTCAATTAAGCAGTTCAGCTCCAGAAAAAAGGAGTAATGGGAAAGGGATTCTGTCTTGGAAAATTCACCATATAGCATATGGATAATATGGAATCATGGGACTGATCTCAGATAAATAGTAACTTACCTTACCTTGAGGATACCTTGAGGTGCTTCCGGGGCTTAGCGTCCCCGCGGCCCGGTCATCGACCAGGCCTCCTGCTTGCTGGACTGATCAACCAGGCTGTTGGACGCGGCTACTCGCAGCCTGACGAATGAGTCACAGCCTGGTTGATCAGGTATCCTTTGGAGGTGCTTATCCAGTTCTCTCTTGAACACTGTGAGGGGTTTGCCAGTTATGCCCCTTATGTGTAGCGGGAGCGTGTTGAACAGTCTCGGGCCCTGATGTTGATAGAGTTCTCTCTCAGAGTACCAGTTGCACCTCTGCTTTTCAACGGGGGTATTCTGCACATCCTGCCATGTCTTCTGGTCTCATGTGATGTTATTTCTGTGTGCAGGTTTGGGACCAGCCCCTCTAATATTTTCCACGTGTAAATTATTATGTATCTCTCCCGCCTGCTCTCAAGGGAATACAGATTTAGGCTCTTTAGTCGGTCCCAATAGTTTAGATGTTTTACTGAGTGGATTCTAGCAGTAAAGGACCTCTGCACGCTCTCCAGGTCAGCAATTTCTCCAGCTGTGAAAGGGGCTGTCATTGTGCAGCAGTACTCCACTCTAGAGAGCACAAGCGTTTTGAAAAGTGTCATCATCGGTATAGCATCTCTAGTGTGAAAAGTTCTTGTTATCCAACCTGTCATTTTTCTTGCAGTTGTGACGGCTACTTTATTGTGTTCGTTAAAGGTAAGGTCTTCCGACATGAGTACACCCAGATCCTTTACATTGCCTTTTCGTTCTATGTTATGATTTGTCTGAGTTTGTACGTGGTTTCCGTTTTATATTTTCATTTTTCCATAGCGCATGAGCTGGAACTTATCTTCGTTAAACACCATATTATTTTCTGTAGCCCATAGAAAGACCTGATCTACATCTGACTGGAGGTTTGCCGTGTCCTCTATGTTGCCTACTCTCATGAAGATCCTAGTGTCATCTGCAAAGGATGAAAAAGTGCTATAGGTTGTGTTCTTGTCTATGTCCGATATGAGGATGAGAAAAAGTACTGGAGCAAGCACAGTACCCTGGGGGACTGAGCTCTTAACGGTTGATGGGCTGGATTTTATTTTGTGACTATTACACATTGGGTTCTGTTGGTCAGGAAATTGTAGATCCATGCCTATTTTTCGGTAATTCCTTTGAGCCCATTTTATGTGCAATAACACCATGGTCACATTTATCAAAAGCTTTTGCGAAATCTGTGTAAATTACATCAGCGTTTTGTTTGTCTCCATAGCATCTAATGCCATATCATAGTGGTCCAGCAACTGCGACAGGCAAGAGCGCCCTGTTCTGAAACCATGTTGTCCGGGGTTATGGAGAGCTGCTGTGATTCCATGTATTTTGTGATTTACTTCTTAGCACTCTCTCAAAATTTTTTATGATGTGCGATGTTAATGCTATCGGTCTGTAATTTTTGCCTCTGCCTTATTTCCTCCTTTATGAGTGGTGCTATCTCTGCTGTTTTTAGTATATCAGGAATAACGCCAGTATCTAGGCTTTGTCTCCACAGAATGTGAAGGGCCTGCGATAGTGGTTTTACAGTTCTTGATGAATATGGTGTTCCAAGAATCCGGGCCTGGTGCAGAGTGCATAGACATACTGTTTATGGCTTCTTCAAAATCCAGTGGGAATAGGGTGACGTCTGATATATGATTTGATGTTGTATCATATCCATGAAAAATTCATTTGGGTTATCGATCTTTAGTGCGTTTAATGGCTCGCTGAAGACAGAGTCGTACTGCTTCCTCAGTAGCTCGCTCATTTCTTTGTTGTCATCGGTGAAAGTTCCATCTCCCTTTCGCAAGGGCCCGATACTAGATGTGGTTTTTGATCTTGACTTTGCATTGGAGAAAAAATATTTCGGATTTCTCTCTATTTCACGATGGCCTNGGTGAGCCTTCCCTGAACCAGCTCCGCCCACTCTGCCCTCGGCCACTTCTTCAAAGTAGCGACCCTTTCAAAGTGATCGAAGAAGCCCTCAGCCTCATTAGGCACGAAGATTGGCAATCCCTTTATCTTACTCGGCGGTCTTCTTGCTGTGATGGGGCAAGAGGAGCTAGCCCTAGCTCAGCTCGCCTCAGCTCAACCTAATTGTTAGCCTCAACCTCTTGCTGCCTCATGCTCATCTAGCTTCCAGCTAGTATGGAAGGTTGGGTTGGTTGAGCGTCTGTTGGTCTTTGGGCCTGCATTTGAGCGTCTGTTGGTCGACGGAGTGGGACCGTTGCCGCGGACGAAACGAGGGATACCTACCTAATGACAATAATGTGTGCGTCAACCAGATTTCCGGAAGCTGTCCCGATGCGGCGTTTGACGTCGAGAGGAGTAGCCGGGACGCTACAACGATTTTTCTCTTGGGTAGGAATGCCCAGAGAAATTCAAACGGACTGTGGAAGTATATTCCAGTCTAAGTGGTTCAGGCAGACAGTGACAAGTTGGGGAGTGACACAGATTCGGTCGTCGCCCTACCGACCACAGTCGCAGGGGCGATCGAAAGATTCCACTCCACCTTGAAGACGTTTCTGAGAGTGTTCTGCGCTGAGCAGGGAGCTGAGTGGGATGAGGCAGTATACCCTGCGTTGTTTGCCATCCGTAACGCAGGGTAGTAGAATCATTAGGTTTCTCACCTTTCCAGCTGGTATATGGGCACGAGGTGAGAAGTCCTCTGTCCATGCTGAAGGAACAATGGACACCAGGGTGACCGTGGGAGCGGTTAATGAATACATTCTAAAGTTCAAGGAGCGGCTCACCTTAGCAAAGGAACTGGTTGGAAAACATCTGAAGAAGCGCAGCGGAAGATGTCGGATTGGTACGATAAGAGCGCTACGCCTAGGGAGTTCCAAACTGGGTCCCAGGTGATGATATTGCTACCGGGTAGAGTAGAGTGACTGAGTCATGGTTCGAGAAATCATACCAGGTGCTACGGCGGTTGGGTCCTGTGACGTACGAAATTGGTAAGCCGGATAGACTCCGCAAGAAACAGGTGTGTCATGTCGACCGCCTGAAGCCTTTCTCCCTGAAGAAGGAGGAGCCGCCAAGCTGGACCGGACGGCAACTCGAAAACCCCAGAGAAGATGATCCTGTGCGTGCAAGTGGATCAGGAGCTTCCAGAGGAGGAAGGGATGTGGTCCAGGGCGGACGGCACCCGTCTCACCAATTCAGAGAGTTTGTCGAAGATCGGGTATTCAAGCTACAACACCTGGAAGAGCAACAGAGCGCGGACCTGACGAACCTGTTAAGGGAGAATGCCTTTCTCTTCCGACGACTTGCCCCGACGTCACAAAAGTGTAACGCACGAGGTGGAGGTGAGGGACGCCAGGCCCTCAAGCAGAGCGCGTATAGGGTAAGCCCGGAGAAGCAAGAGCTAATGAGGAAGGAGGTGGAGTATCTCCTTGAGAACAACCTTGCAGAGCCCAGCAACAGTGAGTGGAGTTCTCCATGCCTGTTAGTGAAGAAAAGCGATGGTACATTCTGCTTTTGTACGGACTACAGGAAGGTGAACTCCTTCACTGTGGCCGATTCCCACCCCATGCCAAGGGTGAGTGATTGCATTGACCAGGTGGGCAGTGCGAGGTACGTATCCAAGGTCGATCTGCTCAAGGGATACTACTAGATCTCCTTGACTCCCGCGGCCAGGAAAATATCAGCCTTCATGACTCCGGATGGGCTGTACCAATATAAGGTGTTACCCTTTGGAATGAAAAACAGCGGGAGCTGTTTCCAGCGAATGATGAATGAGTTGCACAGGGGCGCCGAAGGCTGCACGGTATATTCGACGACATCGTTGTGTACGCCGACGATTGGAAGACGCACCTGGAAAGGCTCGGAGAATTGTTCAGAGGCTCGAGGAGGCAAACTCTGTGAATTTAGCAAAAAGCGAGTTTGGGAAAGCTCACCTTGAGTACCTTGGTTTCGTGATCGGCCAAGGAGAAGTGACCCCTGTGAATCAAAAGTGTTGGCCATTAGGAATACCCTGCCCAGGACGCGCAAAGAATTGTTAAGGTATCTCGGGATGATAGGATACTATCGTGGGTTTGCAGAAATTTTTCCACAGTAGCACATCCCTTGACGGAGCTCCTCTCCACGAATGTGCGATGGAGATGGGGAGAGGCCTGCCAGGAGACTTTGAGAAGACCAAGGAACTGTTGATGGAGGCCCCAGTGTTATATCTCCAGACTTTTCCGCCAGATTTATCCTGTACGTGGATGCCACGACGTGGATAGGAGCCATGTTGGTTCAAGAGAGGAGTGAAGTACATAGGCCGGTAGCTTTCTACTCTAAGAATTTTGAAATACCAGCGGGCCTATAGTACCGTTGAGAAAGAAGCTTTGGCGCTAGTAATGGCCCTGAAGCATTTCGACGTGGACGTGGGAGGAGGGGCAAGACCTGTTCTTGTGTTCACGGATCATAACCCTCTAACCTTTTTGTACAAAATGAGGAACTCCAACCACGACTGACGAGGTGGGCACTACTGCTGCAGGAGTACTGGCTGGATATAAAACACATCAAAGGAAGGACAACGTGGTGGCAGATGCCCTGTCTCGTATGCACTAACCAGACATGACTCTTATTTTAAGGGGAGGGGTATGTGACAGTGTTCCCCTCCTATATTTCTCCCACGCCTGCTGTAAGAATCATGTCCACTTTACCCGCGTTCTCTACGTCGCGGGCCTCAGTTTGACAATGTGGGAGAGTACAGTTTGCTCGCAGTGCCGAGAAATTTGTAAAAGAAGAGTATTTTGGCTGTGGTATAGGCCCTGTAGGAAGCCAATATGGCGCTGGCTCCTCTGTTCTCCCGCCAAAACTGTGTGACGTCAGTGACACCAGATTGGTCACCGTCAGCGACGTGGCACTGGGAGCCAATGAAAACCTCCCTTGGCAAATATGACGTCACGAAGGAAGGGGGGTCCAGCCGTAGCGCCGTGCTGGCGCCAATCAGTCTCACACGGCACGTCAGCAAGGCAAGATGTGCGCCAGGGAATCCTGCCAAGTTGACGGATTACCCAAGCTCCGGTGGATATACGCGTCTCCTGTTGTCTGCACGCACTCTGAGAGGTCTTCCTTCATTCCATGTGTGGACCAAAGAAGGAATTGACGGAATATTGAGCAACAAGTGCTCCGGGACAGGTGCGTTGCAAGAAGTGGTCTGGGCAGTGACGTATGTGACGTCAGTGGCAGTTCACCCATTTAGGAGACAGCATAGTGGCTGGGCCATTTCACCGTGAGAAAACCTGGTTGACCGACTCGTCAACTAGGTTGGATGTGTGAACGACGGTCCTGTCAGTTCGACAGTAGTACGCCGATCCCGTGGAACCTTACGAGTCACCGGTTGTATGCAAGTACGCCAAGAAGTCTTCCTTCATTCCATGTGTGTGGACCGACGAGGGAATTGACAGAATATTGAGCTTCAAGTGCTCTGGAATGGGTGCTGTGCAGGTGGAATTTAAGTAGTATCGTCTGGGACGTCTGATAGCTTCACAGTGACATCGTAGTGGCCGGGCCATTCCACTGGGAGAGCAGTGAAAGAAGATACAAATTGGGAATCCGTACGACTACCACTGAGACGTAGGCTGGCAGCCGTAATTAAAAGGGAAGTTGATGGCCATTAGACCGACTTCAACCCTACTGGACATGGAGGAGGAGCACGGGCCTGTGGAGGACAGAACGCGGTGAGACGCGATAATCCTGGGACGTTGGCTTGGGTTTCTGGAGGGTATACGAGGCGAGAGCCTGGGCCAGGAGCTGCAACTCAACTCTCATCGAAGGATAGGTGAAGTAGGTGATTATAGTTACCCTCCCAATTCCCCTTTAGTCAGCTATATGTATTTAGCCAGAGTATCTTTCATGTAGTGAGCAAGTCTCACCTGGATCTATGTCACAGTAGGCACAGTGTGCGGAGTGAGGCTATACAGAGCACTCACAGTATTCATTTATATATATATATATATATATATATATATATATATATATATATATATATATATATATATATATATATATATATATATATATATATATATATGTGGTGTGTGCAAGCACCTGGATTTACTAAAGAATTTGCTGTGACGAGAATTTATTTCATGTGACTTTACCATGATGTTTTAGAGAGAGAATATATATATATATACTTGTGAACCAGTTATTCGTGTTAGGCTATGTGCCCAATATTTGTATGATTACTATTATTGATATCTATCATTTATCTATATATATGTATATGCCTGTGTATTGAATAATTTTACATGTGTAAAGTGATTAATTGTGATATCGCCTTTGAGAGGAATTATTGAATCTAAGAACAGTACCGTGATTAAGTGCATTCATTGTAATTGTTATCAAGTACAGCGCAGTTCTCTAGTACAGTGAAATATCACGTTAAGTGCTGTAGGAATGAGTTATTGATCGTGAGACCAGTATGGTGGTTTATTGTGTTCTATCGAAATTATAGATATGTTATGTGGATGACAAATATAGTGATTCATGAGAAGTTAGAGAAACAGGGTGCGTGACGCCAGGAAAACAAGCAATAAACATTCTCACGGCTTGCAGGGCCGGCCCAGCTGATTTTTGACATTTGACGTGGGGGTGGAAGTGTGTTGCCATATCGGTGTGCCATAAATTATCTGTGAGGAGAGAGCGGCGGCTGCACTTGTACTTGTGTGTTTATGGATATATGAATATCTTGATGTTTTAAGGAAAATACCAAAATACCTTGGTGTTTGTATCATCCCCTCCATAAATCTTGTGATTTTGGAATACTTGAAAAGAAGACAGAGTGACAGGAATAATTACTTGCCTGATACCAGATTTATTGAGCGTACTCTTGCCACAGTTACCACAATTACGCGACACCACTGTAATGTTATTTCTGGCTGTTATATTTTTACCATTTATATGTTATGTTTTGTCACCCTTAGCGCAGTTATATGGTTTTCCCGTTTATGCAGTGTTTTATTCATACCCTAGACACTATTTGGTAAGGCCGATTTTTGTATACTTTGACCACTGTGGGAAAAGAACCTTACTAAGGTCTCAAGGGTTGTAACAAATGGGGGCCTGTCCGGGATCTTAAACTTTAATTCCCTGTAATGTATGTACAAATTGACAGTACAAATTTTTAATAGCAGTTGCCTTCCTAGGTACTCTGTGATTACATAGTGACACCTAATCAAGCCTGTGTGCATATTCTATGTTCGATCTAAGCTGCTGTGAAAACTTTTCAACGCTTCACGATTTGAGGTAAGTGTTCAGCTTGTACCAGGGGCCAAGCATAATTTTCAGTGTTGTTTTAAGTGCTAAGTTGTGATAATTGAGCCAGCTATGGACGATCAAGTTGAATCGTTGTTGGCTAACCCAGACATTGAGGGAATTAAAAGCCTAAAAAAGTCTGCATTAATAAATATGGCAAATAAGCTAGAATTAACAGCCAGCAATAAAATGAATAAGGCACAAATATTGAGAGTTACAGTGATCCATTTAGTAGAGAATGGTGAGTTAGAAGAAGAAATTCTGGATGAGGTACGAGAAGAGACAAGTGACCAGATTGCTTTAAGGCTTCTTGAGTTAGAAGCGCAAGTAGCATATGCTAAGATTGAAGCCCAAAAGCAACAGAAAATATTAGAGGTTGAAGCTCAACAGAGAGAGCTTGAAACTCGACGGTTGGAGATTGAGGCACAAAATAGTCGTTTAGTAGCCCAGTTGCAACTTGAGGCAACAAAGAAACAGCAATTAGAAATTCAGCAGAGTATGGCTGAAAATAATAACAGGTTGGAACAGCCGAGAATTGCAGCAGGGCTGAGTAACTCTAGTAATAATCCAGAGAGTACAAATAGTTCTTCCAAGTACAGTAAACATGTAGATTTACCTAAGTTCAATGAGGAAGATTAATAAATATTTTTTTTTTTTGCATTTTAAGAAATGAGCAGTCAGCATGAACTGGCCTGTGGATCAATGGGTTGCCATTATGCAAGAACAATTTAAGGGTAAAGCTCAGGAGGTATTTGCATCTATTCCTGCTGAGAATTCTTTCGATTTTAAATTTGTTCAACAGAGCATCTTGAATGCATACCAGCAGATCCCAGAGGCACATAGACAAAAATTCAGAAGTTTAAAAAGAGCACATGACCAGACTATTTCTGACTTTGTACGTGTTAAAATAAATCATTTTGATAGATGGGTTAAAGCACTTAATATTGAAGAGTTTGAGACTTGGAGAGACCTAATAGTAACTGAGGAAGTATTGGGATGTCTACCACAGAAATTAGTTTTGTTTATCGCAGAAAATAAAAAAAAACTGATCTTATGAAACTAGCCAAGCTAGCTGATGAGCATGAATTACTTGCTAAAGTGCCTTTTCGAGCACCACTAAATCATTATAATGCAAAAACTAATCTTTATGCTCCTAAAAATCATGTTTTCCAGACCCGACCAGCTACCTCACCTTCTCCCCTGAACCCTTCTCCTGTAAAGCCTAAAACTGAGAAACAACAGACAGGGTTGTTAACCTCAAGTAATGTAGTGATTAAGCGTGCAGATGGTTTGGCTGTTTCGACCACTGGCAGATATTGCACGCAGTGCAGGAGAAGAGGTCATGTGGTAAATTCTTGTTATGCTTTGCACCCTGAGTTGAGACCAACTGGTCTGATTATGAGTAGGGGTTTGCAAACCTTTAATGCCAATGTTGCTCCAGTCATGCCCAAGTAGATGACTTATTTTGATCCATACCTACATTTGGGTACCTTATTATGTACTAGTGGAACCTGGAAGCCAGTGCAGTTGTTAAGGGACACTGGTGCTTCCCAGTCTTTAATTTCTCGCCGTGTTCTTACTGATGTTAGCACAGAAGACACTGGAAAGGTAGTGTTATTGCAAGGACTTGGAGGTCATATCCAGTATGTACTATTAATTAAAGTTAACCTGAATTCTTCTATTACACCGGGTTGGTGCACTGTAGCAGTCAGTGAGCAGTTGCCTATCCTTGGGATTGTTATCATTGTAGGTCATGAGTTTGACAAGTGTCAAGTTAGTGGGTTATCTTGAGGTTATCTTGAGATGATTTCGGGGCTTTTAGTGTCCCCGCGGCCCGGTCCTCGACCAGGCCTCCACCTCCAGGAAGCAGCCCATGACAGCTGACTAACACCCAGGTACCTATTTTACTGCTAGGTAACAGGGGCATAGGGTGAAAGAAACTCTGCCCATTGTTTCTCACTGGCGCCCGGGATCGAACCCAGGACCACAGGATCACAAGTCCAGCGTGCTGTCCGTTCGGCCGACCGGCCGGCCGTTCCTCCTCCTCTCCCTGGGACCGATTGTCCTGTTATGTTTACTAACCCTAGTGCAGTACTGGGTCAACCAGATGAGGATGATGGTGTCATTTATCCAGCCTGTGTTGTGACCAGATCCATGGGTAAGCAGAATGTGGTAAGTCCTGCTACTACCAAGGTGGATGTTCTCGAGGCCAGGACCCCTTCAGACAGGGAGGTGGAGGTGGACCTTGAAGATACATTTTTAGCTCACGAGGATGTCGAGAGTGAGGCCGGTGCCAAAGCCCTAATTTATTCTGACCCAGATGGTCTGGAAGAGGTGGCTCAGGTACCAGTTTCTTGCCCGCTCGCTCCAGCTGTTGAGTTCCAGACCTTGAGTAAGTTACAGAGTACTGATCCTAGTCTAGCTGAATGTTATGCAGAAGCAGCCGACTCCATTGATACTTTGGAGGAGAGTACGGGGTTGTTATTTCAATGATCGTTGTCTGATGAGAAGATGGAGACCATCAGGAACTCCCTCATCAGACGATTGTGAATCTAAAACCCAGCTCGTTGTGCCAACAGAGTATAGAGAGCAGGTATTGCAAGCTGCCCATGATGACCTGATGGGAGGCCATCAAGGCATTACCAGTATGTATCATAAGATCTGTAAATTTTTCTATTGGCCAAAACTCAAAAAAGATATGGTCAGATATTGTCACAATTGTGTTGTGTGTCAAACTGTTGGTAAGCCTAATCAGACTGTGCCACGGGCACCATTATACCCTATTGTAGTGCCAGAGGAGCCTTTTACTCATGTGGTACTGGATTGTGTCGGACCTTTACCGCGTACCAAATCCGGAAATATGTATATATGTTTACAATTTTATGTATGACCACCAGGTTCCCTGAAGCATATGCCATACGTAATATTAAAGCTTCTACTATTATAAGGCAGTTCGAACGATTTTTCTCACTATTTGGTATGCCCCGTATAATTCAAACTGATATTGGGAGCAATTTTTGTTCCATCACATTTAAAACCTTTTGTAATTCATTTGGTATTCAGCATAAGTTTTCCAGTCCTTACCATCTTCAGAGTCAAGGGGGAATCGAGCGGTTCCACCAAACTCTCAAGAAAATGTTGAAAGCAACTGGGGAAGATTCACCCAGACATTGGGACGATAATTTGCCATTGGTTTTATTTGCTGCCAGAAATGGATTGCACAGTGCTCTAGGCTGTTCTCCTTTCGATCTTCTATTCGGACATCAGGTGAGAGGACCTTTAAAAATGTTACATGAGAAAATGTTAGGAGATGTTACAGCCAGGCAGAGTGAGCGTTACCTGACGGATGTAAAGAGCAAGCTGTCCAGAACGAGGGAGTTGGCCTTACGACATCTAAGTGAACAACAACACATAATGAAGGAGAAACATGACAAGAGGTTCAAGGCCAAACTCAGAGTTTTTGAGCCAGGAGATTTGGTAATGGTCTTGAAGCCTCGTATGGGTACTTCCATGTCACATAAATTTTCAGGACCGTATCAAGTAGTAAAACGTCTTGGGGAAGTTACTTACAAAGTTTGCCATCCCCAACAGAAACGTCAGACCATGAGTGTACATGTGAACCGGTTGAAGGCTTATTGTGGGCCTAGTATTGTGGCTTGTTGTGCTACTGAGGAGGTAAATCCTGAGGAGTCGAGTGTTGCAGGGGAAGATGGTAATCCTTGTTTGTCTAATTCCAGTTCCGGGGAAGAATTGTTGTGTCATTTGCAGGATGAGGAGAGAGCAGAGTTCCAGGACCTTTTGGAGATGTCCTCTAACTTGTTTGGGGAGGTCCCCACTCAGACTTCTCTCATTACTCATGACCTTAAGCTGACAGATGTAACTCCAATTCGCTACACCCTTATCGAGTGACACCCGAGAAACGATGTATCATCCAGGAGGAGGTTGAGGTTCTTCGACATGGGTTCATTAGACCCAGTCAGAGCTCCTGGAGTTCACCGTGTTTAGTAGTACCAAAACCAGAGGATAAATGGAGATTAGTAGTGGATTATAGAAAACTCAACCAGGTAACTGTAGTTGATGTGTATCCATTACCGTTATTGGAGGACTGTATCGATACTATAGGTCATGCTAAGTTTGTATCTAAATTGGACTTATCTAAGGGATATCACCAGATACCACTTACAGATTTTGCAAGGGAAGTGACAGCACTTATCACTCCTGATGGAGCTTTCGAGTTTAATGTAATGCCGTTTGGATTAAGGAATGCTCCAGCAACTTTTCAGAAGTTAATGAATTCTTTGTTGAAGGATGTGCCAGATTGTAGGGCATATTTGGATGACATTGTGATTTTCAATAGATCATATGTCCAGTTTAAAGAAATTGTTTACTGTGTTACAACATGCTAATTTGACTGTGAATATGAAGAAATGTAGTTGAGCTAAAGGAACCATAGTGTACTTAGGACATGAGGTCGAATAAGGTAGGATAGTCCCATTGCAAGACAAGATCCAGGCAATTGTGGATTACCCAATACTAACAAATAAGAAGTCTGTGCAGAGATTTATTGGGATGTGTGAGTATTATAGGAGATACTGTAAAAACTTTCCCGTTGTTGCTGCACCTATAACAAATCTTCTAAGGAAACAGGTAAAATTTAAGTGGATGCAGGAGTGTCAGAACTCTTTTCAGAAGTTGAAAGGAATTCTCTCAACCTCACCTGTGGTAGCCAGTCCACAGTATGATAAACCTTTTATTCTGCACATAGACGCTTCAGATCTAGGAGCAGGTGCTGTTCAGTTCCAAGTAGGACCAGATGAGTTAGAACATCCTGTATATTATTTCTCTCGTAAATTTGACAGGACACAAACTAATTATTCTGTAGTTGAGAAAGAAGCACTTTGTTTGATATTGTCAGTTAAGAAGTTTGAGACATACTTGTCAGGAAATCAAGTTGTAGTATATACTGATCATAATCCATTGACATTCATTAACTCTATGAAAGGTAAAAACCAGAGAATACGTAGATGAGTCATTGATTCTGCAAGAATTCAATATTGTAATTTGTCATATTCCTGGGAGGCAAAATGTTTTTGCTGATGCCTTATCCAGAGGATTTCCTATTGCAGTGCCATAATATGTAGTGTTCTATATTCATAAGATGCATGTAATTTTTTTTTTTTTTTTTTTACTGTGTGAAATTTTATTGCTTACTACTTTGATCTTTTGTTGAAGTATCTTCATGTTGTATTTTCATGTTATATTTCATGCAATCAAAAAATGAAATCAACCTTCAGTTAATTTAATTTTTTCTTAGGGGCCGGGAGGGATGTTACGAATCTTGTATGGATTCTAACATTACCATGATGCTTATAATACTTTATTGTTCTGTTCAATAATTAGTATAGTATCCAGTTATGTATCCGATTGACATTGTATGATTATAGACTATTGTATGATGTATATTGTAACATGCTGTAGTGTGCCTGAGTTGCATTATTATTTTATGAGGCTTGTGCAAGTTATTTCCTGTTGGAGGGAGTGTGGTTTCTTCCGTGTGGGGGGATGACCATATTTGGATGTGTCTAGAGTGATGGCTTGTTGTCAAGCTAGCGTTTATATTTCAACCTTTATTAATTCTTATTATTATTTGCCATTAAATTTTTGTGAGTAATGTAACAGTATTATATACTCTTAAGATTACCAATTATTTAGTTCTTAGTCCTATACTTTTGTTAGTAGTTTCACAAGAGTGAATGCGGATGCTTAGTTGATGTTTTGGTAGGACGCCTGTGTGCTGGCCGGAGGTTTTATTCAGACGCGTGGGTAACTGCATGGAGAGGAGACATGTGAACAAGTTAAGTTAGGGGATATTGTTTATTTAGCTCATTACTCAGTTAATTCTTTTGGTATGACTAATTGTGCTACACCATTTATTCATTCATGTGTTTTAAGCGATGGTCTGTGCCTACTGAGGATTTTCATTGATATTATTGCCTGCTAAAGAATATTTCTGGCTGCTATATTTTTACCATTTGTATGTTATGTTTTGTCACCCTTAGCATAGTTATATTGTTTTCCCGTTTATGCAGTGTTTTATTCATACCCTAGACACTATTTGGCAAGGCCGATTTTCGTATACTTTGATCACTGCGGGAAAAGAACCTTACTAAGATCTCAAGGGTTGTAACACACGGTGAGAAACAAACTGATGTTACCTAAAGTACGTTACTGTGACGTAAAATAACGTCAGCAATGTTTCCATCAGTTCAGAAATTAGAGTAAAATATTGCCAATTATTAACCAAGTTTCCAACATCAGCCACTAGGTGACGCGCAATGTACTCGCAAGTGAGACTTGGCAGATACGCCATAACTGTTTGGTGCCATGAAGATGATCCTTATTATCATCTAATTTTAGGAGCATCCGTGCATTAATGGGCTTCAGATCGATTCGACAGCTTCAACTTAATACGGACACCGTGTCCTGCAAAGCTGAGTACTACTAATATATTATTTTGGCCATTTTTCTATATTTATATTGGTGACTTGTCGTTACGCTGTTTGTACGCTGCATACCAACTTAATAACTCCCATGAGTGTAATTCTTATGCCCAATCCACTCTAATTTCATGAGTAAAAGCATAAATATATTTAGCGTGGAGCTAGCTACATGGAAAGCGTACTCCATCCAGTGGAATCATGTGATGTAGTACATCACTGTGATTCCACATTGAATCATACAATGAATTCTCTGTTCAACTTTGGCAGCTAAACTTCCAAATGTATCAATTTAGTAGTTTGTGTACTAATCCATGCATAATTATTTCTAATGTGTTTATGAAATATTATGTCTATATTATTTGTAGATTAACATTATAAAATTCACTCCTCCCCCCCAAAAAATTAAAAAGATGTGTAAGGGAATGCATCCACTTTAAATAGTAGTCTTTACAGTCCATTTCTTCAAATTCATCTTGAATTAATTATTAAATTTATTATTATAAGATCCATAGATCACAGGTCTCAGAGCCCATGAAAATTTTTATGGTCCTCATGAATTTATAAATGATATTATATTTTGAGTAAAATCCCCCACACTATTTACATCAGCTTCTCAACAACATTAAAGATAATTTGGCTCTCACCTCTCCAAGTTTCATTAAAATACCTCGACGACCAAAGTCTGAGTGGGCACAGGCTCGAGATGAGTACAAGACTCTGCCCTCCTCTGGACAATCGATTTTGTTTGTCATTATGGCCGCAATCTTACGGAAACGTGATTCCATCATCTGAAAATATTAAATAAGTCATGATCTTTGCCTAATTAGTTTAACAGTAGGCTAATATTATTTACATAGGAGAATAAGAAAACTTGGTTTAACGTTTAACTAATGTGAAATACTGTAATGCAAATCAATCTGCTTACATAGGTAATTTTGTTAAAGATGAAATAATGATGTGAATATATCTATAATGAGATCAACATTAGGCATCTTTCAATTTGCATTTGAGATTCTCAAGGAGTATCTGGAATGGTTTTATCAATGCAATGGTATGTGTGACTGTCCTTGTCTCCAGTATAGATATTTTGGTGGAGATAAGCCATCATTATTTAACCAAAAGAGAGAAAAACTATGTAAAATTATTAAAGTAAACATTTATTTCCTGGAAGTCAGCTGGTGGCTGGGAGGTCGCTGTCGCTGAAGTCTCTCTCCAATGAAACTAATACTGGGAGTTGGAGGTTTATTTTGGAGTATGTGTACATTGTATCTGAATCTTTTATGGGAAGAAAAATGGACTCATTTATAGAACCTACAAATGGAGTACGGTTAAATTAGAATATATAGAGATTTATCAGGAAGCAAGGGGCAAGTGACATGGTAAACCAGTCGGGCGCCGCCGAGATATGGCAGTGAGAAAACACATTTACTGACAACTTTGATTTAGAAGGTTACATTCTACCAGATATTCAGATAAACAATAATTTTGTATTTATTCAAATAGAAGGTGATTCTAAAGTATTTTGAGGTACTACCAAATGGGATAGAGAGAGAAAGAGTCCGGGTTTTCAAATTTACTTATATGTGTCTGGTAACTATGGGTGTATTTGTGTTTGTTCTATAAATTTATGAATGTCGGACCAGAGTATTAAGGTTTACCATATTGCTTGTGTTCTTTGAAAAAGATAAACCACATTGGTTAGTGATTACTAATATGCCGATGTTTGTAGTTCTGTGGGATAGGGGGAGTTTTCTCCTAAATATTTTACCTTATTATTTATATTTTATTTAAAAAAATATATTTTTGTTGGTTTTCAGACGTTCCTATACTCCTGTTGCAATTTCCCTTGGCTTATCTAGAAGGCTAACATCAATCATACTTACCTAGACAAACAAGCCAATTAATTGTAACTATGACCAGAGAAATAGCCTAGGGACACAGCCAATCTTATGACTTTGAATAGCAAGGGCCAGGCCATGACAGAGTTAAACATAAGCAACAACATATATAAAGACTTTAACACAGAAACGGATAGTAGATGTAACACAATAACTGGGTGGTCTGTCCAGCCGTCGCAAAAGTGACGAGAATCTTCCAGAGTAAGTGTAATATACAGGAATTGATAGAATGTGTTCTAGGCTTCCAGAAAATTCTAGTGTATAGAAATTTTGATTTTAAATATTGGTATACTATAAGTGAGCTGTTTATGTGTTCTATTTTATTATTTGTGTATATTTCAGAAATCTTTATGAAAGGGTTTCTAAAAATATCTACATCTGTGTATTCTCGTATGAAAAAAATTACCAGTTGATATGGCAGTCAAGAAGAAACAAGCACTATCCCCACCAGCTTTTACAAACTAATTCTCAGTTAAAAGAAAAAGTGGTGGTGGAGCTTAAATTTTGATTTCGAGTTTGGAGTTATTATAACGTATTGTTATAACGTATTTATACCATCACAGGGCTATCGCCACTGATACCACCAACATACGAGTTGTTACAAATTATGACTTGAACTTAGTTATTTAAAACTACTTATTGTTGCCACCACCTTCGCCTTTGATGGACATGAGTACTTTACAGTGACCGGCGACGAAGGATATCGGCCATCGGGTGAGTTAAAGATATCACTTGAGGGGGGGGTGGTGAGAACATGATCGACTCTCCACTATTTACTGGCAACTCTCTATGAATAAATAACAGGTACGAATGGATATATCAAATGGACAGTTTAGTATCATATATTTATGTAATTAGTACAATATAAAAATCCTAATTTATCTTCCCTATCAAGGCAATAGAATTATCAACACTTCATGATGTTAGAGCATGAGGGACCAGTACTCGCTCAAGATACAGTAGTGATGAAGCTTCCGTATAGACAACAGATCGTCAGTCTCCCTTTCCCAGTGATGCCCAACACTAGACCCTAGACTCCTGTTTCGTCTGAGACCCAGAACACCCTCTCTCTCTCTCTTTCCCCCCTCGATTATGATGATGAGATTAAGCCATCAGAAAGGTGGCACGGGCATGAATAGCCTGTAAGTGATGGCCTTATTGAGCCAGGTGCGAGTGCACCCTGAGTGACAGGAGATGTTTCCCTGTGCTCTCTCCCCTCTCTCGTAACAAGCTTTTATACCTATCTATCGCCAATTTTCCGTTGAATGGACGGATTTGAATCTAATAACGAGGAATAGCCTTCCAATCTCTGAAACTACGGGGAGGTGAGGTAAGGTCACAGAAACCTTACCTCCTTATGAATGCCTCATAAGTCACGTACCATCCCAAGTTTCTACTCAAGTCACCTCAACAACTGTTACATTATCTAAGCAGTAAAAATAGATTCAGTAGCACAACATATGGTTGACAAACCCAGTGTTTAAGGTCTAAAAGCGGCAAAAAATATAGCCTAATGGCGGTTGGTAAACACTATGGTCTATTATTGCACATGGGAATGTCAACCCGTTCTCGCACTTGCTTTTAGTCAATATTGGCTTATTTAATAAGTGCATATGTGACATACTAATTGATTGTGAATATTTTAGTTTACCTTGAAAAACTTCATAGAAAACACCGACCTCACCTAACCTTCTTAGTATATTAAGATAAGCATCTTATTGCTTCTTAATTACAATTATTACTTAACATATCAACGGTTTATGTTAAGTAATAATTGTAATTAAGAAGCAATAAGATGCTTATCCTAACATACTAAGAAGGCTAGGTGAGGTCGGTGTTTTCTATGAAGCATTTCAAGGTAAACTAAAATATTTACAATCAATTAGTATGTCACATATGCACTTATTAAATAGGCCAATATTGACTATAAACAAGTGCGAGAACGGGTTGGGGAATGTATATGACAGAACGGTTGCTCACTGGGGTAGATGAGCAAATTTTCTTACAGGAATTTCAAAAGCAGTTTCAGTTAACCTGTAGTACAAATGTTATAGCTACATGATATGTGGAGACTGTTTTTTCACAATTAGGGTTATAAACTCATGGAACCATCTACCATCCAAAGCCGTAAATGGCAAAACGCTGCCGAATTGTAAGATCCAGTTTGAAAAAATCAACAGGACAACTGGGGAAACCTTTGAAAGGCCGTTAAGCTTCTTGTCTTCGTCGAGGCCAATTCAATGTTAGTTTTTTTTTTTTGCAGGGATATTTCTGCACGGGCCCTAAGCCTCTGGCTGGCCCACTAAGTGTTGTTTGTTTGTTTTACTTGGGTGGAGTGTGAGTATTTATGACTCGTATGGTCGCTTCAGTAAAATTTTGACATATGTGTTTAACAGCTTCTTCTGTTCTGTTGAATCTAAGTTGAAATCTTAATAGGTTTGTAACTGTGCACTGTGTTAGATAATGTTCCAGTGGTCTGTCTGGCATTTCTCTACAGTGCTGACATTTCCTCTCATCTTCCGGAACCTGTAAGCCTATTTTCCATGCACATTGGTATCCAAGCCTGATGCGATGTAAGTGTACTTCTGTTGCTTTACAGCTCTCAGTGTTAGTGGCCCTCCAGTAAATCAAGTGAAGCTTCTTCTACAAAACTGCTCTTCTACATTGCTTGTGAAAAAACAAAACAATGACCGAATATGTACTGTTTCAGTGCTATCATCAGGATTCTCATAATAGCTGCATTGTGCCGAGAATTAACGACGTGTATAATATGATCGGAGGAAAAATCTTGCTGCATGACGTGCCGTCATCAGTGGCCTGGTGTGTGGCGGCGCTACCACACACCACAGTGGTGTTTTTTTTGTGCGTGGTGACAGATGAGGTAGGTGGTTATGTTTGGTGGCAATGGTAGTTGACGGTTGTGTTTGATTGGTGACAGGAGTTGTAGATGGTTGTGGTTGATAATTGAGTCTGGTGGGTGGTGACAGGGGTAGTAGATGCTTGTGGTTGCTGGCAGTGGTGGTGATGGTGGTTGATTGCTGTAGTTGGTGAGAGGAGTGGTTGATGGTAGTGGTGGTTGATGGTTGCGTTTGGTGGCAATGTTTGTTGACTGTTATGGTTGGTAGCATTTGTTGTTCATTGCTGTGGTTGGTGGGAATGGTGGTTATTTATTTTAGTTGTTGCAGTAGTGTTTTATTGTTGTGGTTGGTGGCAGTGTTTGTTGAATGTTGTGGTTGGTGGTAGTGGTAGTTGATTGTTGAGGGTAATGAAGTGGTTGTTGGCATTGGTGGTTAATGGTTGTGATTGATGGCAGTAGTGATTGAAGGAAGTTGTTGGTTGCATGAAAGATTGATGGTTGTTGTTGGTGATAGTGGTGGTTGATGGGTGTAGTGGTTGATGGTTGTGGTTGGTCATAGTTGTAGTTGATAATTGTGGTAGGTGGCAGTGGTGGTTGATGGTTGTGGTTGATTGTAGTGTTTTTAGGGTTGTGGTAGTGGTAGTTGATGGTGATTTATTGTTGTGGTTTGTGGCAGTGGTAGTTAGTTATTGTCATTGTTGGCAGCGGTGGTTAATTGATGTGGTTGGTGGCATGGGTAGTTGGTGCCAGTGGTGGTTGATGGCAGTTGATGTTGTTTGTTGAGGTTGGTGTTGGAAATATCCAACACTTATTCTTCATTTAATACTCTGATAAATGATTCTTGTATTAACCATAGTAATTTACTAATATTACTAACTTGTAGATTTATCATATTAATTCCTTTCCTACTGTGCAAATTAAGTTTCCGAATATTTGTACTTCAAGACGTGGATGTGTCCAATCACTTAGCAAATGGGAAGATAATATCTTCATACCAGAGAATTAAATTCTACTCTCACTACATATCAGTATTCTTTGTTAAGAATTAATGAGTGATGGGCACCGCAATGACTCCAGCATAGATCAAATAGTCATTTCGTCGAGCACCAAATGGTTAAATTGCATAGTTTTGTACTTATTGAGATCTCTTTATGACAAACGTGTAAACTTGCTGGTCGTTATGACGTGGGCCTCCTCTTAACAAAAAAGTAAGCCTCACTCTGGACTACACTCTCCCATTTATTTAGAGATAGAGAAAATTTAATCTCGAAGTAGACAGTTTTAACAAATCTATTGTAATTTCAGCTTGTGCCAGAGCAATACGAGGGAAGATAAGCCTTTCCTCCATGCGTGATCCAGGTTCGCATGTCCAGACAAGCCTAGTGAAGTGTTTCCTTTGATGCACACTTCTATCTCATCCTTACAGCTAAGCTGTCTTAATTATTTTGTAGTACTAACCATTAATGCATTACTGATCTTCCAAATAAGATCGTTTTCATTTAATAATCATTTATTAGCCATTTAATATATACTGATATTCTCCAAATATCTTAATGGCGTAATGATGTCAATTGACATTTATTTCATTGTACAATAATTTGTACAATCTAATTTCATATCTATGATTTATTATGATGAAGAACCAGTGTCGGATGATTGTGCTAGTGACATAATAGTTTCTTAGTTTCTGTACCCCCCCATAATAGGAAATGACATTGTAGTCGAAGCTGCAAAACTTGCAACTAAGAGATGAAATGTAGACATTTACATACCACAGAGTCTATCACAGATTAATTAAGAAAGTAATTAGAAACAGAGCAATGCAAAAGATGTACAGTGACCACAACACAGCAGTTGCAACATCAGGATCTGCGGGTTGGTACAAGAATTCAACCAACTACGAACCACTTAGTTTGATGAAAGGAAGCAGTAGAACAACAGAAGAACACTTACATCGCATCAGGCTTGGATACCCATGTGCATGGGAAATAGACTTACAGGTTCCGGAAGATGAGAGGAAATGTCAGCACCGTGGAGAAATGTCCGACAAACTACTGGAACATTATCTAACACAGTGCACAGTTACAAACCCATTAAGATTTCAACTTAGATTCAACAGAGCAGAAGAAGTTGTTAAACACATATGGCAAAATCTTACTGAAGCGACCATACGAGTCATAAATACTCATACTCCGCCCAAGTAAAACAGAAACAAGCAACACTTAGTGGGCCAGGCAGGGGCTTAGGGTCTTTGCAGGAATATCCCTGAAAAAAAACAGTACCCCCCAATTTGTGCAAGTGAGTTTGACTCTTAATTTAATTATAATATGTAATCTTATTAATGTTTTCATATCACATTATAAATTCCTAAAAATCCATAGGCACTAGTTAATGGATTGCATTTCAATAAATTTGCTCATTTCAGTTTTCCCCTTTTTCACAAAAAGGTGTGGTCCTTCATAACTATCGAATATATGAATATTTTTATTAATATATTTGAGTCAAATTTTCCCACTCAAATTTTGGTCCTTATCGAACTAGATAAGCCATCACTAATTATTTATTAACACTAATTCTTGTGTGTTATCATTGTTAGACTATTTATACATATATTCCATTTTTTACTGCTGTCAGCAGACTGTTCATATTATAGCCTAAAACCCATTAATTATTATTAATATTTTGTACAAATATTTCATGTATAAAGTAGACTTAGTGGGTCATAGTCAATTGCCTACAACCCTCAGACCTATATCTCACACCAAGGTAAGAGATTTTAGGTCACCAGGAGCAACTGCTTTTTATAATAATCCAATATTAACAACTGCGTTAGAATGGCCTCACCATCTAATCATAATTTATTTCCTTGGTAATGACATCCGTCCTTCTCATTAACTAGTGGAAATAATAAATCATTTAAAAATTATTATCAGTTCATTCAAACTAATTAGCAACTCTGTTAGTGGAACTCTTCAAATTAGTGGAACCTCGCCAACTGACAAGTGATAACCGTTGGGGAGTAAATCTTGAATACTGTCAGCGCTCTGCTAAATATATGAATTTTCGGCTGAGAAAAAGAGTAACGCTGGAAACCACTTATATTGTATTCACTTTACAGCTAGACTATATAGACAGAGCTTGGACCCAGACGGTGTACATCTGTCAGGAGAGTCCAGGACCCATGTGGTCAACAAATTAGTTAATACTATCAACCAACATAGAAGGTTGTGGCTAGCAAGCCAAACTTAGTTGTACATACTTATAATTTTCACTTGTGTTTATAAGTTCACATATCATATATCATCTATACATCAAAATTATAAAAAATCCCCCCCCCCAAAAAAAAAATAGCACTATTCTATTGATCTTACTGCACCATTACTTACATTTATGCCAACCTCTAATGGGGCTAGAATTTTAGACTGTAATTGTACTGAGGCATATACAAGTGCAGCCTAAATTATTTAGTAATTTTTTTAGGTAGTAATTATCTCAACTAGTCCTGTAATAGACAGTACTGGTGCGTATATTTTTACCATTCTGCTGACCCTAAGCTGAGTGGGATCTATAATTATTAATTGTGCATTTACTATTATCTCGTGTATCCTTTGAGTACTACTGAATGTCACTATCCCATAAAATAGTGATTTTGATGAACTAACCAATCGAATCCCAGTAGTGACATTAAAGTACTACTCAAATATTAGTCATCCATTATTAGGTAGGTAACCCAAACTCCAAACGAGGTAATACGTAGCCTAGTCACGAATATATTAGACTGTTATATTGATATTGAGCTCTGTCACATGAGTCAATATCCCAGTTACATTAATAACAACTATATGCCATCCAATCAGCCTTTGAGCACCAAGATGGATGCAGCTGGACGAATGAAAAGGACCCTTACAGGTCTGAAAGGTCACTTGACCCGACAGATTAACAAATGTCAAGATCGGTCTCAACAGTTCCCTGTTGACTATATAAAGCTAAAAAGCTACCTTCAAGTTGCCGAAAGTAAATTTGGACAGATTAAAGAACATATGAATTTATACTTGTCTGAACTCTACAAGACTTCAATAGACAAAATTGAACTAGATGACATTGTAAGTAATTTAACCCAGTACGAAGATGACGTACAGGTTAAACAACAACCCTTTAAAAAGCTAATTGCTAAAAATCAAGTAGTCGCATCATCTACAACTCTTCAAGAACCTGAAGTCAAATTACCCCAGATAAGTCTACCCACCTTCTCTGGTAGAGAGAATGAAAGTTGGGATGATTTCTGAAATAAATTTGCGAATGTTGTAGGCTCCAAAACTAACATTCTCAAAACTACCAGTTCACCTATTTACAAGGTCTATTACGAGATTAATCTTTGAAAGTAATCTCAAACTTAAACCTGACCAGTGATGGTTACGACCTAGCTGTTCAATTGCTTAAGAGCAACTATGACAACAGTGAAAGGACTATTACTATTTTAGTTCAAAAGTTACTGGATCTACCAGCCACTAATAATTCTACAGATTCTCTTCAAACCTTTAGGTTAGAACTTAAATTTTTACTCAATGCCCTAAGCCTCAAAGTTCAACTTCAGACAGCTGAATGGATGACACGAGTAGTTGTAAGACGTAAGTTACCAAGGGAAACTTTGGACAAACTGTGTACTGTATACAAAAAAAACTCTCTCTGACTATGCCTGAGATCACAGAATGCTCCCTAGTCAAGAGACAAAGTGCCAATCAAGACGGAAAATGTGTTTCAAACCCTTCTACTAATTCTCATCGTAAACCTCAAAGTGCTACAACTACTGTAGTAAAACCAAACTTAACTAAATCATCTCCTAAATGAAAATCTGGTTATGTGGGTACATATACAGTAAACCCCTCAACCCCAGTAGTGAGTGTAACTCCTAAAACTCTTCCTACGATAAAGAAGTGGCTGTTCTGTAATAATGAACACCTCACTTTCAAGTGTAGTACCTATCCAGACCGTAATTCTAGTCTCCATGAACTACACAAATGCACTAAATGGTCCTCATGACCACAATGACTGTACAATCACCTTACGTGTGTGCAACAAGTGCAACAAAGGTAGACATCATTATACCTTGTGTGGTAATGGTAAATCAAGATCAGCAAATTCTCATAAAAATTCCACTAAACTGTACATTACAGTAAATCTGTACAGTATTGGAAAGTACATCAGAACATAATTGTACTTACAACAGAGCCGTCTAACACAACTACATTGCCTACGGCTCAATTAATATTAATCAACAAGGAGTCTAGGATTTCCAATCCTGGTCTCTTTGACCAAGGTTCAAAGAAGATCTTCATATCTCAAAATTTAGTTGATCAGTTAAAACTGGAAACTACCAATCGAGTGAATTTAAATATTTCTGGATTCTTGACAAATAGTGGATGGACCTCGTGACTACCAAGTTGTCAAATGTTGGTACGTCTAGGAAGCTGCACCAGCCCAATACAAGCCATCGCTGTTGACAAGATCCCCTCTGATCTACATGTTCCAGGTCTTGGTCACACAGTCAAACTTCTTAAACGCAGCGGTGTTAGGCTAGCGGATTATAAAATAAATTCAGACTGTCTCAGCGATGTAGGTATTCTCATTGGAGCTGACTATTATTATTTATTTATTATCGGATGCACCAGGCAACGAGGTATGAATTTGTTGCTGTGAGCTGGAAGGAAATTACTCACATGACCGGTGCTGATCCAGCAAAAATCTAAATATACTAGTAATCAACAAAATAGTTCAATAGTGGTGTGACTAGGCTTAAAACAGTCACCACTACAAATCAGAGATGTAGCCGAGGATGATGAGTCTAATCCCCCTGTAAACAAATTATGAGATTTAGACACCTTGGGTATAGTCCCTGAGCAACCTAGTCCAGACGACACATGGACTTACCAACAATATCTTGATACGGTTATCTATAAAGATAACCAATATTGGGTTAAGTTGCTATGGAAGCTGAACCACCCCCAGCTTCCTGCAAATTATTTTAGGCATCAACTCAGTTAAAATCACAGTTAGTTAGGCTACAGAAGCAGCCTGACAAATTACAACTACATCATTAATTGATACTGCAACAACTTGCTAACGAATTTATAAAAGTTGTTGACCAAGAAAACCATAAATTAGGCCATAATTTGCCACATCATGCTGGCATGAAAGATTCAGTGACGACACTGATTAGAATTGTGTTCAACTGCAGTGCCAAAATAAAGGTAAGCAGCGTGTCATTAAATGATTGTTTACAAACTGGACCTAGTCTAACCCAAAGACTACAAGATGTTTTGTTACGATTTCGCTGCAGCATTTCCGCCAATACGGCTGACACCAGTAAGACCTTTTTTAGAGTAGGCTTACAAGAGGAAGATCGTGACTTTACTAAATTTCTCTGGGTAAAAGATCTACAGGATGCTAATAGTGATGTCATCATTTATTGGTTTGCATTTGTTCTGTTCGGAGCAACATCTTCACCATTCTTACTCAAAGCCACCATGGCTACTCATTTGAAGAAATCTAATAGTTCCTACATGGCTGAAATTAGCAACAACTTGTATGTCGATAATTTCCAGGGAACCACTGATGATGAAAACAAATTAGTGGAAATTTATGATGAGGCTAACAGCGAACTATTAGGAGCCAATATGAGCCTTACAATCGTGGGCCTCAAATAATTAACAATTAAATCAGATAATAGAGAAAGAGTTTCCCGATTATAAAGTACCAAACAAATTGAAAGTACTAATTATGGAATGGAATACTTCCATGGACCAATTATATATCATGTCGGTGGAAGTCAATGATTCCACCCCTCCCTTCAACCATGAGAAAGTTACTCTCACATGTCAGTAAACCATTTGACCCTTTAGGCTTACTTAGTCCTATTTTAATTAAGGGCAAACTCCTCATGCAGGAGTGCTGGCAAATTAATATGGGTTGGGATGAACTGTTGCCAGATGATCTCCAAGACAAATGGCAGCAATTAATTCCAGATTATAGTAAACTTAGTATTATGAAATTTCCACGCAATGCCTTAGAACAAAATTTACCCACAAATTTACATGTGTTCTGCGATGCCTCAGGCAAAGCGTATGGTGCGGTAGCCTATCTAGTTAACACTCAACAATCATTTTAGCTTACATCTAAGGCGTGGGTAGCTCCAATTAAAAACAGGTCATAACCCTAAATAGAATTAACTGCCTTATTAGTAGGTGTAAGTCTGGCTCATTGCCTGATAAATGTTACGTATCCTTAGTTGGATACGTGTATAAATTCATGATAAAACTTATTAAGTTTCATTTTCATCATTATCTGTAAATGTATATACATATATATATATATATATATATATATATATATATATATATATATATATATATATATATATATATATATGTGACGGTGTTCCCCCCCCCCTTCTAATTCTCCCACGCCTGCTGTAAGAGTCATGTCCACTATTCCCGAGCGTTCTCTACATTGCAGGCATCAGTTGAACATATGTGGGAGAGAGTAGTACTCTCGATGAGCCGAGAAATTCGTGAAAGAATATTTTGGCCTGTGGGATAGGCCCTTTAGGGAGCCAAAATGGCGCTGGCGAGTCTGTTCTCCCGCCAAAACTGTGTGACGTCAGTGTCGCCAGATTGGTCACCGTCAGCGACGTGGCACTGGGAGCCAATGAAAACCTACTTTGGAAAAGGTGACGTCACATAGGCAGAGGGAGTCCAGCCGTAGCGGCGCTTTCGCGCCATCAGTCTCACACAACACGTCCGAGAGGCAGGACGTGTGACCGGTCATCCTGTTTGAGTGACGGATTACCGAGCTCCGGTGGAGATAAGCGTCTCCAGTTGTTAGTGCGCACTCTGTGAGGTCTTCCTGCAACCCAGATGTGGCTCAGATAAGGAATTGACAGAATATCGAGCAACAAGTGCTCAGGGACAGGTGCGTTGCAAGAAGTGGGCCGGGCACTGACGCGTGCAACGTCCTTGACGGTTCACCAGAATAGGAGACAGTTTAGTGGCTGGGCCTTTCTGCTGTGAGTGAACCGGGTTGACCGCCTTGTCAACCAGGTTGAACGTGTGATCGACGATCCTGTCAAGTTTGACAGTAACCCCACCTTCGTGGAACCCTACGAGTCAACAGTTGGATGCAAGCACGTCGAGAAGTCTTCCCAAATACCTAGTGACATACCTAGACGACGAGGGAATTGACAGTGTAGTGAGCTTCAAGTGCTCTGAAGTCGGGTGCTGTGCGTGTGGTATCAAGCAGTATCGTCTGGGACAGTTGATAACTTCACAGTGACTTCGTAGTGGTGAGAGGCAGTTCCTCTGGGAGTACAGTGACAAGGGACTATTTGGGAAACTTACGACGACCGCCGAGACGTAGGCTGTCTGCCGTAGTTGGGAGGAAAGTTGACGGCCAGGAGACCGACTTCAACCCGGCGACGTACTGTAGGGGAAGCACGGACCTGCAGTGTACAGGAAGCGGCGAGACGCGAAAATCCTAATGTGTTGGCTTGTGTTTCTGGAGGGTGTACGAGGCGAGAGCCTGGAACAGGAGCTACAACCCAACTGTCATCCTAGGATAGGTGAAGTAGGTGTTTACAGTTACCCTCCCATTTCCCCTTTAGTTAGCTATATATATACTTGTCAGAATATTTTATATGTCGTGAGCAAGTCTCACCTGAGTCTAAGTCACAGAGAGCACAGTGTGTGGTGAGGCTACCCAGAGTACTCACAGTATCAGTTTACACATATATCCATGTGTGGGTGTGTGCAAGCACCAGGATTCATTAAGGAATTTACTGTGACTATAATTCATTTCCTGTGATTATTATTATTATATATATTAGTAGTGAACCAGATTTGGTGTTAGGCTATGAGCCCAGAATTCATATAAATGCCTGTGTATTGATCTCCATGATTTATTGATATAAATGCCTGTGTATTGATCTCCATGATTTATATATTTATATATATATATGTGCCTGTGTTTTGATCCAGATTTATCAATGTATATGCCTGTGTGCTGAATAATATCATATACGTGAAGTGATTGCCAGTGATATATCCTTAAGAGAAAGTACAGATTTAAAGATAAGTTCAGTGATAAAGTGAGTGCATTCACAGTGAAAATTATTAAGAATAAAGTAATCTTTTGGTACGGTGAAAAGTCACTGTGAGTGCAGTGTGAATAAGATATTAATGGTGAGACCAGTGAAGTGGTGTATCGCAACCCAGTGGAAACATAAGTATGTCATGTGAATGTTAAATACAGTGTTTTGCGAAAAGTTAAATAAACGGGGATCGTGACAGAATTAGAAAACAAGCACTATTCTTTCTCACGGGTGCTAGGCCCTGGAGTCAGCTGACTTTGACAGGTGACGCGAGGGGTTGCCGTGTGTTACCATTTGGTGCGTTCTGCATTATTTGTCATTATTTGCGGCGGAGTGAGCAGCTGTTATACTTTGTTCCTGATACGTTTATTGCATACCTGTTTCTCGTTGTCTTTTAAGTAAAATACCAAAACTCTTTGGTGTTTGATATCATCCCCTCCATTTATCTTGTGACCGCCAAAAGGAAACAGAAGAGTGACAGAAGTAATTACTTGCCTGAGACCAAACTAGTCGAAATTGCTCTTACCACAATTACCACAATTACACCTCACCACTGCTGTGTTACTGGACACCTAAAAACACCAGTTGGCGACCTTGAAGGCTGTGTGATAGTTCTCTGCCGGGGCGGGCCACAAATTGAGGAAACAATCTTTGTCTCCACTCATCTTACAACTTAAGGCCGGTTGTGAGGTCGACTGGGGTACTCTCCTGGGCGCGCAGTGGAGCCTAGAGGATCGAGGGAAGACCCGTAGAACGACGGTGAGTAAGGGTTAGTATCAGAGCAACCACCTCGAGAGGAGATCCAGTCTACGGTTGCTTTAACCCGAACCGTGCACCCCGACAATATATATAATATATATATATATATATATATATATATATATATATATATATATATATATATATATATATATATATATATATATATATATATATATATATATATATTTAAACAATAACGCATTGGAGGGAATGTAGGTCCCCTCCAATACAGTTTCTGTGTGCTTTTCTCCTACCACCCCCTTCCTTTTTTTTCTTATGCTTTATTGTGTATTTAAAGGCTACAAAACATACAAGACAAATGCCTAAAGGTTATGGATCTCTTGAAGCTCCTCCGCTTCCGGACAGGAACCGAGGACGCAGCAAGCATTTCCCCTCTGGATCGCCACACTGAGGCGCTGAAACAAAAAACTGCAAGCCCTTGGGTCTCTGGTGACGTCAATGAGCTTGGAACCCAATTCCTTGAGAAATCCCAAGGCACTCTTGCCCCAGGGGCCATGCGTCTCAGACGCTATGGGAACAAAGAGGTACTGGCCTGCCAGTCGCCTGTATTTGAGAGATTTTGCTGTTTCCCTGTGGTTGGCCGCCCCACCTGCTTGATCAGCTCCGAAGTGTACATAGGTGTCAGTCAGGGTGGATACACATGTGTAGTCCCACACCAACTGTCTACCCTCCTTCCATGAGTATATGGTGATGCCATCAGGGCGAAGTGCGGGGAAATCCGGGTTCTGGACCCCTAGGATGCGAGGGTCTCTCTCCGGTTACAAACCGGAGATATTTATATATATAGATATTATATAGATATTATATATATATATATATATATATATATATATATATATATATATATATATATATATATATATATATATATATTTCAAATAAAGTTAGATAAATATACACACATACCAAAAGAATAAGGGTGGTAGGAGAAGAAAATATCAAAGTGTTCAGTGAGGATCCACAAGGTCTTCTCTGATTACTCTTTATTTTCTTCTCCGAGGCTATGGGTCCCTACACTTGCACCAGTGGTACCCCTTCTAGGTTTAATATATATATATATATATATATATATATATATATATATATATATATATGAATATATATATATATATATATATATATATATATATATATATATATATATATATATATATATATATATATGTATATGAATATATATATATATATATATGAATATATATATATATATATATATATATATATATATATATATATATATATATATATATATATATATATATATATATATATGCAAACAATCCTGAATGGTCCCCAGGACTAGATACAACTGAAAACTCACACCCCAAAAGTGACTCGAACCCATACTGCCAGGAGCAAGGAAGTGATAGCCGGAGCTATATTATATATAGCTCCGGCTATCACTTCCTTATGTCCGGTCGTGATGGTCAAGCGGATTAAGGCGTCCCTGTACATACCAGTTGCGTTGCTCCTGGCAGTATGGGTTCGAGTCACTTCTGGGGTGTGAGTTTTCAGTTATATATATATATATATATATATATATATATATATATATATATATATATATATATATATATATATATATATATCACTAAAAACTGTTTGACTCGGCCAGGATTCGAACCCATGCCGTTCAGGATCACCCCTAAACATACACAGTACCGTGACCACGGCACCAATGATCGTCTTATGATCATAGATCGCTTATGACCAATGATCGTAGACGATCATTGGTGTGGTGGTCACGGTACTGTGTCTGTTTAGGGGTGATCCTGAACGGCATGGGTTCAAATCCTAGCTGGGTCAAAGAGTTCTTAGTGATATATGGCTTGCATGTTCATGCAGCCTTCTCATATATATATATATATATATATATATATATATATATATATATATATATATATATATATATATATATATATATATATATAATATATCATGTGAGTTGGCAACAGTGGGGACAGCAGCGGGGCTTGCTAGTCACATGTGTTAGACCTGTGATATTAGAGTTCACTTCCTGCTAGAGCACAGGAAAGCTTGTGTTGTGTGGTTGCCAGAAAGTTCCTCTTTATTATTATATATGAATAATTATGTTTTATAGAAAAATCATTACCTCTGTTTATGCATGTAAATTTAAGCATTCCTAATTAAGTTATTTTAATGTTTGTTTTTGCACAGTATTGTTGCTCATTAAGCAAGTTAATTTTAAATAAATTTACCATTCGTTATGCCGTGAGGGAGCGAATGTGGAGCACCCTGACGCTACGTTAGTCAGTAGCTGGTAGACTGGCCTCGGGTCAACTGGTCTGATTACGGATAAGTCTGTTCTGTGTACTTTTCTGTTTTTGTTTTAGTAGGTATATTTATCTGGGTAGCTAACCCTTGTTATATTACTACATAATAGTCCATCTGATTACTATTATATAAAAGTGAAATATTAAGTTGACATTAATAAACATATTTATGTTTACATAAATATTTTATATACATGTGTGATATTTTTTTCCCCTGGTGATTTTCTTTCTAATTATATTGTATGTACGTAACTACGAGGTTACACTGGTTGCACGTATGTAGATAAAGATTCACATACATCTCCCTAGCGCGTTAAATTCTTGTCTCTGTAAGTGCAACGAGCGGTACGTACGGGTACGTAACATATTTTGGGGGCCAAGGTCCGGGATGTTGTTTCCCACATATTTAAAATCTTTGCTAATCTAACCTTGCCTTCCTAGGAACAAGTGTGCTTTAAGAAAATTTATGTCATGCCAGAGTCGTCCTGTGTAACTAGTAATCTACCTTTCACGATTTTGGAGGTAAGTCATCCTATTTTTTGTTTGCGCAGTGAGGCCAAACAAATTTTCAGTGTCGTGTCAATATAAGGTGAAGTGTGTAGTGCCGTGCCATTCTGTTAATTACTTTAGCTAGTAAAGTGTCAAGTGTTAATTAACAATGGAGGATCAAGTGGAGTCGTTGCTGGCTAATCCAGATTTTGAGGGAATTAAAAGCCTAAAACGTCTGCCTTAATAAATATGGCAAACAAGTTTGAATTAACAGCCAACAATAAAATGAATAAGGCACAAATTCTGAGAGTGATAGTGACCCATTTAGTAGAAAATGGTGAGTAAGGAGAAGAATTTCTGGATGAGGTACGAGAGGAGACAGGTGAGCAGATTGCTTTAAGGCGTTTTGAGTTGGAAGCGCAAGTAGCATATGCTAGCTTGAGGCTCGAGAGAAAGAATGTGAATTTGAAAAGCAACAGAAAATATTAGGGATGGAATCTCAACAGAGAGAGCTTCAAGCTCGACGGTTAGAAATTGAAGCTAAGGCTAGACAACCACAGCTAGAAAATGAGGCACAAGATCATAGACTTATAGCACAATTACAGCTAGAAGCAACAAAGAAACAGCAGTTAGAAATTCAAAAACAAATGGCTGAGGCTAATATCCAAACTGGAGCACAGCGATTGGCAGCTGGGCATGGTAATACTAGCAATGTTCCTAATAGTAATGATAGTAATTCAATTAGAGTTAGTAAGTACATAAAGTTACCCAAGTTCAATGAGGAGGACCCTGAGGTTTTCTTTTCACATTTCTCTAAAATTGCAGTCAGTATGAACTGGCCAATGGATCAATGGGATGCAATCATGCAAAGTCAATTAAGAGGGAGAAGTCAGGAGGTTTTTGCATCCTTGCCTGATGAAAATAGTTTTGATTTATGAGTTTGTTAAGAAAAGCATCTTAAATGCTTACCAGTTGAATCCTGAAGCACACAGACAAAAGTTTAGAAATTTAAAGAGGGCAAGTGAACAGACAATTGCAGAATTCATTAGGTTAAAAACCAATTACTGTAAAAGATGGCTTAAATCACTTTCAATAAATGAGTATGATGCTCATAAGAATCTTCTTATAACAGAAGAAGTGTTGTCATGTCTCTCAGATAAATTGTCTACTTTTATGGCAGAGCAGAAAAGCATAACAGACATTTATGAGCTGTCAAAGCTCGCTGATGAGCATGAGTTGTTAACTACGGCACATTTTAAAGCCCAATCACCTAAGTTTAACCGTAAAGTAAATTATAATGCTCACAGAACTCCTTATCAGAACCAATCCAGTACTAGTGCTCCAGTTACTCCCATGAACCTAATGGGAGTAACTGGTGTACAAAACCAGTTAACATCTCCGAATATATAATGGGAGATGTACAAAACCTAATCCTGCTACTCCATTGTCAGGAATATCAAATATTAGTAATGTTAATTCTAAACATACAATTGGTTCCACAGGTGTGTCCACTGTAAGGCACTGTTCCCATTGTAAGAGAAAAGGCCATGTGATTAATTCCTGTTTTAATTTGCATCCTGAGTTACGACCAACTGGTCTCATTTATTGTAGAGGTGTGCAGAATAAATTAACTAATGAACATGTCACTGTAAACCCTAATTGGGTGAAACAGTATTCTCCATATGTCTTCAGGTGAAGTTTTGTGTATTAATGGGAAATGGAAGCCAGTGGTTCTTCTTCGTGATACTGCTGCTTCCCAAACTTTAATTTCTGCCAGTATACTTTCTAATGTTGCAAAGAGAGACACAGAAAAGTCTGTAGTTCTTCAGAGTGTTGCAGGATGTGAAACTGTACCTCTGATGGATGTTAATTTGAGATCCACCATTACTCCAAGTGTATGCACTGTGGGTGTTAGTACCCAGTTGCCCATCCTAGGTGTGGATGTTATATTGAGTAATGATGTGGCCATAAATCATGTTGTGGGTGAGATTGATCCCAGTTTGTTTAAACAGTCAGTTGCAGACCCTGTTGTTTATTCTGCCTGTGCTGAAGTTAGTTCTATGAATGAACAATCGGTTGTAGTAGATGGTTTTGTCCATCCTACCTGTGCTGATGTCAGTACTATTATTAATCCAGTTGTCAGTTCTGATGTTACTCAAGTAATTGTTCCAGTAACCAGTACCCCTTCAGGGGAGAAGTGGAATGTGGATGTTCAAGATTCAGGTGTGGACAACCTAGTTGTTGAGAGTAAGCCTAGTACTATGAGTCTGCTTTATTCCAATCCAGTAGATGATTTGGGAAAGAATGTCCATGTACCATTGTCTAGCCTGCTCACTATGAACGTTGTGCCAGGAGTTGAGAGAAACTTAAAGGCCACGACTCTATTGTATTCTAGCCAAATGAATGGTTTAAGACAAGATGTCGGGTTGGCAGAAGTATTCCCGCTCACTCCAAGTTTAAAATCAGTTGACCAGTTAGGATCAGTTGTCGAGAGTAAGTCTGTTGTAGAGACCCCGCCTCACCCTAGTCAAGGTGATAGTAAACGGGAGGCGGTCAAACTACCTGTTACTTGCCCGCTCACTTCAGATTCAGAGTCATTTAGTTTATGTAAGATGAGTAGAACTGACCCCAAGATTTCAGAAAGAAGCAAGGAGACAGTCTGTACGGTAGATCCAGTTCTGGAGAGAGTGGGAAAGCAGCCAGAGGATCAGGTTCTGTTGAGTAGATGGAGACACATTAAGCCTCCCTCTTCAGTTGTCTGTGAGGATGTGACCCAGCTTGGTGGTGTTACTGATTGTGAGCAGACCTCCAAGCAGCTCCAGATGTCATGGGAGGAAATTTCGGTAAATTGTGTATAACCATTAAGGGTGATAAAGTTTCTTTTGTATCTAAATTGCAGAGTTTTGTGGTTTGTGATTCTTATTCCATGGGGAGTAAATATTTGTCATTGCGTAAATTGAGTCAGAATGTGTGTAGGATGTTGTTGCAATCTATTTTTATTCCGCAGGAGCCATTCTCTTTTGAAGAAAGGGACTGTGGGACATCTTTGTCTAATCTTGTGGTTGAGCAGAGAGAGTTTACTCAAGTAGTTTGTGCATCTAATTGTTCTTTGGAAGTGGTGAGTCATACTAGAGCAGTGTCTCTACTTTCAGATCCAACTTATTTGGATGAACGAGTAGTGAATAACATGTATGTTCCACTCAAATGTGGTGTTGACTTTCAGAGTCAAATTGGTGTTGAAGGAGTTAATCATACTTGGGAGCAGAGGTTCGAGTCTCCAAGTGTGTGTTTCAAGTTGGGGGATAAGGTTATCCTACCTAGTTTTAATAATTGTGAAGGGTTACATATTATCCTTGTGTGGTTCCCAGGTAATCTGCTTTGCATCTTCAAGATGATAAGATCCTTAAACCTCTTGTTTGATTGTCACCAGAAGGAAGTCACTTGGGATGTGAAATCCATGGTAAGGGTTGTCAAGGTTTCAACATGTTTTTGTTAGTTTTTTGGAAGACTTGAAGGCTTATGAGAGTGTGTGTTATATTCAAGTCCACCATCAGAGGGTGTGAACTTGTTTTTGGAGTTGTGATTGAGATATGGTGCCTAGGCATAAGCCTGGTTTCTTTCACTGATCGTCATGTCAGAATTATGAGGAAATTGACTTACGTGTTTCTTAAGGATCATCTAAGTCAGTTCGATCAGGTAGTCTTTGCACTTATCTTGGGTTGTATTTATTGGTTTGGAGGTCAAAGGTTTGCTAAGTCGTTGTGTGTGAAGAAGTTTTATATGTAATTGTGAGGTTTAATGCTAATTTCTCTAATTTTAGTATCCTTTGGCGAGAGTATGTGTTCCACAGAGGATCAAGTGTGACGAGAAACAGATGTCTTTGTCAGGGCATACCCAGGAGAAGTCCCTAAACTACTTAACATCCAGTCAGCTTCAATTAAGCAGTTCAGCTCCAGAAAAAAGGAGTAATGGGAAAGGGATTCTGTCTTGGAAAATTAACCATATAGCATATGGATAATATGGAATCATGGGACTGATCTCAGATAATAGTACCTTACCTTACCTTGAGGATACCTTGAGGTGCTTCCGGGGCTTAGCGTCCCCGCGGCCCGGTCATCGACCAGGCCTCCTGCTTGCTGGACTGATCAACCAGGCTGTTGGACGCGGCTGCTCGCAGCCTGACGAATGAGTCACAGCCTGGTTGATCAGGTATCCTTTGGAGGTGCTTATCCAGTTCTCTCTTGAACACTGTGAGGGGTTTGCCAGTTATGCCCTTATGTGTAGCGGGAGCGTGTTGAACAGTCTCGGGCCCCTGATGTTGATAGAGTTCTCTCTCAGAGTACCAGTTGCACCTTGCTTTTCAACGGGGGTATTCTGCACATCCTGCCATGTCTTCTGGTCTCATGTGATGTTATTTCTGTGTGCAGGTTTGGGACCAGCCCCTCTAATATTGCACGTGTAATTATTATGTATCTCTCCCGCCTGCGCTCAAGGGAATACAGATTTAGGCTCTTTAGTCGGTCCCAATAGTTTAGATGTTTACTGATGGATTTACTTTAAGTCCAAATGTGATGTTACTGAGTGGATTCTAGCAGTAAAGGACCTCTGCACGCTCTCCAGGTCAGCAATTTCTCCAGCTGTGAAAGGGCTGTCATTGTGCAGCAGTACTCCACTCTAGAGAGCACAAGCGTTTTGAAAAGTGTCATCATCGGTATAGCATCTCTAGTGTGAAAAGTTCTTGTTATCCAACCTGTCATTTTTCTTGCAGTTGTGACGGCTACTTTATTGTGTTCGTTAAAGGTAAGGTCTTCCGACATGAGTACACCCAGATCCTTTACATTGCCTTTTCGTTCTATGTTATGATTTGTCTGAGTTTTGTACGTGGTTTCCGTTTTTATATTTTCATTTTTCCATAGCGCATGAGCTGGAACTTATCTTCGTTAAACACCATATTATTTTCTGTAGCCCATAGAAAGACCTGATCTACATCTGACTGGAGGTTTGCCGTGTCCTCTATGTTGCCTACTCTCATGAAGATCCTAGTGTCATCTGCAAAGGATGAAAAAGTGCTATAGGTTGTGTTCTTGTCTATGTCCGATATGAGGATGAGAAAAAGTACTGGAGCAAGCACAGTACCCTGGGGGACTGAGCTCTTAACGGTTGATGGGCTGGATTTTATTTTGTTGACTATTACACATTGGGTTCTGTTGGTCAGGAAATTGTAGATCCATCTGCCTATTTTTCCGGTAATTCCTTTTGAGCCATTTTATGTGCAATAACACCATGGTCACATTTATCAAAAGCTTTTGCGAAATCTGTGTAAATTACATCAGCGTTTTGTTTGTCTTCCATAGCATCTAATGCCATATCATAGTGGTCCAGCAACTGCGACAGGCAAGAGCGCCCTGTTCTGAAACCATGTTGTCCGGGGTTATGGAGATGCTGTGATTCCATGTATTTTGTGAGTTTACTTCTTAGCACTCTCTCAAAATTTTTTATGATGTGCGATGTTAATGCTATCGGTCTGTAATTTTTTGCCTCTGCCTTATTTCCTCCTTTATGAAGTGGTGCTATCTCTGCTGTTTTTAGTATATCAGGAATAACGCCAGTATTAGGCTTTGTCTCCACAGAATGTGAAGGGCCTGCGATAGTGGTTTTTTACAGTTCTTGATGAATATGGTGTTCCAAGAATCCGGGCCTGGTGCAGAGTGCATAGACATACTGTTTATGGCTTCTTCAAAATCCAGTGGGAATAGGGTGACGTCTGATATATGATTTGATGTTGCTATCATATCCATGAAAAATTCATTTGGGTTATCGATCTTTAGTGCGTTTAATGGCTCGCTGAAGACAGAGTCGTACTGCTTCCTCAGTAGCTCGCTCATTTCTTTGTTGTCATCGGTGAAAGTTCCATCTCCCTTTCGCAAGGGCCCGATACTAGATGTGGTTTTTTGATCTTGCATTGGAGAAAAAATATTTCGGATTTCTCTCTATTTCACTGATGGCCTTTTGCTCTCTTTGCCTCTCCTGGTTTTTGTATGATTCTTGTAGCTTGAGTTCAATTGTTCTATTTNAAATGACATTGTAGTCGAAGCTGCAAAACTTGCAACTAAGAGATGAAATGTAGACATTTACATACCACAGAGTCTATCACAGATTAATTAAGAAAGTAATTAGAAACAGAGCAATGCAAAAGATGTACAGTGACCACAACACAGCAGTTGCAACATCAGGATCTGCGGGTTGGTACAAGAATTCAAACAACTACGAACCACTTAGTTTGATGAAAGGAAGCAGTAGAACAACAGAAGAACACTTACATCGCATCAGGCTTGGATACCCATGTGCATGGGAAATAGACTTACAGGTTCCGGAAGATGAGAGGAAATGTCAGCACCGTGGAGAAATGTCCGACAAACTACTGGAACATTATCTAACACAGTGCACAGTTACAAACCCATTAAGATTTCAACTTAGATTCAACAGAGCAGAGAAGTTGTTAAAACACATATGGCAAAATCTTACTGAAGCGACCATACGAGTCATAAATACTCATACTCCGCCCAAGTAAAACAGAAACAAGCAACACTTAGTGGGCCAGGCAGGGGCTTGGGTCTTTGCAGGAATATCCCTGAAAAAAACAGTACCCCCAATTTGTGCAAGTGAGTTTGACTCTTAATTTAATATAATATGTAATCTTATTATGTTTTCATATCACATTATAAATTCCTAAAAATCCATAGGCACTAGTTAATGGATTGCATTTCAATAAATTTGCTCATTTCAGTTTTCCCCTTTTTCACAAAAAGGTGTGGTCCTTCATAACTATCGAAATATGAATATTTTTATTAATATATTTGAGTCAAATTTTCCCACTCAAATTTTGGTCCTTATAAGATAAGCCATCACTAATTATTTATTAACACTAATTGTGTGTGTTATCATTGTTAGACTATTTATACATAATATTCCATTTTTTACTGCTGTCAGCAGACTGTTCATATTATAGCCTAAAACCCATTAATTATATTAATATTTGTACAATATTTCATGTATAAAGTAGACTTAGTGGGTCATAGTCAATTGCCTACAACCCTCAGACCTATATCTCACACCAAGGTAAGAGATTTTAGGTCACCAGGAGCAACTGCTTTTTATAATAATCCAATATTAACAACTGCGTTAGAATGGCCTCACCATCTAATCATAATTTATTTCCTTGGTAATGACATCCGTCCTTCTCATTAACTAGTGGAAATATAAATCATTTAAAATTATTATCAGTTCATTCAAACTAATTAGCAACTCTGTTAGTGGAACTCTTCAAATTAGTGGAAACCTCGCCAACTGACAAGTGATAACCGTTGGGGAGTAAACTTGAATACTGTCAGCGCTCTGCTAAATATATGAATTTTCGGCTGAGAAAAAAGAGTAACGCTGGAAACCACTTATATTGTATTCACTTTACAGCTAGACTATATAGACAGAGCTTGGACCCAGACGGTGTACATCTGTCAGGAGAGTCCAGGACCCATGTGGTCAACAAATTAGTTAATACTATCAACCAACATAGAAGGTTGTGGCTAGCAAGCCAACTTAGTTGTACATACTTATAATTTTCACTTGTGTTTATAAGTTCACATATCATATATCATCTATACATCAAAATTATAAAAAATCCCCCCCCCCCAAAAAAAAAAAAACATAGCACTATTCTATTGATCTTACGGCACCATTACTTACATTTATGCCAACCTCTAATGGGGCTAGAATTTTAGACTGTAATTGTACTGAGGCATATACAAGTGCAGCCTAAATTATTTAGTAATTTTTTAGGTAGTAATTATCTCAACTAGTCCTGTATAGACAGTACTGGTGCGTATATTTTTACCATTCTGCTGACCCTAAGCTGAGTGGGATCTATAATTATTAATTGTGCATTACTATTATCTCGTGTATCCTTTGAGTACTACTGAATGTCACTATCCCATAAAATAGTGATTTTGATGAACTAACCAATCGAATCCCAGTAGTGACATTAAAGTACTACTCAAATATTAGTCATCCATTATTAGGTAGGTAACCCAAACTCCAAACGAGGTAATACGTAGCCTAGTCACGAATATATTAGACTGTTATATTGATATTGAGCTCTGTCACATGAGTCAATATCCCAGTTACATTAATAACAACTATATGCCATCCAATCAGCCTTTGAGCACCAAGATGGATGCAGCTGGACGAATGAAAAGGACCCTTACAGGTCTGAAAGGTCACTTGACCCGACAGATTAACAAATGTCAAGATCGGTCTCAACAGTTCCCTGTTGACTATATAAAGCTAAAAAGCTACCTTCAAGTTGCCGAAAGTAAATTTGGACAGATTAAAGAACATATGAATTTATACTTGTCTGAACTCTACAAGACTTCAATAGACAAAATTGAACTAGATGACATTGTAAGTAATTTAACCCAGTACGAAGATGACGTACAGGTTAAACAACAACCCTTTAAAAAGCTAATTGCTAAAAATCAAGTAGTCGCATCATCTACAACTCTTCAAGAACCTGAAGTCAAATTACCCCAGATAAGTCTACCCACCTTCTCTGGTAGAGAGAATGAAAGTTGGGATGATTTCTGAAATAAATTTGCGAATGTTGTAGGCTCCAAAACTAACATTCTCAAAACTACCAGTTCACCTATTTACAAGGTCTATTACGAGATTAATCTTTGAAAGTAATCTCAAATTTAAACCTGACCAGTGATGGTTACAACCTAGCTGTTCAATTGCTTAAGAGCAACTATGACAACAATGAAAGGACTATTACTATTTTAGTTCAAAAGTTACTGGATCTACCAGCCACTAATAATTCTACAGATTCTCTTCAAACCTTTAGGTTAGAACTTAAATTTTTACTCAATGCCCTAAGCCTCAAAGTTCAACTTCAGACAGCTGAATGGATGACACGAGTAGTTGTAAGACGTAAGTTACCAAGGGAAACTTTGGACAAACTGTGTACTGTATACAAAAAAAACTCTCTCTGACTATGCCTGAGATCACAGAATGCTCCCTAGTCAAGAGACAAAGTGCCAATCAAGACGGAAAATGTGTTTCAAACCCTTCTACTAATTCTCATCGTAAACCTCAAAGTGCTACAACTACTGTAGTAAAACCAAACTTAACTAAATCATCTCCTAAATGGAAATCTGGTTATGTGGGTACATATACAGTAAACCCCTCAACCCCAGTAGTGAGTGTAACTCCTAAAACTCTTCCTACGATAAAGAAGTGCCTGTTCTGTAATAATGAACACCTCACTTTCAAGTGTAGTACCTATCCAGACCGTAATTCTAGTCTCCATGAACTACACAAATGCACTAAATGGTCCTCATGACCACAATGACTGTACAATCACCTTACGTGTGTGCAACAAGTGCAACAAAGGTAGACATCATTATACCTTGTGTGGTAATGGTAAATCAAGATCAGCAAATTCTCATAAAAATTCCACTAAACTGTACATTACAGTAAATCTGTACAGTATTGGAAAGTACATCAGAACATAATTGTACTTACAACAGAGCCGTCTAACACAACTACATTGCCTACGGCTCAATTAATATTAATCAACAAGGAGTCTAGGATTTCCAATCCTGGTCTCTTTGACCAAGGTTCAAAGAAGATCTTCATATCTCAAAATTTAGTTGATCAGTTAAAACTGGAAACTACCAATCGAGTGAATTTAAATATTTCTGGATTCTTGACAAATAGTGGATGGACCTCGTGACTACCAAGTTGTCAAATGTTGATACGTCTAGGAAGCTGCACCAGCCCATTACAAGCCATCGCTGTTGACAAGATCCCCTCTGATCTACATGTTACAGGTCTTGGTCACACAGTCAAACTTCTTAAACACAGCGGTGTTAGGCTAGCGGATTATAAAATAAATTCAGACTGTCTCAGCGATGTAGGTATTCTCATTGGAGCTGACTATTATTATTTATTTATTATCGGATGCACCAGGCAACGAGGTATGAATTTGTTGCTGTGAGCTGGATGGAAATTACTCACATGACCGGTGCTGATCCAGCAAAAATCTAAATATACTAGTAATCAACAAAATAGTTCAATAGTGGTGTGACTAGGCTTAAAACAGTCACCACTACAAATCAGAGATGTAGCCGAGGATGATGAGTCTAATCCCCCTGTAAACAAATTATGAGATTTAGACACCTTGGGTATAGTCCCTGAGCAACCTAGTCCAGACGACACATGGACTTACCAACAATATCTTGATATGGTTATCTATAAAGATAACCAATATTGGGTTAAGTTGCTATGGAAGCTGAACCACCCCCAGCTTCCTGCAAATTATTTTAGGCATCAACTCAGTTAAAATCACAGTTAGTTAGGCTACAGAAGCAGCCTGACAAATTACAACTACATCATTAATTGATACTGCAACAACTTGCTAACGAATTTATAAAAGTTGTTGACCAAGAAAACCATAAATTAGGCCATAATTTGCCACATCATGCTGTCATGAAAGATTCAGTGACGACACTGATTAGAATTGTGTTCAACTGCAGTGCCAAAATAAAGGTAAGCAGCGTGTCATTAAATGATTGTTTACAAACTGGACCTAGTCTAACCCAAAGACTACAAGATGTTTTGTAACGATTTCGCTGCAGCATTTCCGCCAATACGGCTGACACCAGTAAGACCTTTTTTAGAGTAGGCTTACAAGAGGAAGATCGTGACTTTACTAAATTTCTCTGGGTAAAGGATCTACAGGATGCTAATAGTGATGTCATCATTTATTGGTTTGCATTTGTTCTGTTCAGAGCAACATCTTCACCATTCTTACTCAAAGCCACCTTGGATACTCATTTGAAGAAATCTAATAGCTCCTACATGGCTGAAATTAGCAACAACTTGTATGTCGATAATTTCCAGGGAACCACTGATGATGAAAACAAATTAGTGGAAATTTATGATGAGGCTAACAACGAACTATTAGGAGCCAATATGAGCCTTACAATCGTGGGCCTTAAATAATTAACAATTAAATCAGATAATAGAGAAAGAGTTTCCCGATTATAAAGTACCAAAACAAATTGAAAGTACTAATTATGGAATGGAATACTTCCATGGACCAATTATATATTATGTCGGTGGAAGTCAATGATTCCACCCCTCCCTTCAACCATGAGAAAGTTACTCTCACATGTCAGTAAACCATTTGACCCTTTAGGCTTACTTAGTCCTATTTTAATTAAGGGCAAACTCCTCATGCAGGAGTGCTGGCAAATTAATATGGGTTGGGATGAACTGTTGCCAGATGATCTCCAAGACAAATGGCAGCAATTAATTCCAGATTATAGTAAACTTAGTATTATGAAATTTCCACGCAATGCCTTAGAACAAAATTTACCCACAAATTTACATGTGTTCTGCGATGCCTCAGGCAAAGCGTATGGCGCGGTAGCCTATCTAGTTAACACTCAACAATCATTTTAGCTTACATCTAAGGCGTGGGTAGCTCCAATTAAAAACAGGTCATAACCCCAAATGGAATTAACTGCCTTATTAGTAGGTGTAAGTCTGGCTCATTGCCTGATAAATGTTACGTATCCTTAGTTGGATACGTGTATAAATTCATGATAAAATTATTAAGTTTCATTTTCATCATTATCTGTAATGTATATACATATATATATATATATATATATATATATATATATATATATATATATATATATATATATATATATATATATATATATATATATATATATATATATATATATATATATATATATTGTGACGGTGTTCCTCCCCCCCCTTCTAATTCTCCCACGCCTGCTGTAAGAGTCATGTCCACTATTCCCGAGCGTTCTCTACATTGCAGGCATCAGTTGAACATATGTGGGAGAGAGTAGTACTCTCGATGAGCCGAGAAATTCGTGAAAGAAGAATATTTTGGCCTGTGGGATAGGCCCTTTAGGGAGCCAAAATGGCGCTGGCGAGTCTGTTCTCCCGCCAAAACTGTGTGACGTCAGTGTCGCCAGATTGGTCACCGTCAGCGACGTGGCACTGGGAGCCAATGAAAACCTACATTGGAAAAGGTGACGTCACATAGGCAGAGGGAGTCCAGCCGTAGCGGCGCTTTCGCGCCATCAGTCTCACACAACACGTCCGAGAGGCAGGACGTGTGACCGGTCATCCTGTTTGAGTGACGGATTACCGAGCTCCGGTGGAGATAAGCGTCTCCAGTTGTTAGCGCGCACTCTGTGAGGTCTTCCTGCAACCCAGATGTGGCTCAGATAAGGAATTGACAGAATATTGAGCAACAAGTGCTCAGGGACAGGTGCGTTGCAAGAAGTGGGCCGGGCACTGACGCGTGCAACGTCCTTGACGGTTCACCAGAATAGGAGACAGTTTAGTGGCTGGGCCTTTCTGCTGTGAGTGAACCGGGTTGACCGCCTTGTCAACCAGGTTGAACGTGTGATCGACGATCCTGTCAAGTTTGACAGTAACCCCACCTTCGTGGAACCCTACGAGTCAACAGTTAATGCAAGCACGTCGAGAAGTCTTCCCAAATACCTAGTGACATACCTAGACGACGAGGGAATTGACAGTGTAGTGAGCTTCAAGTGCTCTGAAGTCGGGTGCTGTGCGTGTGGAGCTTAAGCAGTATTGTCTGGGACGGTTGATAACTTCACAGTGACTTCGTAGTGGTGAGAGGCAGTTCCTCTGGGAGTACAGTGACAAGGGACTATTTGGGAAACGTACGACGACCGCCGAGACGTAGGCTGTCTGCCGTAGTTGGGAGGAAAGTTGACGGCCAGGAGACCGACTTCAACCCGGCGACGTACTGTAGGGAAGCACGGACCTGCAGTGTACAGGAAGCGGCGAGACGCGAAAATCCTAATGTGTTGGCTTGTGTTTCTGGAGGGTGTACGAGGCGAGAGCCTGGAACAGGAGCTACAACCCAACTGTCATCCTAGGATAGGTGAAGTAGGTGTTTACAGTTACCCTCCCATTTCCCCTTTAGTTAGCTATATATATACTTGTCAGAATATTTTATATGTCGTGAGCAAGTCTCACCTGAGTCTAAGTCACAGAGAGCACAGTGTGTGGTGAGGCTACCCAGAGTACTCACAGTATCAGTTTACACATATATCCATGTGTGGGTGTGTGCAAGCACCAGGATTCATTAAGGAATTTACTGTGACTATAATTCATTTCCTGTGATTATTATTATTATATATATTAGTAGTGAACCAGATTTGGTGTTAGGCTATGAGCCCAGAATTCATATAAATGCCTGTGTATTGATCTCCATGATTTATTGATATAAATGCCTGTGTATTGATCTCCATGATTTATTGATATAAATGCCTGTGTATTGATCTCCATGATTTATTGATATAAATACCTGTGTGTTGATCTCCATGATTTATATATTTATATATATATGTGCCTGTGTTTTGATCCAGATTTATCAATGTATATGCCTGTGTACTGAATAATATCATATACGTGAAGTGATTGCCAGTGATATATCCTTAAGAGAAAGTATAGATTTAAAGATAAGTTCAGTGATAAAGTGAGTGCATTCACAGTGAAAATTATTAAGAATAAAGTAATCTTTTGGTACGGTGAAAAGTCACTGTGAGTGCAGTGTGAATAAGATATTAATGGTGAGACCAGTGAAGTGGTGTATCGCAACCCAGTGGAAACATAAGTATGTCATGTGAATGTTAAATACAGTGTTTTGTGAAAAGTTAAATAAACGGGGATCGTGACAGAATTAGAAAACAAGCACTATTCTTTCTCACGGGTGCTAGGGCCCGGAGTCAGCTGACTTTGACAGGTGACGCGAGGGGTTGCCGTGTGTTACCATTTGGTGCGTTCCGGATTATTTGTCATTATTTGCGGCGGAGTGAGCAGCTGTTATACTTTGTTCCTGATACGTTTATTGCATACCTGTTTCTAGTTGTCTTTTAAGTAAAATACCAAAACTCTTTGGTGTTTGATATCATCCCCCTCCATTTATCTTGTGACCGCCAAAAGGAAACAGAAGAGTGACAGAAGTAATTACTTGCCTGAGACCAAACTAGTCGAAATTGCTCTTACCACAATTACCACAATTACACCTCACCACTGCTGTGTTACTGGACACCTAAAAACACCAGTTGGCGACCTTGAAGGCTGTGTGATAGTTCTCTGCCGGGGCGGGCCACAAATTGAGGAAACAATCTGTGTCTCCACTCATCTTACAACTTAAGGCCGGTTGTGAGGTCGACTGGGGTACTCTCCTGGGCGCGCAGTGGAGCCTAGAGGATCGAGGGAAGACCCGTAGAACGACGGTGAGTAAGGGTTAGTATCAGAGCAACCACCTCGAGAGGAGATCCAGTCTACCATTGCTTTAACCCGAACCGTGCACCCCGACATATATATATAAATATATATATATATATATATATATATATATTATATATATATATATATATATATATATATATATATATATATATATATATATATATATATACAATATGGAATATATATACAATATATTTTTAAACAATATGGAAGGGAGTACCACCTCTGGCTGGAAGAAGGGGGACCCATAGCCTCGGAGGAAATCACACATAATGCATTGGAGGGAATGTAGGTCCCGTCCAATACAGTTTCTGTGTGCTTTTCTCCTACCACCCCCTTCCTTTTTTTCTTATGCTTTATTGTGTATTTAAAGGCTACAAAACATACAAGACAAATGCCTAAAGGTTATGGATCTCTTGAAGCTCCTCCGCTTCCGGACAGGAACCGAGGACGCAGCAAGCATTTCCCCTCTGGATCGCCACACTGAGGCGCTGAAACAAAAAACTGCAAGCCCTTGGGTCTCTGGTGACGTCAATGAGCATGGAACCCAATTCCTTGAGAAATCCCAAGGCACTCTTGCCCCAGGGGCCATGCGTCTCAGACGCTATGGGAACAAAGAGGTACTGGCCTGCCAGTCGCCTGTATTTGAGAGATTTTGCTGTTTCCCTGTGGTTGGCCGCCCCACCTGCTTGATCAGCTCCGAAGTGTACATAGGTGTCAGCCAGGGTGGATACACATGTGTAGTCCCACACCAACTGTCTACCCTCCTTCCATGAGTATATGGTGATGCCATCAGGGCGAAGTGCGGGGAAATCCGGGTTCTGGACCCCTAGGATGCGAGGTCTCTCTCCGGTTACAAACCGGAGATAATATATATATATGATATATGATATATATATATATATATATATATTATATATATATATATATATATATATATATATATATATATAATATATATATATTTCAAATAAAGTTAGATAAATATACACACATACCAAAAGAATAAGGGTGGTAGGAGAAGAAAATATCAAAGTGTTCAGTGAGGATCCACAAGGTCTTCTCTGATTACTCTTTATTTTCTTCTCCGAGGCTATGGGTCCCTACACTTGCACCAGTGGTACCCCTTCTAGGTTTAATATATATATATATATATATATATATATATATATATATATATATATAATATGATATATATATATATATATATATATATATATATATATATATATAGTATATATATATATATATATATATATATATATGCGAACAAGCCTGAATGGTCCCCAGACTATATTCGAATGAAAACTCACACCCCAAAGTGACTCGACTCATACTCCCTGGAGCAACGCACCTGGTATGTAAAGACGCCCTTAAACCACTTGCCATCACGACCGGACATAATGAGGTGATAGCCGAAGCTATTTGAACCACCTCACCACCGGCACTCGGATGGTCATCTTGGTATAGCATTTTACCAATCACCTCATTTTTGGGGCACATGTGAGGAAAACAAATGCGAACAAGCCTGATGGTCCCCAGGACTATATGCGAATGATAAACTCACACCCCAGAAGTGACTCGAACCCATACTCCAGGACAACGCACTGGTAGTTACAAGACGCCTTAAACCACTTGAACCATCACGACCGGACATAATGAGGTGATAGCCGAAGCTATTTGAACCACCTCACCGCCGGCACTCGGATGGTTATCTTGGGCATAGCATTTTTACCAAATCACCTCATTCTTGGGGCACACGTGAGGAACACAGATGTGAACACTTCTGGGGTGTGATTTTTTATTCATATATATATATATATAATATATATATAATATATAATATATATATATATATATATATATATATATATATATATATATTATATATATGAATATAGTATACTATATATATAATATATATATAGATATATATATATATATTATATATCTATATATCGGTATATGATATCTATATATATATATCGTCCTAGTAGCCAGAACGCACTTTTGAGCCTCCTATGCAAGGCCGATTTGCCTCCCATGCCAAGTTTTCATGAATAAATTGTTTTTCGACTACCTAACCTCCTAACCTAACCTAACCTAACTTTTTCGGCTACCTAACCTAACCTAACCACCTATAAAGATAGGTTAGGTTAGGTTAGGTAGGGTTGGTTAGGTTCGGTCATATAACTACGATAATTTAACTACAATAAAAAAAAATTGACCTCATACGTAATGAAATGGGTAGCTTTATCATTTCACAAGAAAAAAATAGAGAAAATATATTAATTCATGAAAACTTGGCTTATTAGGCAAATCGGGTCTTGCATAGTAGCTGATAAGTGCGTTCTGGCTACTAGGTACGACATATATATATATATATATATATATATATATATTATATATATATATATATATATTATATATATATATATATATATCACTAAAAACCGTTGACTCGGCCAGAATTCGAACCCATGCCATTCAGGATCACCCCTAACATACACAGTACCGTGACCACGGCCCCATGATCGTCTTATGATCATAGATCGCTATGACCAATGATCGTAGACGATCATTGGTGTGGTGGTCACGGTACTGTGTCCGTTTAGGGGTGATCCTGAACGGCATGGGTTCAAATCCTAGCTGGGTCAAAGAGTTCTTAGTGATATATGGCTTGCGTGTTCATGCAGCCTTCTCAATATATATATATATATATATATATATATATATATATATATATATATATATAGTATATAAATATAAATATATATATCTATTATCTATATATATATCTCGTACCTAGTAGCCAGAACGCACTTCTCAGACAACTATGCAAGGCCCGATTTGCCTAATAGGCCAAGTTTTCATGAATTAATTGTTTTTTCGACTACCTAACCTACCTAACCTAACCTAACCTAACTTTTCGGCTACCTAACCTAACCTAACCTATAAAGATAGGTTAGGTTAGGTTAGGTAGGGTTGGTTAGGTTTGGTCATATATCTACATAATTTTAACTCCAATAAAAAAAATTTACCTCATACATAATGAAATGGGTAGCTTTATCATTTCTTAAGAAAAAATTAGAGAAAATATATTAATTCAGGAAACTTGGCTTATTAGGCAAATCAGGCCTTGCATAG
>WNGS01165523.1:5615389-5629278 GCA_020271785.1 Procambarus virginalis
TCTGTCTGTTTGTCCATCACGCGACTGGGTTAATGTTTTGAAAAAAATGAGAAGCTTTGTAGATTTAATTTTAAACAAAGGGGGCGCCTCCAGTCCATGAACTAAGAGGAGAGAGTCTTTGAAATAAGCACAGAAGAGTTTGGGGAGTCGTGTTCACCACCTACAAATTTTATTTTTTTGTTATCTGTGCGATCACAACATATACCTCCTGATCTCCCTTGTTCCGCCTCACACTAGTCAATAAACACAATTTGCGTCATTTCTTGACTAAAAAAAATAGCACTCCGAATCATCTTTGAACTTTTAATTTAAAATAACTAGGTCTGGTTATGAATGTTTTAGCAGTCTATCTGATAGAAACAAAACAGAGACTGGTGTTAGCACAGTGAGTGAAAAAATAGTTTATCATTCTCTTAATACGTTTTATTCAATAACTAGTAGACATAACATAAGACAGAATAACTGGCAGACATAACACAGCATAATGCAGTCACATGGTGAAAAATAGTTTATCCTTCTCTTATTACGTTTTATTCAATAACTGGTAGACATAACATAAGTCACTTACATATTTATCTTGGTAAAACATAATAACTGGTTGACATATCACATCATAATGCACGCACATGGAGATAACATATCATATCCCATCATAATGCAGTTACACGACTACTGGATTTCAGCAGAGTTTCAAAAAGTTTTTTTTAGCTTTAGGCTTAGATTTTAGATTATTTTTGTTTTTTCTATAGTCAGACGATTATCAGTTCGTTTCATCTGTCGTTTGGGTGGGGGAGGTGCGGTTATTTCACGCTCAACCTCGTTGTCACTGTCATTGTCACTGGTGGTATCAATATAACTGGATCTATTAAGATCGTCCTCAACTCGAATCCTTCGCAGAGGGGTGAAGTTTTCGGCTTCGTCATCACTGCTTATTATCACCGACTGTGTCATGGTGTTCCATTCATCACGACCTCTAGCCCGAGATGAGGGTTTGTGTGAACTTAGTTTAGAGTTGTAGGTTGTGGACGAGGAGGGGTGTGAGCTAGGTTTAATGTGTAGACGTGACATGGAGCGAACTAAGTTGGGGGTTGAGGAAAAGATTCATATCAACGTCTGTTAGCAAGCCCCGTTGTTGACTATCTGTAAGCATTATACGCTCATCCAGTAAGGCTTCTACATTCAAATCATTTTCGGTCTGAGTAGAGGGGTTATCCAATGAGAGAGAAATAGCAGCAAACACCGCAACATCGATGCTTTCACTCATAGTCAAGAGATCTGGATACTCACCCCCTTGTGAAATATCCCCACTCGTTCTTACAACTTCTTCAGTTCTAATATTGCCAGTAGTAGTAGTAGTGTCATTACCTGCTCTACACCCCCCGGTTAAAAAGCTTGGGGTAACGCCTCTTCAACGGTATTCCCCCTCTCATCAGCAGTCTTGCCAGCGAGTACACAATGAGGGATAGTGTTATTACTACTACTTCTATCACCACGATCTCCATCAGCAGAAGCAGTAGCGAGTGTGTTAGTGGTGTGTGTAGGGAGACTAGCACTTGCGGTGAGTGTGGCACCAGCAGGGGTGACACCAGCCGCGCCCGTCACTACGGTCACCATCAACACCGTGGGAGGGGGAGCTAACACCGTGGTCGTCTGGAGTAAGGGGGGAGGTCACAACCACCTCCCCGGTGTTTGTGTGTATGTGAGTATTCCCCAAGAAGATGAAAATATTCCCCCCGGAGGTGGATCGGCTGCTGGTGGTGGTGGTGCTGCTGCTGCTGTTGCTGCGCTTGCTAGCATTCTCCAGGTAATCGAAAAAAAAGTTTACATTACTAGCATAACACACACACACACACACACACACACACACACACACACACACACACACACACACACACACACACACACACACACACACACACACACACACACACACACACACACACACACACACACTAACACACACACACACACACACACACACACACACACACACACACACACACACACACACACACACACACACACACACACACACACACACACACACACACACACACACACACACACACACACACACACACACACACACACACACACACACACACACACACACACACACACACACACACACACACACACACACACACACACACACACACACACACACACACACACACACACACACACACACACACACACACACACACACACACACACACACACACACATACACACAACATCCTGACCAAAGAGCCAGAGCTCAACCCCCGCAAGCACAACTAGGTGAGTACACACACACACACACACACACACACACACCCTGTTGATTGACAGTTGAAGTGGAACCAAAGAGCCAGAGCTCAACCCCCGCAAGCACAACTAGGTGAGTACAACTAGGTGAGTACACACACACACTCTTCCCATTATTATTATTATTTTTTACTACTACATCAACATCAGCAAACAACAAGAAGCATCTTAGCACGATATAACTCGACTTAAGGGAAACATGCCACGTATTATTGCCAGGGCTTGACCTAAGCTCCCATCACCAACAGAGTGAGGAACAGCTACACCGGCAGCAGAGGGTCGTACAGACATGTTGGATGGATGGGTGGATGGATGGAGTGTTTACCCCTACCAGGTCAGGGCGAGCTATATACGCCCTTTCAAGAGGGTGGAGGGTGCCTCCTTACCACACGCCTCCATCACCCGCAGCGTTAATAATAATAATAATAATAATAATAATAATAATAATAATAATAATAATAATAATAATAATAATAATAATTATAATAATAATAATAAATAATTAATAAGGATAATATAAAAGAATCAACTTTAGATTTGTTTATTTAGAGATAATAGGATGAAGTAGATGCACTACACCTCCTTGACATACAGGACATTTGTCACATCTTGTTATGCAATCCAAACATATTACCATATGCCTACAGGAAATGAGAACAGTGTTTATTTCTTGGGTGTAACATACCTTGCAATAAAACCTACCTACAACAGGCATTGCAATCTCTTCCACAACAACATCCTCACGCTCATCTACCTCCACTACTGCGGGACCTGGACGGGGGGAGATAACACCTTGGGACATTAAGAGTTCTAAGGGAAATTCAGCTACCTCATCTGTGACTGTGTCCTCACTTTCATCCACTGGATCTAAAAACCACAACAGCACCTCTTCACAGTTAGTTTCGCCAAGGAGTGACAATACATCCTTTGTAATCTTGAGGTATTCTATTAGGGCGGCTCGCAGGGTGTTGTATGGGAATCTCATCGTAATAGCAAGTCCGTTGAAATAATCAAGTCCTGGCAGGAGAGCGATAATCAGTGTTTCATCTACAGGTTTTGCCAGTCGAGGAGGTGAGAAAGGGAGTGCATTTTTAATGAAAGCTCGATCCTTCATCAAGTTTAAGTAGATGCACTGTGGATAATATCGAGCGTGGAGCGTCCAGGGGTTGTCCGAAGGTTCGAAGTTAACAAGTCCTCCACCACAATAAAAGCATCATATATGATCTCCAACTCCTAAGAAAAAGAAATATATAAATATTTGTGTATAAAATATAAATAAATAAATAAATAAATATATAAATAATAAATGAGAAAGTAAATACTAGGACGCCTCAAAAAGACTTGAATGTGAATACGTTAAGACCATAATAATAATAATAATAATAATAATAATAATAATAATAATAATAATAATAATAATAATAATAATAATAATAATAATAATAATAATAATAATAATAATATCTTCCACTACTCACCACAAGAGTAAAAGCCAGCATGCGACAGTTCTACTGGAGACTGGCCACTCATATCAAGCCAGATGATTCCAAATGATGCCAAACGAGTCTTATACCCTGCCATCTCTGGGTATACGGGTATAGAGAATGGTAGAATTCCCGAGTTTTCTCCGTTCCATTCTAGAGCACCTACAATTATTAAAACAAATAATAATAATAATAATAATAATAATAATAATAATAATATAATAATATATAATATATATATATATATATATATATATATATATATATATATATATATATATATATATATATATATATATATATATATATATATATATATATATATATATATATATATATATATATTTATACGCTCACCATCTTGAGGTTATCTTGAGATGATTTCGGGGCTTTTTAGTGTCCCCGCGGCCCGGTCCTCAACCAGGCCTCCACCCCTAGGAAGCAGCCCGTGACAGCTGACTAACACCCAGGTACCTATTTTACTGCTAGGTAACAGGGGCATAGGGTGAAAGAAACTCTGCCCATTGTTTCTCGCCAGTGCCTGGGATCGAACCCAGGACCACAGGATCACAAGTCCAACGTGCTGTCTGCTCGGCCGACCGGCTTCTTGGTACTTACAACTGTTAGCAGAATTTCTCCCTCTTTCTAGTTGTAGGACGGAATAGGTGAAATTCAATCCATAGGCGTAGACTGTGTTGCTTAGCGCAATGCTGACATTTCCAGTGCGTTTACCACCGATGAAAGGACAGTGTGGTGCTGCAGCTACATGACGACAGCGAGGGGTGTCCTCTCCCTCTACCCACCCACCTATTACAGCATATCAGAAACTGCATATGCAGTAATCCACGGATTTGGCGAAGTAGAATCCGTCCCTAGCTAAATCCCTAGGCAAAAGCCAATCAAGACGCCATCCCACAAAAGTGTCTAGCCTCATCTGCTCACATCGCAAATGTTCCATGCTGCGAAATGTTTTGGTGCGAAAGACGTCCATGTTTGGTCGAACACTCGAAATTGGGGTAAAGGTTGGACCGCTCCCTGCCTAATTATCTTCGAGAAAGGGGGTGACGCATTTTGCTACATATTCATTGAGAGATCTATGTATTAGCTTAAAGGTAAACCCAACTATTTTAAGCAGTGCTGGTAGGAAAGATGAAATTGTTAGCTTCGCGTGGATGTGAAAAAAAATCTAATCTGTTCTATCCAGTAGTAGATTGCAAAGTCTATATAAAAACCTTATTGTTGAGATTATAGTATTACACCTATGTTACTGCTAGAATGGACTATAATCCACGTTTATTAAATAATAATAATATATATATTTATTATATAAATAAATAAATAATATAAAATACGCAGCTACAAATTGTGGTTAATCATTAACTGGAAACTATCCTGGGAGCAGGCGCGCAGGCCACACACGCGTCGAGGGGGATAAATGGGGGGTTGATCCCACTAATTCATTACTACTCGCTCATCACACCTGGGTGTTTCATCTATATCGCGTTGGGGAAAAAAATGAACTCCATAGCCAAAATGAACTCTGTAGAAATTCATCACGGATACATGACAGATGAGGAGTTCAACAATCGAGAGTGCTGCATTGTCTACTCTGTAAATTGTATATCATGCTCCCCCTAAGGCATGTCGCAGCACACTGCAGATAAGTATCCTCACGCCACCGCTTACGCCAGAACGCAATTGTATAATCTAAAGAGATGCATCAGAGAAGACCGTCCAACACCTGGATCCATTCACATCAGCAGAGGCAGTCAAGGACCAAGCATAGTAGCCTTGGCAACTCAGTATGGATTAGGGAAGCCTATTGAGAGGAATGATATTGCTCAAGCCATTACCAATAAATCAAAAGATTTCTCTATGGTTAAAGTTTTGCGTACTGATACCAAAGAAAACCGCTTGTTATACTTGGCGAAATTTTTAGAAGAACTCATATTGAATATTGAAGATACTGAGGAGGTCAAGAAAGTTATTCTCCCTTGGGGTGTAGGTATGTCAGGTCGGTGTGAAGATGTAGAGTGGGAAAGTACTTACCTCCCCATTATTCAAAATATGCAGGGGAGTTTAAAACCTTATAACGTCAAAGTGATTTTAGTCCGCCCCAGGGAAATAGGGACGAAACAAAACAGGAAACCCGCTAACCTTCGCACGACCGTATAAAGGGGTGGCTGCTCTCCGCTCTCCGACTCATTTCCTCTACTCTACTCATCAGATAAGATGTTGACGACTGTAGCCGGCAGCCTTTCATCTTTTTCGGAGTACTCTTACTCCGACTGCATCATCTACGATATGGACGCCACTAGCGTGATGATGAGTGGGGTGGTTGAAGAATTATGGACTCGTTATCCTTATGCTCGCATTCATCGGAGCAAACTATCATACAAAAATCGTGTAGAGAGAAGAGATCGAGCCATGCCGGGAGAGATTGTCTATGGTGAACCCCCTCAATTCAACAATCGAATTGGTGACGACCCTCATCTACCTCATCTCATCAGATTAATAACACATCACGCTGGAGGGAACTCATCTAAACCCCTAAACATGTCGATGAAGAAAATCAAGACATTAAATGCTGCCGAACCACATTACTACAGTGGCTTACAGATGGATACAGAAGAAATGCGACGCTATTGGTTTACAAAATCTCTGCATAAGGCCTTGGCAGTCATCTTAGCAAGAGAAGAAGAATATAAAATTAATCGCATAATTTTCCCTTTTGGACTTGGGATGGGTTGCGGTCAGTATTGGAAGAGCTACAATCAAGAAGTATGGAGACTGAAATATCTACCCATAATGATGAAGTTGGAGCAGCATTACCAGCATCGCGGGCTGAAATTTGTGATGGATGTAAGCAATGCAATCCCAGCAGCATTGCCTACACACGGTGTGTTTACACATAAGTTAAGTGAAGGAGTTGCCTCTGCTTATCGTCGGATGAAGAACAACAACTTGAATGCGGATGTGGTCGAAGCAGAAGGTGAAACTACAAAACCCCCTTGCAGAGCTGTGCCTATAATAGACCTCACTGGAGATATCGAACTCATTGATTTAATAGCAGACTAGAAATATATAAACTATTCACTTTATTTATTTATTATTGTTACCATTTTTCCTTTGCTTGCAATTAATTAAAATAATAATAATATACTCTGTGTTTATCTTCCCACTTTAACAAACAGTTGAGTGTGTTTACAGATGTAATAGAGGAATGAAAAGAGTAAATGGTAACTCTATACTGCATATAATCCTTACATCAACAAACTCGCATTTAATAACTGACAAGATGTGTTCAAGGTATTGCTTCATAAGCTACCCTGTCTTAAAGACTGCAAAGTAGAAGGTGATTATCTAGCATCGGATGAGTTCCGTCCTGGTGATTGTATAGTGTATGATATTCCTTCAATTCACGCCCATTCAGGAGGAATGTCTTGCGAGATCTGCGAAAGGTATCCTTATACACGACTACAGCGCGATTCAACCATTAAGTAACTATGTGGTGGTGGCTGATCACATCAAAGTAGGAGGAGCAGTCTTTTCTCCTTCTCTCGCACCAGAAAGAGTACCACATGTTATAGCAATTGTGACCCGGTGTAGCGCATATATATATATATATATATATATATATATATATATATATATATATATATATATATATATATATATATATATATATATATATATATATATATATATGTCGTACCTAGTAGCCAGAACGGACTTCTCAGCCTACTATGCAAGGCCCGATTTGCCTAATAAGCCAAGTTTTCATGAATTAATTGTTTTTCGACTACCTAACCAACCTAACCTAACGTAACCTAACTTTTTCGGCTACCTAACCTAACCTAACCTATAAAGATAGGTTAGGTTAGGTTAGGTAGGGTTGGTTAGGTTCGGTCATATATCTACGTTAATTTTAACTCCAATAAAAAAAAATTGACCTCATATATAATGAAATGGGTAGCTTTATCATTTCATAGGTAAAAAATTAGTGAAAATATATTAATTCAGGAAAACTTGGCTTATTAGGCAAATCGGGCCTTGCATAGTAGGCTGAGAAGTGCATTCTGGCTACTAGGTACGACATATACATATATACATATATATATATATATATATATATATATATATATATATATATATATATATATATATATATATATATATATATATGTATATATATTGTGACGGTAACGTGTTGGAAATGGTGGTCGGCAGTCTTCCAAATAGCAGATGTCAATGCTGGGCCACATACATTTAAGTTATAAAAAAAAGGAAAAAATAAAAGAGTGACTGCTTGTCTGATAATCTGTGGTAAGGTAAGATACACGAAAACACAAAATATTAAAAATGCACTTTACTTAATCTAGAAAACAAAATAAAATAAAGACAATTCCTTGGCATTTAAAATAATGTAAAAGTAAAACACGTAAAAATATATATAACGAATTGAAAAGGGGGAACTGGTTACATTAACAAAGATAAATGGTGCTGGGAATATATGCGCTAGCTATAAACCTCTATTTGATCACACGAGGTGGGGTCAAATTAGGTGTTCACAGCAGGAGCACAAGATATATTCTGGCTGGCAGAGCTGCAAGGGACTCCAACAATGACTGGCGATGATTGTGATTGGCGTGGAGCGGGAGTGGTGTGTTGGTAAGCGGCCAATGAGAACGCAGGACGGCCGCAAGTCGCTAGTTTGGCTGGGAGCAGCAGTTGGCAGGTCGACCAGGTGTGCAGAAGTGGGGGGAAGGAGGGAGTTGCAGGTGCGTGTGGCTGTCTTGATATATACGTTAAGCCACTATAAAACGTATCTTGCATATTGTAGAGAACGGGATGAAGTAAGGAAATAGCAGGCTCAATCTCTGGGAAGAGATTATCGTCACAACTCTCCCCCGAAGCCTGCGGTTCTGGCAGAGTCACGTTCACGGGAGGTAGAGTGGGAGAGGGTGTCTGATATGATGTAGTCAGACTCCTGGGTGTGGCAATCTTGAGGTGAAAATGATGTAGCTGGCAAGCCCATTATAGAAGTAGTCGATGGTTGAGTTGGGCTGTCTGTAGGAAATGAAGATGGTTGTGGTCCATGTAGATGGTGGTGGACTGAGTACTTTGCTGGTATGGAGCAAAGTGTTGCCCATTCAGGACGACGAGTAGCTCCTTGTTGCTCGTGGTGTCGTTTATGGTAGTTGGTACGTATAGTCTCTTCGCCTCGTTGTACCAGGTCACCCACGTTGCCGGTACCACTGGCGTCGCTATGGAGGATGGGAGACTTTATGATATCTGGCGAGGCGAGAGAAGTATTAGAATATGATAGAGGAGCACAATTATGGTGTTGAAAATGATGGTGAAGGTCAGTAAGGATTTCCGAATTAGAAAGCGCTGTCTCAGTGTCAGTGCTTTCGGAAGGAGAAGCAGGGAAGGTCTCACTGTGGCTATATGGACCTGTAAATGAGGTGAAATTGGTTAACACAGTGGGAGGAACCCCATGGTAGGGCTTGAGTAGATTGATGTGGCACAGCTGGGTCTTCCGCCGCCTATCGGGGGTCTCGAGAACGTAGTTGAAGTTGTTCCGGCACTCCTTAACACGGTAGGGTCCTGAGAACCTGTTCTGTAAAGGAGAACCTGGGATAGGGAAATAGGCAAGCACTAAGTCTCCTGGTTTAAACTTCCTTACTTTACAGTGCTGGTCGTAACGAGTCTTCATCCTCTCCTGGGCTTTCTGTAGGTTGTTGCTGGCAAAGGAATGGACCCTCTCTAGAATGTGTCGGAGATTTTGAAGATACTGGGGCACATTCTGATGCTCACTGAAGGTGGCATCACGTAGAGAATCCTTGAAAGCCTTGAGAGGTGTACGGCACTTACGTCCGTAGAGCATCTCATAAGGAGATACTCCTAGTGACTCGTTGGGAAGACTTCTGAAAATACACATGATGAGATCAATTTGCCTATCCCAATCCTTTGAGGTCTCATTACAAAACTTTTTAAGAGTGCCTTGATGGTTTGATGACTACGCTCGAGAGAACCCTGTGAAGCAGGATGATAGGGGCTGGACAGTACCTGTTTGATGTTGAACTCCTCCAGAGTCCGTTTGAAGAGATCACTGGTGAAGTTGGTGCCACAGTCGCTCTGAATCTCCCTCGGAAATCCATACTGGGTGAAGATTTTCAGTAGATTCTTCACCACTGTAGCAGCCGTAATATTTTTCACTGGAACTGCTATCGGAAATCTGGTGGTAGGACACAGGATGGTTAAGATATAGGCGTTGCCTGCACTGGTCCGAGGCAAAGGACCAACACAGTCAATAATAAGCTTGTGGAACGGTTCCTCAGGCACCTGGATGGGTATCAGTGGTGCTCTGGGAATGGAAACGTTCGGTTTCCCGGCTAACTGACACACGTGGCATAATTTGACATGATTCTTGACGTCGTTTACCATACCTGGCCAGTAGTAGTCTTGTCGAATTCCATGGTAAGTCTTGTTGAACCCGTAGTGTGACAAAGCGCCGTGGGCCAGGTGTAGAATCGTGGGCCGCAGGCTGGTAGGAATCACTAGTTGTTCAACGTCTGCCCAATCGTCCTCGTCCTTCAGTTTACTGGGTCTATACCTGCGATAGAGTAATTCGTTCTCCATAAAGAACCCAGGAACACTGTCGGATTGGGTTTCAGCCTGAAAGAATAATGGTGTCAAGGTAAGATCATCTCTCTGTAACTTACGGAACTCCACAGCGGTCAGGTTAGGGGGTAGTTTCGAAGGGTCCTGAGGGACAGCGGTAGCAGTAGAGTCAGCTGGCTGTGGTCGTGCAGCTTGAGCACGGGTGGTCACCATAACAGGAGGAGAACCTTCATCACTCTTGAACCTTTGCTGGAACATGTTCAAAAATCGGGTTATCCAACACAGAGTTGCTTACCTCGGATATGTCCTTGACGATCAGGTTGTTTGGTTGTTGGTCTTCTGCCAAGTCGTTGCCCAGGAGAAGTTGCACTCCAGGCATGGGAAAAGGCTTTTCCCTGACGGCGACTTGGACTTCACCGGTCACGAAGGGACAATCTAGGTAAACTCTGGCAAGGGGATAAGGAGTTGTAGCAGTAAGGTCAGTGATGAATACAGTCTCTCCTGTGTAGGCGACGTTGGGCACAGCTGATTTCAAGACGATCGATTGTAGAGCCGCTGTGTCCCGCAGGATCTTAAGTCCAAAACGTCCCTCTGAATCTGAACCGTGGGTAGAGATAGTTCCTGGATATAGATGCTTGGTAAAGAGAGAGAGATCATTAGCATGAACACCAACATTCATTACAGGCTTACCGGACTTAGGGTGAGTAGGTTTAGACTTAGGAGGTTCGATGTTACCTTTAGATTGGGACTTACCACATTTGTCAATGGTGTGTCCATATAGTCGACAATACCTGCAGTACAGTTGAGAGGTACCTTGATCTGGGCTCGCTTTCTCGTAACTGTACCAAGACTTCTTGCTGGTAGGTTCTGGTGTCAGCCGGTGGATGAGGCTGTAAGTGTCAGCTGACTTCGCGCACTTCACCAAATCCGTCTCTTCTTTGTCTGCTAAGTATAGGCGGACAGGAGGAGGTACACGTCTCAAAAATTCTTCAACCAGTATGAGGTTGACAAGCTCTGAAAAAGTAGAGACATGTGCTGCCTCCAGCCATTTCATGAAATATCTTCGTTTGGTGTTAGCAATTTCTAAGAAGGTGGTGGTACTTGCCTTGACGTAGTCACGAAACTTTCGTCGATAGCTTTCGGTGGAGAGAAGGTAGGCGTCCAACACAGCTTGCTTCAGGGTGGTGTGGTCGTTTTCTGATGCCAAAGTGCTGAGTGTGACTGCTGCTCTACCTGTTAAATGTACTCGGAGAAGGGTAGCCCATTGGTCGTCAGGCCAATTAAGTTGATCAGCAAGGGTCTCAAAAGTGGTGAAAAACACATCAACCTCCGTTTCTATGAACGGGGGCATTAACTTACTTGCATGGGAGACATTGAAACTAGGAGGAAGACTAGCTGCCGCTTGCTGGAGTTGAGCTTGGTGTGCAGCGTCCCTCGTGAGTTCTCGGTCACGACAGTCTAGAGCTGTTTCTGCCTGCCGTTTGTCGTGGTCACGTTGCATCTCGAGTCGCTGTTTGTATAAGGCCAACTAACGTTCACTTTCTTCTTTTCTCAGTGCGGCCTCTCGCTCCTTGAGGCGGATTTCTTCTTGTTTGAACTAGAGCTCGCGTTCTTGTTCTTCCCTTCTGAGGGCAGCTTCACGTTCTCTGATTGCAGCTGCTTCCTTTTGTTGTTCCCGCTCGATCTTAGCAAGTTCTAACTTGAGTTTTATTGCTGTCAAGTCATGTTTATCTGAAATAGTGTATTGTTCATGAGTATCAGAATCCATCTTCCCTTCATCCAAAAGATGATCTAAAATTATATTATTTACGGTATATTTGTTGGCGCCAGGTGGAACTTCCAATTGATACTCGTGTGCAAGAGTTATCAATTCGACCCTTCTAGCGTGACGCAATTTCTCTATTTCACCTTCTGGATTTGCCTTGAAAGCTTGTAGGCGAAACATTGTGAAAATATAGCAAAATAAAGGAGACACGAATATACAGTGAGAATATGGTGAATGTCAGAAACAGGAAACGTGGCAACTGATACCTATCCTGTGGGAATTATTAATAATTAAAGTTAATTCAAGATGGTAAATGAATAAGGTCGCAGGAAATCTTGTACCTGGTACTCACTGTGGGAGGATAAAGGCAAGAAAATCCTACTAATTAGTGGAAACTGAGTTTAAAAGACAAGTGAAACACTAAATGGCTTCAAAATAAATGAGGTAGTCCAAAAAATGTAGTCATACCTTGCCAAGTCACTATAGAACATAAGCAAAGGTACCCACTGAAATTGAATATGGTATTTACAGAATTAGCGAACTTTGTGCTCAAAAGAAAGAACGCCAATTCCCTACCTTGGGTAAATACCATCAGTCTGACCGACGAGTAGGGGTGCGAGTGTCAACTGGTGACGAGAACTATCGGCGAGGTCCCACTCGCCAATAATAGTTCGTGCTAGAGGATCTAAAGCCCTCTTTTCCTCCTAGAGTCGGATTGCAGGACTTAGGTGCTATTGACCCGGAGACAGACCACAGTACCAGGGTACCTATGTGATAATCTGTCAAAAATGTGAGAAATATCTGGGGACAAAAGATGTTAAACACGGATAATAACACGGAAGGGAGACGACCATTAAGAGTATGACTGCGGCCTACAGTCACCACGTAATCCAAAGTTGTCTCACTCTCACCATATGCTACTCCCGTAATGCACAATATACACAGCACATATAATAAAAAATGATTAATGTAAATAATGAAAGCAAGGGAAATGAAAGCCAAGTACGCTTACCACAATTACCAATACCTGAGTGAAGCTCCTGGACAGGCCCCCATTATATGTGAGTAACGTGTTGGAAATGGTGGTCGGCAGTCTTCCAAATAGCAGATGTCAATGCTGGGCCACATACTTAAGTTTAAAAAAAAAAAAAAAAAGAGTGACTGCTTGTCTGATAATCTGTGGTAAGGTAAGATACACAAAAAAACAAAATATAAAAAATGCACTTTACTTAATCTAGAAAACAAAATAAAATAAAGACAATCTTGGCATTTAAAATAATGTAAAGTAAAACAATAAAAAATATATAACGAATTGAAAGGGGGGAACTGGTTACGTTAACAAGATAAATGGTGCTGGGAATATATGCGCTAGCTATAAACCTCTATTTGATCACACGAGGTGGGTCAATTAGGTGTTCACAGCAGGAGCACACGATATATTCTGGCTGGCAGAGCTGCAAGGGACTCCAACAATGACTGGCGAGGAATGTGATTGGCGTGGGAGCGGGAGTGGTGTGTTGGTTGGCGGCCAATGAGAACGCAGGACGGCCGCAAGTCGCTAGTTTGGCTGGGAGCAGCAGTTGGCAGGTCGACCAGGTGTGCAGAGTGGGGGGAAGGAGGGAGTTGCAGGTGCGTGTGGCTGTCTTGATATATACGTTAAGCCACTATAAAACGTATCTTGCATATTGTTGAGAACGGATGAA
>WNGS01165523.1:5666550-5694376 GCA_020271785.1 Procambarus virginalis
GTCATCTTGTAGCCTCCGACTATACTCCTCAGTTTATATATATATATTATATATATATATATATTGTGATGGTGTTCCCCCCCTTCTAATTCTCCCACGCCTGCTGTAAGAGTCATGTCCACTATTCCCGAGCGTTCTCTACGTTGCGGGCCTCAGTTTAACATATGTGGGAGAGTATAGTGTTCTCGCAGAGCCGAGAAATTCGTGAAAGAAGAGTATTTTGGCCTGTGGGATAGGACCTTTAGAAGCCAATATGGCGCTGGCTACTCTGTTCTCCCGCCAAAACTGTGTGACGTCAGTGTCACCAGATTGGTCACCGTCAGCGACGTGGCACTGGGAGCCAATGAAAACCTCCTTTGGAAAATGTGACGTCACATAGGCAGGGGGGTCCAGCCGTAGCGACGCCTTGGCACCATCAGTCTCACACAGCACGTCTTCGAGGCAGGACGTGCGCTAGGGAATCCTGTCAAGTGGACGGATTACCCGAGCTCCGGTGGATATAAGCGTCTCCTGTTGTCAGCACGCACTCTGTGAGGTCTTCCTTCATCCCAGGTGTGGACCAAATAAGGAATTAACGGAATATTGAGCAACAAGTGCTCCGGGACAGGTGCGTTGCAAGAAGTGGGCCGGGCATTGACGTGTGTGACGTCCTTGGCAGTTCACCAGTATAGGAGGCAATTTAGTGGCTGGGCCATTCCACCGTGAGGGAACCTAGTTGACCGACTTGTCAACTAGGTTGGACGTGTGACCGACGGTCCTGTCAGTTTTGACAGTAAGACGACAATCCCGTGGAACCTTACGAGTCACCAGCTGTATGCAAGCATGTCGAGAAGTCTTCCTTCATACCTAGTGACATACCTAGAACGACGAGGGGATTGACAGTGTAGTGAGCTTCAAGTGCTCTGGAGTCGGGTGCTGTGCAAGTGGAGCTTAAGCAGTATCGTCTGGGACGTCTGATAACTTCACAGTGACATCGTAGTGGTGGGAGGCAGTTCCACTGGGAGTACAGTGAAAAGGAACTAATTGGGAAACGTACGACTACCGCCGAGACGTAGGCTGGCTGCCGTAGTTGGGAGGAAAGTTGCCGGCCGGAGACCGACTCCAACCCTGCAAAGACGTGGAGTAATAGCACGGACCTGCAGTGTACAGAAGCGGCGAGACGCGATCATCCTGGGACATTGGCTTGTGTTTCTGGAGGGTGTACGAGGCGAGAGCCTGGACCAGGAGCTACAACTCAACTCTCATCATAGGATAGGTGAAGTAGGTGTTTAAAGTTACCCACCCATTTCCCCTTTAGTTAGCTATATATATTTGCCAGATATTTTTCATGTAGTGAGCAAGTCTCACCTGAATCTATGTCACAGAGGGCACAGTGTGTGGTGAGGCTACCCAGAGCACTCACAGTATCCATTTACATATATCTATGTGTGGTGTGTGCAAGCACCAGGATTTACTAAAGAATTTGCTGTGACTATAATTCATTTCCTGTGATTATTATTATATATATTAGTAGTGAACCAGTTATTGGTGTTAGGCTATGTGCCCAGACTTTATATAAATGCTATGAATGATCTCCATGATTTATATATATATATGCCTTTGTATTGATTAATGATTTATATATATATGCCTGTGTATTAATGATTTATATATATATATATATATATATATATATTATATATATATATATATATATATATATATATATATATATATATATATATATATATATGCCTGTGTATTGATTAATGATTTATCAATGTATATGCCTGTGTACTGAATAATCTCATATATGTGAAGTGATTGCCAGTGATATCGCTTTTAAGAGGAATTATAGATTTAAAGAACAGTACAGTGATTAAGTGCGTTAATAGTAAATATTATCAAGAACAGTGTAGCTTCTTGGTTCAGTGAAAAATCACTTTGAGTGCAGTGAGAATAAGATATTGATCGTGAGACCAGTGACGTGGTGTATCGCGACCTAGTGGAAACATAAATATGTCATGTGAATGTATGTTTGCGAAAAGTTAAAGAAACGGGGCGCACGACGCCAGAGCGAACAAGCAATAATCTTTCTCACGAGCGTTAGGGCCAGAGGGTCAGCTGATATTCTGACAGGTGACGTTAATGAGGAAGCGTGTTGCCGTCCGGTGTGTTCCAGATTATTTGCTGAGGAGAGAGCTGCTGTTGTACTTGTTTCTGATATGTTTATTGATGCATATATATCTCGTTGTTTTTAAGTAAAATACCAAAACTCTTTGGTGTTTATATCATCCCCTCCATATACCTTGTGACTGCGAAAAGGAAATAAGACAGAGTGACAGAAATAATTACTTGCCTGATACCAAACTAATCGAACTTGCTCTTGTCACCATTACCACATTTACACAACACCACTGTAGTGTTACTGGACACCTAAAAACACCAGTTGGCGACCTTGAAGGCTGTGTGAGAGTCCTTGTCGGGGCGGGCACACAAATTGAGGGAACAATCTGTGTCTCCACTCACTCTACGACCTGAGGCCGGTTGGGAGATCGACTGGCGTACTCTCCTGGGCGTGCAGTGGCGCCGAGGGGATCGAGGGAAGACCCGTAGGACTATGGTGAGTAACGGCCATCGTCAGATCAACTGCTTTGAGAGGGTTCCGGGATAAAGTCCTTGCATACAGTTGCTCACTCACCCCCCACACACACATGAACCCCGACATTGGCGACCTTGCCAGGATAACGAACAAGATAAAGGTTGTAATTGTGGTACATTGTTTGTGGTATCAGGCATAAGTTATCACCCATAGTCACAAGATGGAGGATATAAAGTAACGAGATTTATCGACACAAGAGACGAGCAAGTACTAGACGAGTGCACCAGGGCACAGCTGCAGACAATCGCCAACCACTTTGAGATCAAGTTGAGAGCTTCCAAAGTGGGAGAAAGAAGACTCGAGATCATGGCACAGCTCAGGGCACGTGATGAAGCCTTCGGAGAGGAACGACCACAGACACCTGTCAGTGTGGGAGAGAACTTGAGCATCGGTGGCAGCAGCCGGGGATCCAGTGGCAGTAGGCGCAGTGTCAAGCTGGAAATAATGAAGCTGCAGCTGGAAGCACAGCAGCGCAGAGAAGAACGAGAAGCACAGCTGCGCAAGGAAGAGCGCGAACAAGAAGCACAGCTGCACAGGGAAGAAAGAGAAGCACAGCTGAAGCACGAGGAAGCAGAAAGAGAAGCACAGCTGAAGCGCGAGGAAGCAGAAAGAGAAGCACAGCTGCGCAGGGAAGAACGAGAAGCAGAAGCACAGATGCGCAGGGAAGAAAGAGAAGCACAGCTGAAGCGTGAGGAAGCAGAAAGAGAAGCACGGCTGCAACGAGAAGAACGAGAGGCACAGCTGCGCATGGAAGAGCACGAGGCGCAGCTGAGACGAGTAGAGCGCGAGCACGAAGCTAGGATGAAGCAGCTAGAGGTTGAGCTGAGGCGAGCTGATCTAGGGCTAGCTCCACCTGCCCCATCACAGCAAGAAGACTGCCGAGTGAGAGAGAGGGATTTGCCAGTCTTCGTGCCTGATGAGGCTGAGGGATTCTTCGATCACTTTGAAAAGGTCGCTACTTTGAAGAAGTGGCCGAGGACAGAGTGGGCAGAGCTAGTTCAGGGAAGGCTCACTGGTGAAGCTCGTGAAGCCTACAATATGCTCGACCTCCAAGAATGTATCAACTACGATGCAGTAAAACGGGCCTTGCTGCATTCGTTCAAGCTGACGCCAGAGTGCTACAGGAAGAGGTTCAGAGAATGTACCCGATCGCCAGGGAAATCATATGCGGAAACGGCGAGGGACAGGGAAAGGAAATTCTTGAAATGGCTGGAGTCGGAAGGAGCAAGGTCGGCTGAAGAGATCAAGAGGCTGATGGTCATGGAAAAGTTCATGTCCGTGCTCTCTCCCGAGATTAGGGTGAGAGTGAAGGAGGCGGACATCAAGGACCTGAGAGCCGCGGCCGATCGAGCTGACATGCTGGAAGAAGCCTTACAACCACGTCGAGAGGGACAGCACCGACCGCCAGCATTCTCCAGTTATGGGAGAAATAACAGAAGGTCGGACGGATGGAGGATAGGAGCGAGTTCTCCCAAGTCCTACCCCACGAATGGAGACAGCAGAGGACAGAAGAGTGCTGTGGAACAGTCAAAGAAGTCCCCGACGGAGAGCTCAAGAGATCTTGTTATCGTTACGGCCGGAGATACTGACAAGGAGTCTTTGGAAGGCGCAAGGGAAGTCCGCGGAAGAAGAAGGATCCGCTGCTACAACTGCGGGTTAATGGGACACATCGCGCGCGAATGTAGACGTCCTAAGCAGCGGGGTTACGTTGCTTTTGTGCGGGTAGAGGACCAGTTAGCCGAAGGAGTGCGGGATGGACCCGTACTTAGGGAGGAAAAGGCTAACCCATTCGTGCGTGAGGGAACTGTAAGGATGGGGGACGCAGACCCCATCCCGGTGATGATGCTAAGAGACACTGGGGCAGAATTTACCCTGGTGAGCGGAACCCTGTTCCCTGAGGGTCACGAGAATACCAGTGTAGGAGAGGCAAGTGTGACCACTGTGGGAGGCCTGGTGCAAATGCCCCTACACCGGGTGACCTTAAGTTCAGATTATGGATGCCAAACCCTAGTAGTGGGGGTCTGTGCGACGATGCCCATGATGGAGGCACAGGTCATCTTGGGAAATGACGCATGTGGAGGACGTATCCTCCCGAACCTCGTGAAGGACGAGGAGTGCTTGGAGCACTACGAGAAGAAAGGCGGAATGTTGGATGCCTGCGGGGACGAGAAAGGAATCGCCATGGAGGCGTTCCCGGTCTGTGCTGTAATTCCGAGGCAATGCGATGGACGGGGAGGGCGTGGATCTGATAAGGCCGACGAGGAGACGTCCGACGGCCTGGGAATTGATCACCTCGTTATGGAACCCGGAGAGCGAGTGGAGGGCGAAGGCAGCCCAGATGGTGAGGTACAGGTGACCCTCACCAGTTCTCCTGGGGTGGACCGCACTCGTCTCGAGGAAGTGCAGCAAGCAGAATTCCCCAAATTGATTCGTGAGACAAAAGGGGGCGTGTTGGTCCCGAGAGGGCCAGTCAGTTCAACAGACTGGACGACATATTGATTAAGACAGTGTAAACCTGTAAGGATGGAGGTCGGAAAAGCCTCTCCAAGTACGAGAGACCAGGTAGCATTGCCAGCCGAGTGCCAAGCGGCAGTGTTGGATCTGTCGCACTCTGTTGACTCCGCGGTTCACCTAGGGGTGACCACGATGCGACGTTTGACATCGAGAGGAGTGGCCGGGCAGCTACAACAACTTTTCTCTTGGGTGAGAGGGCCCAGGGAAACTCAGACTGACAGTGGAAATACATTCCGGTCTGAGTGTTTCAGACGAACAGTGACGAATTGGGGAGTGATGCAGATTCGGTCGTCGCACTACCGATCGCAGTCGAAGGAGGCGATCGAAAGGTTCCACTCCACCTCGAAGACAGTTCTGAGAAGGTTCTGCGCAGGGTAGAAAGATGAGTGGAAAGAGACAGTGGACCCTGTTTTGTTGGCCATTCGTCAAGCAGTGGCAGAACCGTTAAACTTCTCACAGTTCCAGCTGGTGAACGGACACGAGGTGTGGAGCCCTCGGTCCGTGATAGAAAAGCAGTGGACGCCCAGGATGACCTTGAGAACGGTCAACAGACACGTGAGGAGTGTCTCACATTGGCGGCTGGAGTACTGGCTGGAAGTCAAGTTTTTTAGTGGGCAGGACCACGTAGTCGCAGATGCGTTGTCGTGTTTAAACTAACCAGACATGACTCTTATTTTAAGGGGAGGGGTATGTGACGGTGTTCCCCCCTTCTAATTCTCCCACGCCTGCTGTAAGAGTCATGTCCACTATTCCCGAGCGTTCTCTACGTTGTGGGCCTCAGTTTAACATATGTGGGAGAGTACAGTGTTTTCACAGAGCCGAGAAATTCGTGAAAGAAGAGTATTTTGGCCTGTGGGATAGGCCCTTTAGAAAGCCTATTCTAAATATGTTACGTTTCCAGTTTTATGTTTCCAACTGCATTGTTAAATTAAATTTTCATAGATTTTTATTGATTTTCATTTTGATTTATTTATTTTGCATGACATTACATTGGAATTGAGCAATGTTCTGTACTATACCGTTCATTTCATGAGTATAGTTTATTTTTTATTTTTTATTTTTCATTTCGTTTTTTTAATTGTTCTTCATATTTTTCAGTGCAATTGGTAGTGGAATTGAGCTGTGTTGATTGATCTGTGTTTGAATTGAAATATTTCGTTAGTATTTTTTGTTTTGAAAACAAGAAAATGGACAATGCATATATTTCACATCTGCATATGTGCCACAAATAACCATGAATCCACCGGCTACAACGTTAACTGCATTCTTCACAATTTGTCAAAATGACGCATTGGCAAAAACACTGCTGTATTCGGAAGTGCCTACGTAATACACATAGAATGCCAGTAGAAAATAGTTTGAACAACGAAAACGAGGAGATCGAGTCGACGGACAATCTGGCATATTCAAACAAACTACGACAGGCAGACTGTACACTGTGCGTCCCAATCAAGATGAATACTTCTTTCTTCACATGCTGTTGATAAATGTGCCCGGTTAAACATCTTTCCAGCAATTTAGATTTGTAAACGGCGTTACACATGCCACTTTCCGTAGTGCATGTCATGCTCTGAATTTATTGGAGAACGACAGACACTGAGATGTGTGCATTATTAACGCGTCCAACAGGTCACATTCAAATCAAATTCGTTCATGGTTTTCAATCATATTGACCGTGTGCTCTTCTTCATCTCCAACAGAGTAATGTCAGCACTGTATAGAAATGCCCGACAGACCAATTGAACAATATCTGACACAGTGCAGAGTTACAAACCCATTAAGATTTCAACTTAGATTCAACAGTGCAGAAGTTGTTAAACACATATGGCAAAATCTTACTGAAACGACCATACAAGTCATAAATAATCATACTCCACCAAAGTAAAACAGAAACAAGCAACACTTAGTGGGCCAGCCAGAGGCCTAAGTCCCGCACAGGAATATCCCTAAAAAAAAATCAACAGAGTTATGGGAGAAATATTAATCGCACATGGCTGAAGATATTGTTCGTTGAATACGAAGAAAAATTCAAATATGAACATGGATTTCACAGCAGAAAACTACAACGAAGCGTTGATAATGATTGAAGATTTGTGCTTAGAAATCGCAAACAACGTTCTCATTTGGGAATGCCATCATCGAATCGATCTGCTACTGCTTAGTTTGGATGTAGAATTGCATCGTGGGCAAAATTATAACACAGGTGATCTGTTATCGTATGTGCAATCAAATATTCCTAAGCTAAAGCATGAGCAAGAAGGCATTTACGATTAAATAATTAAAACTGGCAATAACGGGCTTGGAGAAATCTTCTTCTTGGATGCGCCAGCAGGAACTGCTGAAAGAAACCTAATTAGATTGATTCTGGCAACAATTCGATCACAAAATGGGATAGCCTTGCTCTTGCGTTTTCCGGAATAGCTGCGACATTGCTACCAGGTGGAAGAACTGCTCATTCGGCTTTGAAATTGTCATTGAATATGCATTTCATTGAGACTCCCCCATGCAACATTTCCAAAGCATCCGGCATGGGAAAAGTATTGCAGAAATACAAAGTTATTGTTTGGGATGAATGCACATTGGCCCACAAAAAATCGCTCGAGGCTCTTGATCGATGTTTGCAAGATTTGCGTGGGGACATCAGACAATTTGGGAACACATTAATATTGCTTGCAGGAAATTTCATGTGAACATTACCTGTAATTACTCGATCGACACCAGAGAATGAAATAAATGCTTGCCTGAAATTCTCTACTTTGTGGCGCCACGTAAAGACGTTAAAATTAAATACAAATATGCGTGTCCAACTGCAAAACGATCCATCAGCTGAGATATTCTCACATCAGTTGCTGGAAATTGGGAACGGAAACGTGCCGGTTGATCTGATCTCAGGACGAATTTGATTGACTCATAACTTCTGCAATTTAGTGATGTCAAAAGAAGAATTGGCTGAAAGAGTATTTCCCAATATTCAAACCAATTATAAAAATCACGATTGGCTGAGTGAACCAGCTATTCCTGCGGCCAAGAATAAAGACGTCTACTAACTTCACAATAACATTCAGTCTAACATCAAAACGAGGTAGTCACATACAAGTCCGTTGACACTGTAGTGGAAGCAGATGAAGCGGTTAATTATCCAACAGAATTTTGGAATTCACTCGAACTGCCAGGGATACCACCGCAAGTACTGCAGTTAAGAAGCGGTGTGCCAATTATCTTGTTACGAAATATCAACCAGCCAAATCTTTGCAACGGCACGTGCGTTGGAGTAAAAAAAAATAATCAGCAAAGTCGTAGAAGCAACAATCTTGACAGGACCTTTCAAAGGTGAAGATGTCCTCATTCCTCGCATTCCTATGATTCCAATGGATTTGCCATTATAATTTAAGAGACTGTAATTTGCAATTTGATTGGCGTTTGCAATCACCATCAACAAAGCTCAGGGCCACTGTTTAGAAGTGTGCGGTTTATACCTAGACACGGATTGCTTCTCACATGGACAAATATATGTTGTGTGTTCTATAGTCGGCAAACTGGTCAATCTCTATATCTCCACAGACATTGGAACAACAAGAAATATTGTGTTCCCACAAGCATTGTGAAATTAAACATATTAAATACGTGCACATTTTCGTTTCTTTATTTTCCATTTAACCAGACTAAGCCACAGCAATGCATGGTGGGTACAGCTAGTGTATATATATATATATATATATATATATATATATATATATATATATATATATATATATGCAAACAAGCCTGAATGGTCCCCAGGACTAGATACTAGATGGGTGTGAGTTTTCAGTTATATATATATATATATATATATATATATATATATATATATATATATATATATATATATATATATATATATATATATATATATATATATATATATATATATATATATATGTCGTACCTAGTAGCCAGAACTCACTTTTTGGCCTACTATGCAGGGCCAGATTTGCCTAATAAGCCAAGTTTTCCTGAATTAATATATTTTCTCTAATTTTTTTCTTATGAAATGATAAAGCTACCCATTTCATTATGTACAAGGTCAATTTTTTTTATTGGAGTTAAAATTAACGTAGATATATGACCGAACCTAACCAACCCTACCTAACCTAACCTAACCTATGTTTATAGGTTAGGTTAGGTTAGGTAGCCGAAAAAGTTAGGTTAGGTTAGGTTAGGTAGTCGAAAAACAATTAATTCATGAAAACTTGGCCTATTAAGCAAATCGGGCCTTGCATAGTAGGCTGAGAAGTGCGTTCTGGCTACTAGGTACGACATATATATATATATATATATATATATATATATATATATATATATATATATCGTACCTAGTAGCCAGAATGCACTTCTCAGCCTACTATGCAAGGCCCGATTTGCCTAATAAGCAAAGTTTTCATGAATTAATTGTTTTTCGACTACCTAACCTACTTAACCTAACCTAACCTAACTTTTTCGGCTTCCTATCCTAACCTAACCTATAAAGATAGGTTAGGTTAGGTTAGGTAGGGTTGGTTAGGTTCGGCCATATAACTACGTTAATTTTAACTCCAATAAAAAAAAATGACCTCTTACATAATGAAATGGGTAACTTTATCATTTCATAAGAAAAAAATAGAGAAAATATATTAATTCATGAAAACTTGGCTTGTTAGGCAAATCGGGCCTTGCATAGTAGGCTGAGAAGTGCGTTCTGGCTACTAGGTACGACATATATATATATATATATATATATATATATATATATATATATATATATATATATATATATATACATATATATAAATATTGTCGGGGGTTCACAATAAGAGGGTGAGCAACAGTAGACAAGATGTCCTCTCAACTGCCGCAATATTAGCGATACCCGTTACTCACCGTAGTCCTGCGGGTCTTCACTCTATCCTCGCGGCGCCACTGTATGCCAGGAGAGTATCCCAGTCGATCTCCAATCGGCCTCTTTAATCAGAGAATGAGTGAGAACACAGTTGGCTCTCTCCCAACTGTGTGCCCTCCCCGACAATGACTCTACTACCAATTGCAAGGTCGCCAACTGGTGTTTCCTGTGTCCAGTAACACGACAGTGGTATTGTGGAATTGTGGTAACAGTGGCAAAAGCACACTTAATAAATCTATTATCGGGCAGGTATGTATTTCTATCACTCTCACCTTTCCAGTGGTTAAGTAGCAGCAAGAATTATGGAGAGATAACACAAACGAGAAGGAATTTTGTATTTTACTTAAAACTCAAGATATCATATTCACATATCAACAGGCAAGCAAGTAAAATGCAGAAGTCGCTCTCTCTTCATAAATAATTTGGGGCACACCTATATGGCAATACACTTCCCCCTCGCGTCAAATGTCAAAATCAGCTGAGCGATTCTCACTGCACGAATGTTTGTTTATTTGTTTGTCTGGTATACTTCATATATATATATATATATATATATATATATATATATATATATATATATATATATATATATATATATATATATATATATATATATATATATATATATATATATATATATATATATATATATATATATATATATATATATATATATATATATATATATATATATTATATATATATATATATATATATATATATATATATATATATATTCTCTGGCATAAGATATACCATAAATGTCACATGAAAGAATTCATCAATTAACACAGCAAACTCTTCAATAATAATACGGGTGCATTCACACACCACAAATATCCTGTGAGAGCTTTCTACAGCCCCACTTCTCACAACTGTGTCCTACCGTGACATTGGTGAGCCTTGCTCACGACATACAAAATACTCTGGCTGAGTAATATAGCTGACTAAAAGGTGAATTGGGAGGGAAACTGAAATTACCTACTTCCACCTCACTGTCCGGACTAGCCCTCTGGTGAGAGTTGAATTGTAGCTCCTGGTCCAGGCTCTCGCCTCGGTGTAGGGAACGCCCCCACACACACAATGATGTGTACTCCAGGGACACAACCAACGACCCCACAATAAACGCGTCGTCTCCGTGCCTTTCCACTGCAGGTCCGTGCTCCTCCACGAATTCTTGTAGGCGTGGAGTCGGTCTCTTGGCCGTCGACTTCCCTCTCAACTACGGCTGCCCGCCTACGTCTCGGCTGCACTCGTACTGATTCCGAATTAGTTTCCTCTTCCCACTGGTTCCCGGTGAATCGGTCCAGCCAACACGTCGTCACAAAAACGGGTGATCTGTCTCAGACGTCACATACGTCACTGCACAGGCCTCGCTTCTTCTTGCAGAGTACCTGTCCCCAGGAGCACTTGTTGCTCAATATTCCGTCGATTCCTTCTTCTGGTCCAACACATGAACTAAGGAAAACCTCCACAGAGTACTTGCAGACTTCGGGTGACACGTAGAATCCTCGGGAAGGGAACAACTATCAAAACTGACAGGACCAACTTTCGTACATCCGACCGCCCTTACGTGCCAGGTCAGACTGGTGTTACTGTCAAACTGACAGGACCATCATTCACACATCCAACCTAGTTGACGTGTAGGTCAAACTGGTTCCCTCACGGTGGAATGGCCCAACCACTACACTGTCTCCTAACCGGGTGAACTGCCACAGTCGTCACATACGTCACTGCACAGACCACTTCTTGCAACACACCTGTCCCGGAGCACTTGTTGCTCAATATTCCGTCAATTCCTTCTTCTGGTCCAACACATGAACTAAGGAAGACCTCACAAAGTGCGTGCAGACTACAGGAGATGCGTACATCCACCGGAGCTTGGGTAAACTGTCACACTGACAGGATCCCCGATCGCACGTCCTGCCTTCCTGACGTGCCGTGTGAGACTGGTGGCGCCGTAGAGGCGCGATCTCTGGACCCCCCCCCCTGCTCTCGTGACGTCATACCCGCCACGGGCGGTTTTCATTGGCTCCTTGTGCCACGTCACTGTCAGTGACCAATCTGGTGCCACTGACGTCACACAGTTTTGGCGGGAGAACGGAGGAGCCGGCGCCATATTGGCGTCCTAAAGGGCCTAAACAACAGGCCACAACTTCTCCCTTTTGCGAATTTCTCGCAAAAGCGTGGATACTCCACACTCCCCCACATATCAAATCATAGCCCGTAACGTAGAGAACGCTCGAGAAAAGTGGATATGACTCTTACAGCTGGCGTGGGAGAAATATAAGGGGGGGGGGGGAACACCGTCACAATATATATATATATATATATATATATATATATATATATATATATATATATATATATATATATATATATATGCAAACAAGCCTGAATGGTCCCCAGGACTAGATACAACTGAAAACTCACACCCCAGAAGTGACTCGAACCCATACTCCCAGGAGCAACGCAACTGGTATGTACAAGGGACGCCTTAAACCACTTGACCATGACGACCGGACATAAGGAAGTGATAGCCGAGGCTATATGAACCACTTCCCCGCCGGCACTCGGATGGTAATTTTGGGCGTAGCATTTTATCAAATCACCTCATTTTTTGGGGCAACACATGAGGAACACAAATGCAAACAAGCCTGAATGGTCCCCAGGACTAGATACAACTGAAAACTCACACCCCAGAAGTGACTCGAACCCATACTCCCAGGAGCAACGCAACTGGTATGTACAGGGACGCCTTAAACCACTTGACCATCACGACCGGACATAAGGAAGTGATAGCCGAGGCTATATGAACCACTTCCCCGCCGGCACTCGGATGGTAATCTTGGGCATAGCATTTTATCAAATCACCTCATTTTGGGGGGCAACACGTGAGGAACACAAATGCAAACAAGCCTGAATGGTCCCCAGGACTAGATACAACTGAAAACTCACACCCCAGAAGTGACTCGAACCCATACTCCCAGGAGCAACGCAACTGGTATGTACAGGGACGCCTTAAACCACTTGACCATATGTCTAGTGGTTAACTGTGATTATGCCAGTGTTGTGATATGCTGTGTATGTGAGGGAATAATAGGCGCCTCACGCCAATAGAGTGAGTATAGTGAGGAAGTGAGCAGTGTGAGGAAGAGTGAGGAGTGTGAGTGGGTGTGGTATCTCGCGAGTTGCCAAACCTTCGATAACGCTGCTTGTGGAGCGTGGGAACGCACATCAACTGGGAGTGTTGCCATTCCCGAAGTGTTCCAGAATTGTGAAGATATATTCTTTTGCCATGTTGTTGATGCAGAGTTATGATTCTTTGATCTTTTAAGTAAACTACAAAACCACCGCCGTGTTCGTGTCAACCCTCCATTACCTTGTTGCTATTGAGACTATCTAAGAGGGAGTGATTTAAACAGATACTTACCTGTTACCAAATTGATTAGTATTCCCTGGGGCCACTACTATATTACTACTATTCCACTGAGGTGTTACTGGACACAGAAAACACCAGTTGGCGACCTATAGTAAGCGGTAGAGCCCTCTGTCGGGGCGGGCACATGATCAAGTGAAGTGATTGTGTTCTCACTCGTCTTTAGGCTACGAGGCCAGCCGGAGACAGACTGAGAGACTCTCCTGGTAAACAGTGGCACCGTGAGGATCGAGTGCAGACTCGTGGGGGCTACAGTAAGTAACGTTTATCACTACTAATACTTGGTGGTGACTGGCTAGAGAGAGAGACACCCCGACATTGGCGACCTCGCCAGGATTACGATTACGATTGTGGTGCTTGATAGTGGCTAAAGGTATTAGGTACAGGTAACAGGTATTCACTCATAGCACAAGTATGGAGGACGAGAAGGCAGCAAGGTTTATTGACACCAGGGATGAACAGGTGCTGGAAGATTGCACCAAGGCGCAGCTGCAGTTAATAGCTGACCACTTTGGAATCCAGTTGAGATCCTCCAAAGTGGGAGAAAGGAGGCTTGAGATTGTGGCACAGCTCAAGGCCCGAGATGAGGCTGCAAGGGAGGAATGGCCACAGACACCTGCCAGTGCAAGGGAGAATTTAAGCATTGATGGAAGCAATAGGGGATCCAGCGGCAGCTGGCATAGCGTCAAGCTGGATGTTGTTGTTGTTGTTGAAGATTCGCTACCTGGAACAAGAAGTTCCAAGTAGCACGGGCTATGGTGAGCCCGTAGTGGATTGTCAAGCTGGAGATGATGAAGCTGCAGCTGGAGGCACAGCTGCGCAGGGAAGAGTGTGAGCACGAAGCACAGTTGAAGCCTGAAGAACAAGAAGCACAGCTGAAGCGTGAAGTACGAGAAGCACAGCTGAGACGGAAGGAGCGCGAGCTGGAAGCCAAGCTGAAGCGGCAAGAGATTGAAGCCAACAGAGAGGTTGAGCTGAAGGGGGCTGAACTAGGGCTAGCCCCACCCGCACCTTCACAGCAGGAGCACCGCCGGGTTCGAGAGCGCAATTTACCGGTCTTTGTGCCTAATGAAGCTGAGGGCTTCTTTGACCATTTCGAGAGGGTAACTACCTTGAAGAAGTGGCCAAGAGCAGAGTGGGTGGAGCTGGTCCAGGGTAGGCTCACAAGTGAAGCTTGCGAGGCTTACAACATGCTTGACCTCGAGGAATGCACCAATTATGATGCAGTGAAGAGAGCAGTGCTTCACTCGTTTAAGCTGACTCCAGAGTGTTACAGGAAAAGGTTCCGAGAATGTACCCGTTCGCCAGGTAAATCTTATGCAGAGACGGCGAGGGACATGGAAAGAAGATTTCTGAAGTGGTTGAAAGCTGAAGGAGCTAAGTCAGCTGAGGACATCAAACAGCTAATGGTCATGGAAAAATTTATGTCCGTGCTCTCTCCTGAGATCAGGATTAGAGTCAAGGAGGCGGACATAAAAGACCTGAGGGCTGCTGCTGACAGAGCCGACATGTTGGAGGAAGCCTTGCGACCACGCAGAGAGGGACCGCACAGGCCGCCGGTGTACTATGGGAGTGGTTTTAGGAAGACGGATGGATGGAGGACAGGAACGAGTTCTCCCAAGTCCCACCTCTCGAGTGGAGACGGTAGGGGACTGAAAAGTTCTGTGGAACCAGTCAAGAAGCCCCTTGCTGAGAGTGCCGGATCTGTTGTTGTGCCAAGGGATGCAACGAGGGAGACGACGGAAGGCGCGAGGAAGACCCACAGAGCGACGGTCTCTGGAGGCGTTGCCAGGGCGAGAGGTGGTGGAAGGTCACCGCCAAGAAGGGTCCGCTGCTACAACTGTGGAGGATATGGACATTTCGCGCGGGATTGCAAACGCCCTAAGCAGCGTGGGAACGTTGCTTTCGTTAGGATGGAGGACCAAGTAGCTGAGAACGTGCGGGGTGAGTCTGTACCAAGTGTGGAGAAGAGAATTCACCCGTTCGTGTGGCAGGGGACAGTAAGGATGGGGGAGGCAGACCCCGTTCCTGTGAAGATATTGAGGGACACCGGGGCTGATTTTACCCTGGTGAGTCCTGTTCTCCGAGGGTTATGAGAATACCAGTGTGGGGATGGCTGTTGTGACCACTGTGGGAGGCCCAGTGAGGATGCCCCTGCACAAGGTAACTTTGGATTCTGATTATTGCTGTCAGACCCTAGTGGTAGGGGTCTGCGCCTCAATGCCCAAGATGGAGGCGCAAGTCATCCTTGGGAGTGACGCCTGTGGAGGATGTGTCCTCCCTAACCTCGTGAAGGGCAAGAAGTGCTTGGAGCACTGCAGAGAGAAAGGCGGAGTATTAGACGCCTATGGGAACGGGAAGGGAATCTCCGAGGTGGCGTTCCCTGTATGCGCTGTGATCCCAAGGCAGTGCAACGAGCACGGAGTTAGTGGATCTGATGGGGCTGAAGAAGAGACGTCTGACAGCCTGGGGGTCGATCACCTCTTCGTGGAACTCGGAGAACAGGTGGAGGGCGAAGGCAACCCGGATGGTGAGCTACAGGTGACCCTCGCCAGTTCTCTTGGGGTGGACCGCGCTCGTCTGGGGGAGTTACAGCAGGTGGAGTTCCCAGAGTTGATTCGGAAGGCCAAAGGAGGACGTGCTGGTCCTGAGAGTGCCACACATTTTTATCTGCAAGATGGGATGCTGATGACAGAATGGAGGCCTATGAGAATGGAGGCTAGAGAGGAATCACTAGGTATGAGGCAGCAGGTAGTGTTGCCGGCCCAGTGCAGAGCGGTAGTGCTGGATCTGTCGCTCTCTGTGGATTCTGCAGGTCACCTGGGAGTGACCAAGACTCTATGCAAGATCAGGGACTATTTCTACTGGCCGGGTATGGAAGCCGATGTGAGGCGTCACTGTAGGACTTGCTTACCTTGCCAGAGAGCAGGAAAGAGTGTACCAGCGATACCAAAGGCCCCGTTAGTCTCTGTTCCTGCATTTGGGCCAGTGTTTGAACGTCTGTTGGTCGACGGGGTAGGACCGTTGCCACGGACGAGAAAGAGAAACACCTACCTGATGACCATCATGTGTGCGGCGACAAGGTTCCCGGAAACAGTCCCGATGCGATGCTTGACGTCAAAAGGTGTAGCCGGGCAGTTGCAGCGTTTTTTCTCTTGGGTGGGAATGTCCAGGGAAATCCAGACGGATTGTGGGAGCGTATTCCAGTCCAAGTGGTTTAGAAAGACCGTGTCGAATTGGGGAGTAACTCAGATTCGGTCGTCGCCCTACCGACCGCAGTCGCAAGAGGCGATCGAAAGGTTTCACTCCACACTGAAAACTATTCTGAGAGTGTTCTGTGCGGAACAAGGAGCCGAGTGGGATGAGGCAGTGTACCCTGCATTGTTTGCTATACGGAACGCTGTAGTGGAGTCACTGGGTTTCTCACTGTTCCAACTGGTATATGGACATGAGGTACGGAGTCCTCTATCCATGCTGAGAGAGCAATGGGCGCCAGGAGTGACCGTGGGAACGGTCAGCGAATATGTGCAGAAATTTAAGGAGCGTCTCGCATTGGCGAAAGAGCTAGCAGGAAAACATTTGAAGGAGGCACAGCGAAAGATGTCAGAGTTGTATGACAAGAAAGCTAGGCCAAGAGTGTTCCAGGTTGGGTCCCAGGTTATGGTGTTATTGCCAGGGAAGAGCCGTGTGACCGAGTCACGATTTGAGGGACTGTATAAGGTGCTAAGACGATTGGGTCCAGTAAGCTATGAAGTCTGCAAGCCGGACAGACCCCGCAAGACACAGGTTGTCTTGTGGGGGTCTTACCCCACACTGGTATTCTCATAACCCTCGGAGAACAGGGTTCTACTCACCAGGGTAACTAAAGAAGAGTGCTTTGGCCAGTGGCTTAGGCCCTTTTGGACGGGTCTTATGTGTGCAGGTGAATCAAGAGATTACAGCAGAGGAAGGAAAATGGTCCAGGGCGGACAGCACCAATCTCTCCAATGCGGAGAGTTTGGAGAATATCGGAGTCGAGCTTCAACACCTGGAAGGAAGCCAGAGAGCGGATCTGACGGACCTGTTGAGAGAGAATGCATCTCTTTACTGACGTGCCCCGACTCCACAAGAGTGTGACGCACGAGGTAGAGGTGAGGGACGCCACGCCCATTAAACAGAGTGCTTATAGGGTCAGCCCTGAGAAGCGAGAATTGATGAGGAAGGAAGTAGCGTACCTTCTTGAGAATGACCTTGCCTAGCCTAGCAACAGCAAGTGGAGTTCCCCGTGTTTGCTGGTTAAGAAAAGCGACGGTACATACCGCTTTTGCACGGACTACAGGAAGGTGAACTCCATCACTGTGGCAGATTCCCAGCCCATGCCCAAGGTAAGTGATTGCATCGATCAGGTGGGTAGTGCAAGATATGTGTCCAAGGTCGACCTGCTCAAGGGGTATTACCAAACCTCGTTAACTCCCGAGGCTAGGAAGTTATCAGCTTTTGTGACACCAGATGGACTGTATCAGAATAAAGTGTTGCCCTTCGGGATGAAGAACAGCGGGAGTTGTTTTCAACGTATGATGAACGATTTGCTGAGAGGAGCCAAGGCTACACTGTATACATTGACGATACAGTAGTGTACTCCGACGATTAGGAGGCACACCTAGAGCGACTCAGGGAGCTGTTCAGGAGGCTGGAAGATGCTAACCTGACCGTGAACCTAGCCAAGAGTGAGTTTGGGAAGGCCCATCTAGAATACCTGGGCTTCGTCATCGGTCAAGGAGAGGTTACCCCTGTGGACCACAAGGTATCAGCTATTAGAGAGTACCCAATACCCAGGGCACGGAAGGAATTGCTGAGGTATCTTGGGATGATTGGATACTACCGTGGTTTCTGTAAGAACTTTTCCACGATAGCGCATCCTCTGACAGAATTACTCTCTAAGAATAAACGATGGAAGGGGGAGAGGCCTGCCAGGAATCTTTCGAGAAGACGAAGAACCTGTTGACAGAGGCCCCAGTGTTGATATCCCCAGATTTTACAGCCAGGTTCATTCTGTATGTAGATGCCGGTGATGTAGGGATAGGAGCCATGTTGGCCTAGGAAAGGAGCGAGGTACATAGGCCTGTCGCATTTTACTCCAAGAAATTCGTGAAGTACCAGCGTGCCTATAGTACCGTCGAAAAGGAGGCTTTGGCTTCAATAATGGCCCTAAAGCACTTCGACGTGTACGTGGGAGGAGGGTCGAGGCCTGTTCTTGTTTTTACAGATCACAACCCTCTGACTTTCTTGTACAAGATGAGAAACTCCAACCAGAGGCTGACAAGGTGGGCATTACTACTACAAGAATACTGGTTAGAAATTAAGCACATCAGAGGGAAGGACAACGTGGTAGCGGATGCCCTTTCCCGAGTACACTAAACCGATATGACTCTTATTTTAAGGGGAGGGGTATGTGACAGTGTTCCCCCCCTTATATTTCTCCCACGCCAGCTGTAAGAGTCATATCTACTTTACCCGAACGTTCTCTGCCTTCCAGAGAACAATTTGACATATGTGGGAGCATGAGGTGTTCTCGCATAGGAGAGAAATTAACTAAAGAAGAGTGTTTTGGCCAGTGGCTTAGGCCCTTTTGGACGCCAAGATGGCGCCGACTCCTACGTTTCCGCGCCAAAATGTTATGGCGTCAGTGGCACCAGATTGGCCAAGAACGGTGATGTGTTACAGGGAGTCAATGAGAAACGCCCCTGGCAAGTGTGACATCACGAGTGGAGGTAGGTCCGGGCCGTGCACCCCCGTGGCGCCAGGAGTTAGATACGACACGTCGTCAAGGGCGGACATGCGATAGGGGGGTCCTGTCAATCTGACAGTATTCACCCCTCTCCGTTGAATATACGCATCACCAGTGGTCTGCAAGCATCCTGTGAGGTCTTCCTGAACTCCGTGAGGCGGACAGAAGAAGGAATTGACGGGAAACGAGAGACAAGTGCTCCAGTGACAGGTGCTGAGGAAGAGTGAAGCCTGGGCAGTGACGTCAGGGACGACTGTACAGTTTCACCAGTCGGGTAATGACGTAGCGGCTGGGCCAGTTCACCGTGAGGAAGAAGAAGAACAAACTAGCTGGGAATACGAACAACTGCAGCCGGGAGTAAGGACTGCAGACGTAGTTGTGAGGAGGTGACGGCCAGGAGACCGACTCCGACCCTTCAAGAGGTTGTGGAGGAGCTGTGTCGATTGTAGAGCCGCTGTGTCTCGCAAGATCTTAAGTCCGAAACGTCCCTCTGAATCTGAACCGTGGGTAGAGATAGTTCCTGAATATAGATGTTTGCTAAAAAGAGACAGATCATTAACATGAACACCAATATTCATTACAGGCTTACCGGACTTAGGGTGAGTAGGTTTAGACTTAGTGGGTTCGGTGTTACCTTTAGATTGGGACTTACCACATTTTTCTATGGTATGTCCATAGAGTCGACAATACCTGCAGTACAGTTGAGAGGTACCTTGATCTGGGCTCACTTTCTCGTAGCTGTACCAAGACTTCTTACTGGTAGGTTGTTCTGGTGTCAGCCGGTGGATGAGGCTGTAAGTGTCAGCTGACTTCGCGCATTTCACCAAATCGGTCTCTTCTTTGTCTGCTAAGTAGAGGCGGACAGGAGGGGGTACACGCCTCAAGAATTCTTCAACCAACATGAGGTTGACAAGCTCTGGAAAAGTAGAGACGTGTGCTGCCTCCAGCCATTTCATGAAATACCTCCGTTTGGTGTTAGCAAATTCTAAGAAGGTGGTGGTACTTGCCTTGATGTAGTCACGGAACTTTCGTCGGTAGCTTTCGGTGGAGAGAAGGTAGGCGTCCAACACAGCTTGTTTCAGGGTGGTGTAGTCGTTTTCCGAAGCCAAAGTGCTGAGTGTGACTGCTGCTCTACCTGTTAAATGTACTCGGAGAAGGGTAGCCCATTGGTCGTCAGGCCAATTAAGTTGATCAGCAAGGGTCTCAAAAGTGGTGAAAAAAAAACATCAACCTCCGTTTCTATGAACGGGGGCATTAACTTACTTGCGTGGGAGATATTGAAGCTTGGAGGAAGACTAGCTGGAGCTTGTTGGCGTTGAACTTGGTGTGTAGTGTCCAACGTGAGTTCTCTTTCATGATATTCTAGAGCTAAGTTGGCTTGCTGTTTTTCGTGGTCGCGTTGTAGCTCCAGCTGTTGCCGCTTTGTTTCAAGTTGTATTCTTTCACGCTCTTTGAATAGGGCAAAAATCACGTTCATGTTGTCCTTGAAGGAGGAAGGCTTGTCGGTCACTCTCTTCTTTTCTGAGGGCAGCTTCACGCTCTCTTTCTTCCTTTCTGAGGGCAGCTTCACGCTCTCTGATGGCAGCTTCACGCTCTCATGGCAGCTGCTTCCTGTTGTTGTTGTAGCTCGATCTTGGCAAGTTCTAATTTGAGCTTCATTGCTCTCAAGTCATCCTTATCTGAAATAATGTATTGTTCGTAAGTAGGAGAATCTATAATACCTTCTTCCGCAAGGTGATCCAGTATCATATTATTTATGGCAAATTTGTTGGCTCCATCGGGAACTTCCAAGTGATACTCATGTGCAAGAGTTAACAAGTCGACCCTCTTAGCATGACGCAAGTTCCCTATTTCACCTTCTGGATCTGTCTTGAAAGCTTGTAGGCGAAACATTGTGAAAATATAGCAAAATAAATGAGACACGAATATACAGTGAGAATATGGTGAATGTCAGAAACAGGAAACGTGGCAACTGATACCTATCCTGTGGAATTGTTAATAATTTAAAGTTAAATTCAAGATGGTAACTGGTTAAAGTCGCAGGAAATCTTGTACCCGGTACTCACTGTGGGGGATAAGGGCAAGAAAATCCTACTAATTAATTGAAACAGAGTTTCGAAAAACAAGTAAAACACTAAATGGTTTCAAAGTAATTAGGTAGTACAAAAATGTAGTCATACCTTGCCGAATCACTATAGAACATAAGCAAGGTACCCACTGAAATTGAATATGGTACTTACAGAATTAGCGAACTTTGTGCTCAAAAGAAAGAACGCCAATTCCCTACCTTGGTAAGTACCATCAGATCTGACCAACGAGTAGGGGTGCGAGTGTCAACTGGTGACGAGAACTATTGGCGAGGTCCCAACTCGTCAATAAGTCCGGGCGAGAGGAACTTTGGCCCTCTTTATCCTCCTAGAGTCGGATTGCAGAACTTAGGTGCTATTGACCCGGAGACAGACCACAGTACCAGGGTACCTATGTGATAATCTGTCAAAAATGTGAGAAATATCTAAGGGACAAAAGATGTTAAACACGGGTAATAACACGGAAGGGGGAAACGACCAATTAAGAGTATGACTGAGGCCTACAGTCACCACGTAATCCAAAGTTGTCTCACACTCACCATATGCTACTCCCGTAATGCACAATAGACACAACACCATATGAAATAAAAAATGATTAGTGTAAATATTGAAAGCAAGGGAATAAAGCCAAGTACGCTTACCACAAATTACCAATACCTGAGTGAAGCTCCATGGACAGGCCCCCAAATATATGTGACGGTAACGTGTTGGAAATGGTGGTCGGCAGTCTTCCCAAATAGCAGATGTCAAGGCTGGGCCACATACATGTAAGTTATAAAAAAAAAGGAAAAAAAAAGAGTGACTGCTTGTCTGATAATCTGTGGTAAGGTAAGGTAAGACACGAAAACAAAATATAAATAAGGCACTTTAATTGATCTAGAAAACAAAGTAAAAATAAAGACAATTTCTTGGCATTTATAATAATGTAAAAGTAAAACACGTAAAAATATATATATAACAAATTGAAAAAGGGGGGAACTGGTTACGTTAACAAAGATAAATGGTGTTGGGAATATATGCGCAAGCTATCAACCTCTAATTGGTCACACAAGGTGAGTCAAGTAGGTGTTCACAGCTAGAGCACTGGATATATTCTGAGGATGGAGCAGCTTGCTGGCGTCGTCGTTGCTTCAGCGAGGAACTTGGTTGGAGAAGGGCTGTAGTGGCGTGTTTCTGCACGGCCAATGAGAATGCAGGACGGCTGCAAGTCGGTAGTTAGGCAGTTGAAGGGTTCGGCGCGTCGACCAGGTGTGCAGCAGGTGCTGGAGTGGGGGGGAGGAGGGAGTTGTAGGTGCGTGTGGCTGTCTTGATATATACGTTTAAGCCACTATAAAACGTATCTTGAATCTTGTAGAGAACGGGATGAAGGAAGGAAATAGCAGGCTCAATCTCTGGGAAGAGATTATCGTCACAATATATATATATATATATATATATATATATATATATATATATATATATATATATATATATATATATATATATATATATATATATATATATATATATATATATATATATATATATATATATATATATATATATATATATATAATATAGTGAGAGGAAAGACAGGATGGGTGTGCATGGGGAAAGATGGGGACGGCGTGTGTAAAAACAGTATGGGTGTGCACAGGGCAAGATTTGGGAGGGGGTGTAAGATAAAAGAGAGGATCGGTGTGCATAGGGTAAGATGGGGAGGGCGTGATTGAAGAAAGAGAGGATAGATGTGCGTGGGGGAAGAAGGGGAGGTTAAGTGTGAAGAGCCCCTTGCCCCACGAGGGACCTGACAGCTGAGTGGACAGAGCTTCGGATTCGTAGTACTGAGGTTCTGGGTTCGATCCCCGGTGGTGGCGGAAACAAGTGGGCAGAGTTTTTTTTCACCCCGATGCTACTGTTACCTAGCAGTTAATAGGATAATGGGAGTTAGACATTTGCTACGGGCTGCTTCCTGAGGGTGTGTAACAATAAGGAGGAGGCCTGGTTGAGGACCTGGCCGTGGGGACGCTAAGCCCCGAAATTATTTCAAGATAACCTCAAGATGAATGTGCATTGAGCTTAGATTGGGAGGGTGTGTGTGAAGAAAGCCAGAATTAGTGTGGGTGGGGGAAGATAGGGATGGCGTGTGTGAAGAGAGGATAGGTGTGCGTGGGTGAAGATAGGTAGGGAATATGTGAAGAAAGACAGGATATGTATGCGTGGGGAAAGTTGGGTAGGGTGTTGTTACCTATCTCGTACACACAGGTCGTGTATAATTGGGCAGTGACAAAATTGTCTAAGGGTAAGCTCACTGCTCTTTAAGTAATACACCAGAGTGATTCTTAAGCAGGTACGAACAAAATAATATCACAAGATCAGGATAATTAAAACTGGCATATATAAAATATATATATAAATCAAAAAGTAAATTTTCATCAGTATAACAATAGATATATGCTCACGTAATATCAAAAAGAGAAAATGGCTTAACTAATGTTTTGTCCTCCCAGAACAATACCTACTGAAACAAAAAGAATTCGCAGACTTATCTTACAACATGTTACCCAGCTCAATGCTCTCAAGCCACTGGCGTCTGCCTGACACTCACACCCAAAACACCCCTTCCCACTCCTCCTTCCTAGGATAGGGGATGGCAAACGAGTACTTTAACAGTCTCCGTGGTGTAGTGGTAAGACACTCGCCTGGCGTTCCGCGAGCGCTTTTTCATGGGTTCGTATCCTGGCCGGGGAGGATTCACAAGGCGCAAATCCTTAACTGTAGCCTCTTTTTAACGCAATAGTAAAATGTGTAATTGGTTGTAACAACGATTCTTCGCGGCGAGGATCGTATTCCAGGGACCTGCCCGAAACGGGCACGTCCCTGGAATACGTGGCTGGAATACGTGGTCCCTGGAATTACTAGTGGCTGTACAAGAATGTAACAACTCTTGTATATATCTAAAAAAAATAAAACTAATTTTTGAGAAAAGTAATTGTTCTCACACAGACTTTAGAAAATATTAAATATGTTTTGCAACATGCATATGACATAATTAAAGTACAACATGTTTATTAATGGCAAATTAGAAAGATATGAATTATATAAGAAATGAACTCTGGGAACCCAACAATTGATCAAGTACATTATTCTGGTCCAAAAACTGACCGGTATTTAGACAGGTTTTAATCAAGTGAACTCCAGGAGGCTCGCTCCTGTCCAAATATGTGTTGCCAAGTCCTACTGCACTTACAAAAAGTAAATTACACATACTTGAATAATCAAATATATATTGTTCTCAACAATGAATAATGTGAGAATTCATGAACTGCATGGATTTCGGAACAGGTGTATGTGAAGAAAGTATAGGTGTATTTGGGAGAAGATAAGGAGGATGTGCGTGAAGAATGCCAGGATTAATGTGCGTGGGGGAAGATGGGGATGGTGTGTGTGGAGAAAGCCAGGATTGGTGTTCGTTGGGGAATATGGGTAGAGTGTGTGTTAAGAAAAACAGGATAAGTGTTTGTGGGGGAAGATGGGGAGGGGGGTGTGTGTTAAGGAAAACAGGCTAGGTGTTCGTGGGCGAAGATGTGGAGGGTGAATGTGAAGACAGGATGGGTATACATGGAGGAAGATGGGGAGGATGTGTGTGAAGAAGAACACGATAGGTGTTTGTAGTGTGATATGTGTTAAAAATTTACTATTAGTAGAAGAAATGTTTTCTTACATACCTTCTAATGTGGCTTTATATTTGGCAGAGAAATTACCCAGAGATATTTATGAGTTGGCTAAATTAACAGATGAATATGAGTTGATTCATAAAGTAACTTTCAAAAATAAAATTCATTCAACTAGACAAGGATCTGGTTAAATACTAAACTCTTCCAACAGATTTGGGTCGCACATGTACCCAACAGCAGGTCAAGGAAACACTTTTTCAAAGGTGCCAGGTGGTAAAGGGATTACTGTGTAACCCAAAGAGGATTACACCAGTAATAAACCTCATCCAGAGTGGAAACAGTGTTCCTACTGCCATAGAATGTGTCATGTTGTAAAGAGTTGTTGGTTTCTTCACCCAGAAAAGAGGCCTATGCCACTCACAGTGTGCGAGAGGAGGGAAAACCAAAAGTGTAGAAAAAATAATGGAGAAAAATCTCTTGATATAAATCATTTTTTAGAGTTTATGTCAAAAGGGAACTTGCAGTGTACAAATGGTTTGTGGCATGATGTTAAAATTTGGAGAGATACAGGAGCATCTCAGTCTTTACTATTAGAGATGCTATCTTTACTATTAGAGTTTTACTATATATATTCAATATATATACAGTCTACAGAGACTGGGGAGGTAATAATTATACAGGGAATCACTGGAGATTTTCAGACTGTACCTCTAAGGGAAGTAAACTTTGAGAGTGATTTTATTAAAGGCAAAATTTTACTAGGTGTTAGTCCTAAATTACCAGTTGTTGGCGTTGATCTAATATTGGGGGATGATCTTGCTGGTAATCGAGTTAAAAGAGATGACCACCCAATAATGCGAAGTAAGCCGGAGGTGATAAGGGCACGGACAGATTCTGAGGACAAGGTAATATACCCAGCATGTGCCGTGACCCAGTCAAAATCCCCGTCTCAAATATCACAAACTTTCAATAATGTAAGTCAGAAAACAAAATTAGAGGTTAACAAATACAATAGTAAAGTGGATCTTTATGACACTTTTAAGGCCAAGCTGGATGAAGCAAGTGGGGAAAATGATGAGGAGCACCGCCACTAAACCATCTAGGAAAAGGGATAGGGAAGAGTGCAGTCCAGTTACTACATCTGGCTTTTCAGACTTGAGATCAAAGTAAAATTATATTCATCAGCAAAGAACTGATCCTACGTTGACTGACTTGCATAATAAGGCAGTAACTGAAAAAGAGGCAGAGTCGGAGGCTATGACTTATTACTACACTAAAGAGGTGATGATGTGGAAGTGGAGACATAGAAACTTACCTGTGTCACAACCTTCGAAGGTAGTTAATCAAAAAGTTCAACCGAGGGGTTCAAGAAAAAAGGTGCTAAGTGTAATCCATGATTCACAAATAGGCAGTCATCAGGGTATTGCAAAAACATAAAATAAAATAAGCAAGTATTTTACCTGGCCTGGATTAAAGAAAGATGTCATCCAGTATTGTAACGAATGTCCTGTATGTGTAAAAACTGGAAACCAAGCCAGGTAATACAGAAAGCCATTTTACAGCCAATTGTGGTGGCTGAGGAACCCTTTACTGATATTATCGTTGATGTAGTAGGCCCTTTGCTAGAACCATGAGTGGTAATTTGTATCTCATCACCATAATGTGTCAGACCACGCTCTTTCCAGAGAAAGAGAAATTCTCTTTCAATGATGAAATTTCTCTTTCCCTGTGTGAAATGCTACAGTGAAAGTAGAAGTGAGGCACATAAGGAAATTTTGTACTTATTTTGATTTACCATAAGTAATACAGACAGATAATGGGGCCAATTTCACTTCCAAAGGTTTCCATCAGTTTTGTGTGGAGTTTGACATCCTCCATAAGACATCCACTACTTACCATCCTGAGAGACAAGATAACTATCCTGAGGGATACTTATCAGGAGTCCCTGAGGTGTTCACCAAATTCATTAGTTTTTGGGCATGATGTGGGAAGTCCACTAACCATCTTAAGAGATAAATTGATTGGAAGTCCCAAAAGTGATGTGCAGGTAAACTATATTGATAAATTACAAGACAAGTTAAACAAAAACAGGGCTAAAGCCTTGATTTATCTTAAGGAAGCTCAAGGCAAAATGAAAGCACTATACGATAATAAGGCAAAGCAACGACCGTTTGAGGCATGTGATGAAGGGGTGGTACTAATGCCACGACAGGGACCAACATTGTTGCATAGGTTCCAAGGTCCCAATACAGTGATAAAGAAATTCAGCCCCATCAATTATGTAATCCAGACACCTGATCTCAAGAGAAAGGAATAAGTAGTACATGGAAATAGAATGAAACTAACACAGAAAGGAACTACCAATTCCAGCCAGGTGCTTAGTGTAACCCAAGTGGATGAGAATAGTCTAACATGTCTAACATTGAGAAGTTGGTGGAACATTTGTCATCAGAGCAGAAGCAGGACTTGGAGCAGTTCCTGACTTCTTTGGCGATATTCCCACCTAGACTACAGTTATTCACCATGGCATCGGGGTGAAAGACAACCAACCAGTCATGTCACACCCATATAGAGTCAACCCTGCAAAGTTGAATCTCATCTAGAAAGAAGTTGACTACATGCGTAGATTGGTGAGATCTAGCAGCAACAGCAATTGGAGTAATCCTCGTATTTTAGTTCCAAAGAAAGATGGAACTCATAGATTGGTCATAGACTACAGGAAATTAAATGTAATGACTGTAGATAATAACTTTCCATTACCTAGATTAGATGATTGCATAATTCAGTTAGTAGAGAGAAGTTTG
>WNGS01165523.1:5695376-5719702 GCA_020271785.1 Procambarus virginalis
CAGTCTTATTCCGTATGTACTCAAGAAACACCTGGTGCCAATAACCAACAGGTCTTTGGAACAAATCAACAACCCCCCCCCCTAGATATCCTCTTCCCCTATGCACACCCATCCTGTCTTCATACACGCCCTCCCTATCTTCCCCCACGCACACCCATCCTGTCTTTGTTCACACAAGCCACCCCATTTTCCCCCCATGCAAACTCATCCTGGACACGCCTTACCCATCTTCCCCCACGCACACCCATCATGTCTTTCTTTATACACGTCTCACAATCTTTACCCAAGCACACCCATTCGGTCATTCTTCAAACACACCCTCCCCCATCTTGCCCAAGCAAACCCATCCTGTCTTTCTTCGCACACACCTTCCACATCTCCCCCCCCCCCCCTTCCATGTCACAACAAACTGAGGGTATGTGGTCATGAATTTTAAATGTTGTCTAGGGAATAGAGCGCTTTACTTGATCCAAGGGAAATTGGGAGGAAGCAGGGGAAACAGCCAAGTAATAAGTCAAAGATTTATATGTATAAGACATATGATATAATTCTTGGCATTAATGTACTCCTTATAACTCAAGGTCAATTGAAGGTAACAACTTGGTTATTATAAAACTTCCAAACGGCTCTGGATACCCAGTGGCCCTCAGTCCCTAAACTGGAACTGGCACACACAGCCCCCACACCTGTCAACCGGTGGCACACATTTATAGACCACTAGTAAACTGGACTCCCTCACAAAACAGCTCTCTAGACTGGCTGAGTACTCTACCCTATCTTGCTACCCTGTTAAGATAAAACTATGGGTTATCTGATTGTACGGCCGGAGAAAAACTATCAGTAAACAAGGTCTGTCCGTCAACGTTCCACCTCCCTCAAGTCAAAGATGGCGTCCATCACTCATGCGTCCTCGCCCCTTAATACTTCATTCTTTATATTTCCAATCAAACCCTTTATTGACTTCATTTAACAATATTCCCCCATGCAGGTTTTTTGATTGCATTATTCCCCATACATTTTTTCCTTCACATAGTTTTGTGGCAGTGAAATACACATTATTCCTAAACAATCTCCCGGTTAGAAGGTACTACTTTGCTTAGCGGAGTGATAATAGTATCTCGTGGCCTCCCAGTTATCAACTGTAGATTTATTTCATGAAAACATTCTCCAATGTTTACCAACATTTTATAATAGGAACTAACCTCCACAGGAGGTAAGGTTCATAACACCCCTTCTGAGCCGTAGAGAGAAAAAAATTAGAAATTCATAAAATTTCATTTTTTTTTTTCAACCTCAAACAGATTGATAATAATTTTAAATAAACAATAAATGATATATAATAAACAACTGATACACGATAATATATACATTTCTGTGCAGTGGTACAACCCTAATTCACCCCAGGTTTAGGCAATCTAGATAGTGCATCTGCTACTATATTTAACTTTCCTGGAATAAATTTGATGACCAGATTCTTGCAACAGTAGAGTCAACCTTAATATTCTCTCATTGGAATTATTCATGCTAGCTGTAAATGTTAAAGGGTTGTGGTCAGTAAACACTTCAACAGTATTGGCTGAAACATAAATGTCAATTTTTTTAACAGCTAGTAATAATGACAAAGCCTATTTCTCTACTGTGGAGTAATTCTGTTGACATTTGGTAAGCTATTTAGAATAATAATGTATTGAATGATTAATACCGTCATCATCCTCTTGCAATAGTACGGAACCAGCACCCCAGTCCGAAGCATCTATTCATAGTTTGATTGGCTTAGAGTAGTCACGAGTAGCTAACACTAGACCAGATGACAACATTCCTTTTAATTTAGTAAATGCATCCTGACATTCCTGAGACCATCTAAACTTCACATTTTTACATAGCAAGTTTGTCAGAGGAGCTGTTACTGCTGCAAAATATGTACAGAACTTCCTATAATAAGCACACATTCCTAGATATCTTAATACCTCCCTCTTGCTAGTCAGAACTGGATACTCTAATATATCATTTATTTTATTTTTGAGTGGTAACACCTTCCCATTTCCCACTTCATATCCTAAGTAACAAATACTAGCGCTGACAAAAGTACATTTGTGCACGTTTACACTTAAATTAGCCTCCTTTATGCATTTTACTAGTTTTGCTAAACCTTTCATATGGTCCTCCCAAATATTTTGATAAATTACAATATCATCCAAGTAAGCTGTACATTGTGGTATGTTTTTAACACTATTTTCATAAGACGCTGGACAGTTGCTGAGGCATTTTTCAGCCCAAAAGGCGTTACAGTGAATTCATACAACCCATCTGCAATTATAAATGCACTCGAGCTCCAGTGCTCTTGGCGTTAAAGGAATTTGCCAGTACCCTTTTGACAAGTTTAGTTTGGTCACAAACTTGGCTCTACCAACTCTATCAATGCAATCATCTAATCTAGGTATTGGAAAGTTATTATCAACAGTCATTACATTTAATTTCCTGTAGTCTATGACCAATCTATGAGTTCCATCTTTCTTTGGAACTAAAATACGAGGATTACTCCAACTGCTGTTGCTGCTAGATCTCACCAATCCATGCATGTAGTCAACTTCTTTCTAGATGAGATTCAACTTTGCAGGGTTGACTCTATATGGGGTGTGACATGACTGCTTGGTTGTCTCTCACCCCGATGCCATGGTGAATAACTGTAGTCTAGGTGGAATATCGCCAAAGAAGTCAGGAACTGCTCCAAGTCCTGCTTCTGCTCTGATGACAAATGTTCCACCAACTTCTGAATGTTAGACAACCACTCCTCATTGCGAAAATAAGGTACATGAGCATTACGTACATTATCAAAATCACATTCCCGACTATTCTCATCCACTTGGGTTACACTAAGCACCTTGCTGGAATTGGTAGTTCCTTTCTGTGTTAGTTTCATTCTATTTACATGTACTACTTATTCCTTTCTCTTGAGATCAGGTGTCTGGATTACATAATTGATGTGAGTGAATTTCTTTATCACTGTATTGGGACCTTGGAACCTATGCAACAATGTTGGTCCCTGTCGTGGCATTAGTACCACCCCTTCATCACATGCCTCAAACGGTCGTTGCTTTGCCTTATTATCGTATAGTGCTTTCATTTTGCCTTGAGCTTCCTTAAGATAAATCAAGGCTTTAGCCCTGTTTTTGTTTAACTTGTCTTGTAATTTATCAATATAGTTTACCTGCACATCACTTTTGGGACTTCCAATCAATTTATCTCTTAAGATGGTTAGTGGACTTCCCACATCATGCCCAAAAACTAATGAATTTGGTGAACACCTCAGGGACTTCTGATAAGTATCCCTCAGGATACTTATCTTGTCTCTCAGGATGGTAAGTAGTGGATGTCTTATGGAGGATGTCAAACTCCACACAAAACTGATGAAAACCTTTGGAAGTGAAATTGGCCCCATTATCTGTCTGTATTACTTATGGTAAATCAAAAAAAGTACAAAATTTCCTTATGTGCCTCACTTCTACTTTCATTGTAGCATTTCACACAGGGAAAGAGAAATTTCATCAGTGAAAGAGAATTTCTCTTTCTCTGGAAAGAGCGTGGTCTGACACATTATGGTGATGAGATACAAATTACCACTCATGGTTCTAGGCAAAGGGCCTACTACATCAACGATAATATCAGTAAAGGGTTCCTCAGCCACCACAATTGGCTGTAAAAGTGCTTTTTGTATTACCTGGCTTGGTTTCCAGTTTTTACACATACAGGACATTCGTTACAATACTGGATGACATCTTTCTTTAATCCAGGCCAGGTAAAATACTTGCTTATTTTATTTTATGTTTTTGCAATACCCTGATGACTGCCTATTTGTGAATCATGGATTACACTTAGCACCTTTTTTCTTGAACCCCTCGGTTGAACTTTTTGATTAACTACCTTCGAAGGTTGTGACACAGGTAAGTTTCTATGTCTCCACTTCCACATCAACACCTCTTTAGTGTAGTAATAAGTCATAGCCTCCGACTCTGCCTCTTTTTCAGTTACTGCCTTATTATGCAAGTCAGTCAACGTAGGATCAGTTCTTTGCTGATGAATATAATTTTATTTTGATCTCAAGTCTGAAAAGCCAGATGTAGTAACTGGACTGCACTCTTCCCTATCCCGTTTCCTAGATGGTTTAGTGGCGGTGCTCCTCATCATTTTCCCGACTTGCTTCATCCAGCTTGGCCTTAAAAGTGTCACAAAGATCCACTTTACTATTGTATTTGTTAACCTCTAATTTTATTTTCTGACTTACATTATTGAAAGTTTGTGATATTTGAGACGGGGATTTTGACTGGGTCACGGCACATGCTGGGTATATTACCTTGTCCTCAGAATCTGTCCGTGCCCTTATCACCTCCGGCTTACTTCGCATTATTGGGTGGTCATCTCTTTTAACTCGATTACCAGCAAGATCATCCCCCAATATTAGATCAACGCCAACAACTGGTAATTTAGGACTAACACCTACTAAAATTTTGCCTTTAATAAAATCACTCTCAAAGTTTACTTCCCTTAGAGGTACAGTCTGAAAATCTCCAGTGATTCCCTGTATAATTATTACCTCCCCAGTCTCTGTAGACTGTATATATATTGAATATATATAGTAAATCTCTAATAGTAAAGATAGCATCTCTAATAGTAAAGACTGAGATGCTCCTGTATCTCTCCAAATTTTAACATCATGCCACAAACCATTTGTACACTGCAAGTTCCCTTTTGACATAAACTCTAAAAAATGATTTATATCAAGAGATTTTTCCCCATTATTTTTTCTACACATTTGGTTTTCCCTCCTCTCGCACACTGTGAGTGGCATAGGCCTCTTTTCTGGGTGAAGAAACCAACAACTCTTTACAACATGACACATTCTATGGCAGTAGGAACACTGTTTCCACTCTGGATGAGGTTTATTACTGGTGTGATCCTCTTTGGGTTACACATTAATCCCTTTACCACCTGGCACCTTTGAAAAAGTGTTTCCTTGACCTGCTGTTGGGTACATGTGCGACCCAAATCTGTTGGAGGAGTTTAGTATTTAACCAGATCCTTGTCTAGTTGAATTAATTTTATTTTTAAAGTTACCTTATGAATCAACTCATAAATCATCTGTTAATTTAGCCAACTCATAAATATCTCTGGGTAATTTCTCTGCTAAATATAAAGCCACATTAGAAGGTATGTAAGATAACATTTCTTCTACTAATAGTAAATTTTTAACACATATCACACTACAAACACCTATCGTGTTCTTCTTCACACACATCCTCCCCATCTTTCTCCATGTATACCCATCCTGTCTTCACATTCACCCTCCACATCTTCGCCCACGAACACCTAACCTGTTTTCCTTAACACACACCCCCCTCCCCATCTTCCCCCACAAACACTTATCCTGTTTTTCTTAACACACACTCTACCCATATTCCCCAACGAACACCAATCCTGGCTTTCTCCACACACACCACCCCCATCTTCCCCCACGCACATTAATCCTGGCATTCTTCACACACACATCCTCCTTATCTTCTCCCAAATACACCTATACTTTCTTTACATACACCTGTTCCGAAATCCATGCAGTTCATGATTTCTCACATTATTCATTGTTGAGAACAATATATAATTAATAATTCAAGTATGTGTAATTTACTTTTTGTAAGTGAAGTAGGACATGGCAACACATATTTGGACAGGAGCGAGCCTGCTGGAGTGCACTTGACTAAAACCTGTCTAATACCGGTCAGTTTTTGGACCAGAATAATGTTCGTGATCAATTGTTGGGTTGCCAGAGTTCATCTCTTATATATTTCATATCTTTCTAACTTGCCTTTAATATACATGTTGTACTTTAATTATGTCATATGCATGTTGCAAAATATATTTAATATTTTTTAATGTCTGTGTGAGAACAATTTCTTTTCACATAAATTAGTTTTATTTTTTTTATGAGATATATACAAGAGTTACATTTTGTACAGCCACTAGTACGTGCAGCGTTTCGGGCAGGTCCCTGGAATACGATCCCCGCCGCGAAGAATCGTTGTTACAACCAAGTACACATTTTACTGTTGCGTTAAAAAGAGGCTACAGTTAAGGATTTGCGCCCAGTAAATCCTCCCCGGCCAGGATATGAACCCATGAAAAAGCTCTCGCGGAACGCCAGGCGAGTGTCTTACCACTACACCACGGAGACTGTTAAAGTACTCGTTTGCCATCCCCTATCCTAGGAAGGAGGAGTGGGAAGGGGTGTTTTGGGTGTGAGTGTCAGGCAGACGCCAGTGGTTTGAGAGCACTGAGCTGGGTAACATGTTGTAAGATAAGTCTGTGTATTCTTTTTGTTTCAGTAGGTATTGTTCTGGGAGGACAAAACATTATTTAAGCCATTTTCTCTTTTTGATATTACGTGAGCATATATCTATTGTTATACTGATGAAAATTTACTTTTTGATTTATATATATATTTTATATATGCCAGTTTTAATTATCCTGATCTTGTGATATTATTTTGTTTGTACCTGCTTAAGAATCACTCTGGTGTATTACTTTAAGAGCAGTGAGCTTACCTTAGACAATTTTGTCACTGCCCAATTATACACGACCTGTGTGTACGAGATAGGTAACAACACCCTACCCAACTTTCCCCACGCATACAAATCCTGTCTTTCTTCACATATTCCCTACCTATCTTCACCCACGCACACCTATCCTCTCTTCACACACGCCATGCCTATCTTCCCCCACCCACACTAATTCTGGCTTTCTTCACACACACCCTCCCAATCTAAGCCCAATGCACATTCATCTTGAGGTTATCTTGAAATAATTTCGGGGCTTAGCGTCCCCACGGCCAGGTCCTCAACCAGGCCTCCTCCTAATTGTTACACACCCTCAGGAAGCAGCCCGTAGCAAATGTCTAACTTCCATTATCTTATTAACTGCTAGGTAACAGTAGCATCGGGGTGAAAAAAACTCTGCCCATTTGTTTCCGCCACCACCGGGGATCGAACCCAGAACCTCAGTACTACGAATCCTAAGCTCTGTCGACTCAGCTGTCAGGCCCCTCGTGGGGCAAGAGGCTCTTCACACTTAACCTCCCCTTCTTCCCCCACGCACATCTATCCTCTCTTTCTTCAATCACGCCCTCCCCAGCTTACCCTATGCACACCGATCCTCTCTTTTATCTTATACCCCCTCCCCATCGTGCCCTGCGCACACCCATACTGTTTTTACACACGCCCTCCCCATCTTTCCCCATGCACTCCTATCCTGTTTTTCTTTACACACACCCTCCCCATCTTCCCCCACTCACGCTCATCCTGTCTTTATTTACAAACACCCTCTCCATCTTCCCCCGGCCACCCATCACACACACTTATCCTGCATTTTTTCACACACACACCCTCCCCAACGCAAACGCCTCCACTCTTTCTTCACACACACCCTCCCTATCTTCCCCCATGCACACTAATCATGTTTTCACACACACCCTCCGATCTTCCCCCACGCACCTATCCTGTCTATCTACAAACACTCTCTACCCATCTTTCCCCCATGCACAACTGTCCTGTCTTTCTGCACACACACCCTCCCCATCTTCTCCCACGCACACCCATCCTGTCTTTCCTCTCACACACCTTACCCATCTCTTCCCATTCACCCTCCTTATCTCCACGTATATGCACCCTCACAATATGCTTCAAACACACTCTCTCTTTCACCTCCAGTACACCTTCCCTGCCTCCCTACTTCACTGTAACCAATTTTCCTACACACTGTAACCAAAAGGTTGCACCCAGAATACAAATTTATTGTGTAAACATTAGTTTCCCATGTCAGACGCAAATATTTAAACAAATGCTGATGTATACAGACATTGGCGAGACCATTTCACAACCATATACATCGTTATGGGGTGCATAATGGTCGGTGCACCTTAAAGGGAGGCATGGGACCCGACCTCGAATTGTCAGTGTCATAAATATCACCTTTAATCTTGCAAAGTTTAAAGAGGCTAAAAACCTTGGACAGAAAGACATTTTATTACATAAATAAAAACAAGGTGATGGTGTATAATATGAGTATCAGTAAGTAGGAGCGAGTTTGTATACATCAGTGATAAACAAATACTTATTCATGATTATGTGGAAATTGTATTGTGAGAGAAATAATGTTTTCGCTGCTTGCTCACAATGAGCTTATGTGATTGGTAATCTTAAAAAATCAACCTATAGTTTACTTAAACTGTCAGAATTTCTCGCTAACTAGATGATCTAATTCTTCAAGTTCTGTTATATTTGAATATTAAGATTTCTAATAAGAAGAAATTAAGTCAAACTCAAGAACATGCCACTAACATTGGAGACTTAGGGAACTCCTAATAAACACTAAACAGTAAGACATGTTATAAATTGAATTCTCATCAAGTCCCTCGATTCGTTGTGAAGACAAATTTATTAAGTAGGCATAAAAAGGTATCTACCATTTATAATGGATACAGTGCCTAGATTTTTATTATGAGTATAAGGGGAAAATGCAACTAGAATATTGAATGTGTATTAGTCCTCGACAATACCTGGATTATCGCCAACTGGCACCAATATCGTTCAATTCCAAGAAAAAGGACAAGTCAAGGCATTAGCGTGGTGGATTTAATTAAGTATGAGCCAACATGATTGTGGAATTGGGCTTCTATGGAGATTAACTGTTAGAATTTGCCAAGGAAGCAACGTTAACTAATATATAAAACGTTCTGTGTGACTTTGTTTGGGATAAATAAGGTGCTTGTGTGGTGAATAGAAGGCTCATCAGTTTGGATAAAATTTTATTTTAAAGAGCGGTAGATTGCATTACAGAGCTTTTGGAAACAAGACGGGCAACAGTATTTTTAACGTCTATGAGTATCATGCAATTCGTCACTGATCTCGTCCTCTATTAGTTTGATGCGATAATCGATTACTTTTCGGGTTTCACTCCTAGCAATTCTTACATTCTCCAGAATATATTGTCACATGTATATTAGTTCTCGTGAAAATGTAAGTGGGATATACCATTAGCTTACCATCCTCCTTAGGCCCAACTAGCACCTAAACTATTTTGATGTTTTGATAAAGAAGATAATGTGGGAAGCGAACTACCGAAGATGAAGTTAATAGTAGAAGAGTTGATGTTAGTCATAAACCAGCTTAGATGGTGTTAATTGCAAGAGTTGATGTGAGTGGTGTTCCAAATGAGATGGTGATAAACATAAAAAAAATGATGTGAGCGGCGAACCAGCTGCGATGGTGTTAGAGGTAGGAGATTTAATGTTATGTATATAGATGAGGAGCTACTAGTATGAGTACTGACTGACCGTGTGGTGTAGTGAACAACGCCCTCAGCCCACAAGCTCCTCAAGGGAGCAAATGGCCTACGTTTAATCTCAGGCAAAGAGGGAAGCCGTGGCATGGATACTTAACTATCTTTCTCCATTCACCCAGCAGTAGTTGGATACATGGTCGAAAAGCTACTTTTGTATCATGATCCAAGGATAATTAGTCGGGGTAAACCATAAGATAACCATTGTAAATGATGTCTTTTTAACTTGCAAACAAAAATAATAAATCGCCTAATAATATACTTTTACGTAAAAAAACTAATAATATATAATTAAGTTTTACCATTGCTTCATCGACTTTCAGATGCTTGTCATCATCGCTAGCAAGCAGGGATTCCAAATGATCACTACAGTTGCTACCAACCCATTCGCCGAGAAAGTTTTTCTTCGTCTGGGTTGTAAGGTCCAAACCACATTTGACTTCCACACCCTGGAAGAAGGTCTGCTTGACGTATCCCGCATGGATCAGAAGCAGTTCAAAATAATGACTAAATACCTATCACCAACAACACCAAAATCACAGTTATAACCAGGAAATAATGAAAGCTTGTTCTATGACTGTTATTTTGTTTTTTGTAATGCTTTCCTAGAACAGTCAAATTTTGTTTGAATGAATATTACGCAACTCTTAACACATGTTGAAACACACACAAACACATACATTAAAGCACACACACTAGGTAGCAAACATATTCAAGCAAGCAAACCCAGCAAACACTAAATATTGATGAAACCTTCACTAACGTTTCTACAGGGTTGTGGGAAAGAAAAGTTGCAAGTATGGGTAAACAGACACATGAGCAACATTTAACCCAAGAATGGTAAAAGTATTTCTTTATGTAATTTGGCAAATTCTGTCTATTTTAACAATACTTTCTCCTTTATATTAAAAAAATAAGTTTTTTCATATTTAAATATGGTCATTTTGAGACATACAATAATATTAATTATAAATGTTGTGTTTGAGTTGTATGAAAGGTGGACAAAACATTTAGTTTCTAATTGTTTATTTATTTTGTAATATGATTTTGCTTAAAATTGTTTTTATAAAACTATTTGCTAACTTATATATTAAATAATAAAGTTTTCATTTTTGTTTAAATTTTATAATTTGTATTTATGTACTTCATTTAAAACACATTAACATTAATTATAAATGTTGTTTCATAAGTGCATGAAGCAAACAAGCAACATTTAATCTAACTTTTTTATTTGAATAAAAAATTTAAGTACATCGAAAAGACTCTTTATTATACCAGATTTTACATTAAGAACAAATGGGTAAGCGTAACTAGATGCGTACAACTATATGACTGTAACTAGGGGAGTACAAGTAGGTGAGTACAACTAGGAGAGTACAACTAGGTGAGTACTTCAAGGCGAATAATGGTAGGTGAGTTCTGTTATGGTGAGAACAACTTGTTGAGTACAACTAGATGAGTATTAGCTATGTTAGAACAAGTAGGTGAGTACTGCTAAGTAAAGAACAGGCAGCTGCTTAATAGAACTCGATGACTACAACTAGATGAGCACAACTAGGTCAAACAACTAGGTGAGTACAGTTAGGTGGTTACAGCAAGGTGAATACATGTAGGTGAGTTCTACTAGGTTATTACAACCAGGTTAGTTTAGCTAGATTAATATAGATAGGTACTGAACTAGTTTTGCTTGCTATTGCTTAGATACTCCCTTATCTACTGGAGACCCCTACCAGTTACTCTTTCCTGTTTCACCAACTTATGCACCAGCCTCTTATGGGGTACTGTGTCAAAGGCTTTCCGACAGTCCAAGAAAATGAAGTCTGCCCAACATTCTCTTTTTTGCTAAATCTTTGTCACATAATCATAGAATTCTGGTAAACAAGTTAGGCAAGATTTATGATCCATGTACTCATCTTGATGGTGTGTCACGAAGTCCCTTCTCTCTAGATGTGCTACTTAGTTTTTTCTCACGATCTTCTAGATCACCTTGCGTGGTATACAATTTAAGGACACTAGCCTGCAGACCAGTGCCTCTTGACTGTCACTGTTTTTGTATATTTGGACTACATTAATCATCTTCCATATTTTTGGTAAGTCTCTTGTCTCCAGAAACCGACTATACACACTTCTTCACACTTCTTAAATACCCAAGGTGAGATTCCGTCCGGACCAACAGCCTTTCTTACGTCCAAATCCAATAGATGCCCTTTAACCTTATCTTTGGAAATTTCGAACCCTTCCAAGGCCGCATGGTTTACTGCCACTTGTGTGGGGCTGTGTGCGTGTACTTACCTAGTTGTACTCAACTAGTTGTGCTTGCAGGGGTTGAGCCCTGGCTCTTTGGTCCCGCCTCTCAACCGTCAATCAACAGGTGTACAGGTTCCTGAGCCTATTGGGCTCTATCATATCTACACTTGAAACTGTGTATGGAGTCAGCCTCCACCACATCACTTCCTAATGCATTCCATTTGTCAACCACTCTGACACTAAAAAAGTTCTTTCTAATATCTCTGTGGCTCATTTGGGCACTCAGTTTCCACCTGTGTCCCTTAGTGCGTGTGCCCTTGTGTTAAATAGCCTGTCTTTATCAACCCTGTCGATTCCCTTGAGAATCTTGAATGTGGTGATCATGTCCCCCCTAACTCTTCTGTCTTCCAAGGAAGTGAGGTTTAATTCCCGTAGTCTCTCCCCGTAGATCATACCTCTCAGCCCGGGTCCTAGTCTGGTGGCAAACCTTTGAACCTTTTCCAGTTTAGTCTTATGCTTGACTAGATATGGGCTCCATGCTGGAGCCGCATACTCCAGGATTGGTCTGACATATGTGATATATAATGTTCTGAAAGATTCCTTGCACAATTTTCTAAAGGCCGTTCTTATGTTAGCCAACCTGGCATATGCTGCTGATGTTATCCTCTTGATATGAGCTTCAGGGGACAGGTCTGGCGTGATATCAACCCACAGGTCTTTCTCTCTCTCTGACTCTTGAAGTATTTCATCTCCCAAATGATACCTTGTATCTGGTCTCCAGCTTCCTACCCCTATCTTCATTACATTACATTTGCTTGGGTTAAACTCTAACAGCCATTTGTTCGACCATTCCTGCAGCTTGTCCAGGTCTTCTTGAAGCCTCAAGCTGTCCTCCTCTGTCTTAATCCTTCTCATAATTTTGGCGTCGTCAGCAAACATTGAGAGGAATCACTCTATACCCTTTGGGAGATCATTTACGTATATCAGAAACAGGATAGGTCCATGTACAGAGCCCTGTGGGACTCCATTCGTGACCTCACGCCATTCTGAGGTCTCACCCCTCACTGTAACTCTCTGCTTCCTATTGCTTAGGTACTCCCTTATCCACTGGAGCGCCCTACCAGTTACTCCTGCCTGTTTCTCCAGCTTATGCATCAACTTTTTATGGGATACTGTGTCAAAGGCTTTCCGACAGTCCAAAAAAATGCAGTCCGCCCATCCTTCTCTTTCTTGCTTAATCTTTGTCACCTGATCGTTGAATTCTATCAAACCAGTAAGGCAAGGTTTACCCTCCCTGAACCCATGTTAATGGGTTATCACGAAGTCTCTTCTCTCCAGATGTGTTACTAGGTTTTTTCTCACAATCTTCTCCATCACCATGCATGGTATACAAGTTAAGGACACTGGCCTGTAGTTCAGTGCCTCTTGTCTGTCACCCTTTTTGTATATTGGTACTACATTAGCAGTCTTCCATATTTCTGGTAGGTCTCCCGTTTCCAGTGACCTACTATACAGTGTGTGTGAGTGCGTGTGTGTGCGTGTGTGTGTGTATTCACCTAGTTGTGTTTTGCGGGAGTTGAGCTTTGCTCTTTCGGCCCACCTCTCAACTGTCAATCAACTGTTTACTAACTACTTTTTTTCCCCCACACCACACACACACACCAGGAAGCAGCCCGTGACAGCTGACTAACTCACAGGTACCTATTTACTGCTAGGTAACAGGAGCATTGAGGGTGAAAGAAACTTTAACCGTATGTTTATGCCTGGTGAGGGAATCGAACCCACGCACAGAATTACGAGTCCTTCGCGCTATCCACCAAGGGCCAGATTTTCGAAGGTACTTACGAATGTTTTTCTTCTTAGCTACGAATGTTTTTCTTCTTAGCGCCTTCGTGGCGGCTACGTCGGTATTCAGGTAGCTACACTAAGAAGGAAAACCTTCATAAGTTTGGTCCATCATCTAAGTGTGCTGTCGGGCACTCGTAGCTTTACGTAAACTGGATATAACTCAATTTTTCTCTACTACATAACACTGGGATCGATTTTAATATAAACCAAAGATTATTAGCTGGCGAATCTCGTGAAGAGGAGTCCTTCGTGTTAGCTATATATGCATTCTCTGCTTGAAACTTGAAGCAAATATGTTTTATGATAGTAGAATTAGTTTTATAATAGCAAGACATTATACCAGTAGTTATTAAGCAAATAAACACTGGTGAACATGAAATATGAGAGAAGATTATGAGCCCTGCCTGATGGGAGCATTTACTATCACCAAATGCCCCTGTTCACCTAGTAATAAGTAAGGGTGTACCTTAGGTATACATACACAGTTTTAATTTATTTTGTTTGGTTTTATTTTGAAATTAAATCTGAGTGAGACATAAAAGAAAAATATTCTGCACAAATGATGTTAGGTTAGGGTAAAAACTTCAAAAACTTTTCTCATTGAATACTTATACCTATAATTATGACTATATGGACTATTAAAAAAGAGAGAGGGAAGTAGGGGTTCAAGACCTCTTCCTGTTACACAATTTGGCTGTGTAACAATCAGTAAGTAATTATCAAAAGAAGGCACCAAGCTGGGAAGGCTATGTAGCACCATTGTGTGTAGCAATAAACCTATTTTTTTTAAACAAATAATGCACCTGTGAAAAACAAATCCTGTCAGCTGTAAAAACATTGATGCAGTTATTTAAATAAAAAATATAATGAAATAAATATTAATGGTTTATTTTTATGCTATCTTTTTGTACTATACAGTACAGTACTGTATATCCAAAGTAGTGAAAAATTGAGACATAATACACAATTTAATGAATGATTCAAAAGAAATATGACTCCTGTATTACATATCAAAATGAGATCTTAATAATCCATAGTTAACATGATTTAATAAGGATAATATTGGTAACACAAACTATAATTTAAAATCTTTATTACTGATATTTTTGTATTAAGAAGCTTAGGTATACATACCTGGTTACCTGGTTGATACCTGGCTGATGGGGTTCTGGGAGTTCTTCTACTCCCCAAGCCCGGCCCGAGGCCAGGCTCGACTTGTGAGAGCTTGGTCCACCAGGCTGTTGCTTGGAGCGGCCCGCAGGCCCACATACCCACCACAGCCCGGCTGGTCCGGAACTTCTCTTAGAAAACTGTCCAGTTTTCTCTTGAAAATGTCCACGGTTGTTCCGGCAATATTTCTTATAGTCGCTGGGAGGATGTTGAACAACCGCGGACCTCTGATGTTTATACAGTGCTCTCTGATTGTGCCTATGGCACCTCTGCTCTTCACTGGATCAATCTTACACTTTCTTCCATATCGTTCACTCCAGTACGTTGTTATTTTACTGTGCAGATTTGGGACCTGGCCCTCCAGTATTTTCCATGTGTATATTATTTGGTATCTCTCTCGTCTCCTTTCTAGAGAGTACATTTGGAGAGCTTTGAGACGATCCCAATAATTTAGGTGCTTTATCTCGTCTATACGTGCCGTATATGTTCTCTGTATTCCCTCTATTTCAGCAATCTCTCCTGCTCTGAAGGGGGAAGTGAGTACTGAGCAGTACTCGAGACGGGACAACACAAGTGACTTGAAGAGTACAACCATTGTGATGGGATCCCTGGATTTGAAAGTTCTCGTAATCCATCCGATCATTTTTCTGGCTGACGCAATATTTGCTTGGTTATGCTCCCTAAACGTTAGATCGTCTGACATCATTATTCCCAAATCCTTGACATGCTGTTTTTCTACTATGGGAAGATTTGATTGTGTTTTGTACCCTGTATTATGTTTCAGATCCTCATTTTTGCCGTACCTGAGTACCTGAAATTTATCACTGTTAAACATCATGTTATTTTCTGCTGCCCAATCGAAAACTTTGTTGACATCTGTTTGTAGTTTTTCAATGTCTTCAGCAGAGGTAATTTTCATGCTGATTTTTGTGTCATCTGCAAAGGACGACACGAAGCTGTGACGTGTATTTTTGTCTATATCAGATATGAGAATAAGGAACAGTAGTGGTGCAAGGACTGTACCTTGAGGTACAGAGCTTTTAACATCGCTTGGACTCGATTTTATCTGATTGACTGTTACTCTTTGTGTTCTGTTCGACAGGAAATTGAGTATCCAGCGTTCTACTTTTCCAGTTATTCCCATTGACCTCATTTTGTGAGCTATCACCCCATGGTCACATTTGTCGAACGCCTTTGCAAAGTCTGTGTATACAACATCAGCATTTTGCTTTTCTTCTAGGGCTTCTGTGATTTTGTCATAGTGGTTGAGTAACTGTGACAGACAGGATCTTCCCGCTCTAAATCCATGTTGTCCTGGATTGTGCAATTCATTTTTTTCCATAAAACTAGAAATTTGATTCCTAATCACTCTTTCAAACACTTTTATTATGTGTGATGTTAGTGCAACTGGCCTATAATTTTTGCCAAGGCTTTACTCCCCCCCTTGTGCAACGGAGCTATATCTGCAGATTTAAGTGCTGCTGGTATCTCCCCTGTATCCAGGCTCTTTCTCCATATTACGCTGAGTGCTCTCGCTACTGGTACTTTACATTTCTTTATGAATATTGAATTTCATGAGTCAGGCCCCGGAGCTGAGTGCATAGGCATATTATCAATTTCTCTTTCAAAATCTTCCGAGTTTGTGGTAATATCCGTTATATTATCTGCAGCTTGAATGTCATTCATAAAGAAGCTGTCTGGGTCATCAACTTTCATGTTGTTTATTGGTGTGCTAAACATAGCCTCATACTGGCTTCTTAGAATTTCACTAATCTCTTTGTCGTCCTCTGTGTACGTACCTTCATTTGTAATTAACGGTCCAATACTGGTCGAGGTTTTGGATGTTGATTTTGCGTATGTGAAAAAATATTTAGGATTTTTCCTTATCTCTTGTATAGCTTTCTGTTCCAATTCCATTTCCTCAGACTCATATGATCGCTTCAACGTTTGTTCTATTTCTTCGATCTCCCTGCTTAGGCTTATTTTCCTTGCTTGTGATAGTTGTGTCTGCCGAAGCATTTCCGTTATTTTTTTTCCTTCTCCTGTACAGTCGTCTGCGTTCTCTTTCTAGAGTGGTCCTCGTTCTGCCCCTCCTCATAGGCACGTGCCTCAAGCAGACCTTGTAAGCTTCAGCTGTCAGTTGAGCTATTCCCTGTGTGGGAGTTTTGTCGCTTAAGACCGTCTCCCATTGAATGGTTGCAAGGTCTACATTTATTTTTTCCCAGTCGATCCTCTTATTGTTGAAATTGAATTGATTGAATATTCCTTCTCGCTTGTTGGGTCTCTTAGACCTAGTACCGTTATTTATGCTAGTTCGTACTTCAATGAGCTTATGGTCTGAGTATGAAGAATCTGAGATTGCGATGTCTCTGATTAGTTCATCATTGTTTGTGAATATCAAGTCTAGCGTGTTTTCGTTCCTAGTTGGTTCTGTAATTTGTTGATTGAGCGAAAATTTGTCACAGAATCTCAAAAGTTCTCTGACCTGTGGTTGGTTATTTCCCGGGTCATAGCCTGCTATGATATTTATGTTTGCCATTCTCCATCTTAGATTCGGTAAATTGAAATCTCCAAGGAAGATAATATCTGGAGCTGGGTTTGCTAGGTTATCAAGTATGTTCTCTATTTTGTGCATCTGCTCTGTGAATTCCTCAACCGTTGTATCTGGCGGTTTATATATTAGAATAATAATTAGGTTTAGTTTATCTTCCTTAATTCCAAGTACCTCTACCACCTACATAGCAATGTGCTGCTACCTTATTCTGCATGGAAGATTACACAGTGCAGATAAAAAAACTAGCTATAAGTTCATCTAATACTCCTATCTCACAGGATGGTTAGTCATACATGGAATCAAGGGAGAAAATACCTGCCTCAATACAAAAAACAAATCAACTCTGACTAAACAATACCTTCACGATTTTCACAAGAGGTAAGCACTGAATCATGGAAACATTATATTATAACTACTCTCAAACTCTCAAACTCTCAAACAAGACTCCTCTCAAACAATGTATTTTTTTAACATGCTTAGGTATACACAGCAATGTGCTGCTTCCCTATTCTGTATGAAAGACCACACAGTGTAGATCAAAAACCAGTTACAAGCTCCTCCAACATCCTCACCTCACAGGATGACCAGTTATACATGGAATCTTGAAAGAACAAAATACTTAAGGCTAATCTATTACCCTCCACTGGCAAAATCTGGGTGCAGCACAAGAATATCTTCCAATATTCCTGAGTGTATGAAGTAATTACAGAGTTTAAAGTGCCTCTTACCATTTGGTATGAAGTCACTGATAACAGGGCAATCACAGATATAGTGTTGGAGAGTATGTCCTCTCAAGTAGGACTGAAAACAGATGTTTTTTATCCAGATGGTTAAAACCCATGGAAGCGCCTACCAGCTGAAGCCGTACCTGCCAAAATCCAGCTAGAAAATATCATTAAGACAATTGGCGGGACTTACCAAGCCCCCGTCTTTTTGTCCTCGTCGAGGCCACTAGATAGTTAGTGGCCCTTGGGTAAATTTAGGTAAATAAATACGTAAATAGATACCATCGCTTCTCAAGTCTTGGGAGCGACAAGGGGAGCTATACACTATCTCTTAGAATTACGTAGGTAAACAAAAAATGTAATATATTTGTATACAACAATGTCGGTGTTGACTGTACAGATTGAAAAAAAACATTGTTTTACTTCGAAATATACTAATTTTATAAGAAAATTCGACGTAAATATGTCGAAAGTGGTCACGGATAAGCATTGATATGGCAGCGTCGTGATTGGCTACAGGTGCAATATGAAAAATGTTACCTTCTCTCTGATTGACCAAACTAAAAGCCTACCTAGTGACATCTAGCGAGACCTAAGTGAACTACTTAGAAATCTTGGTAAGTTTACTTCTCTGAATCGCCCTTTGTGCCGTTCTTAGCCGGCACTTAGGAACCTTCGTAGCAAACCTACTTACGAAGAAATACATGGAGCTTCGTGAATCTAGGTCCAGGCTACCAGGCCCCACAGACCAGGTGTGTGTGTCTGTGTATTCACCAAGTTGTGTTTGCGGGGGTTGAGCTTTGTATGTATGTGTATGTGTGTGTGTGTGTGTGTGTGTGTGTGAGTGTGTGTGTGTGTGTGTGTGTGTGAGTGTGTGTGTGTGTGTGTGTGTGTGTGTGTGTGAGGGTGTGTGTGTGTGTGTGTGTGTGTGTGTGTGTAGTCACCTATTTGTGCTTGCAGGATCGAGCATTGACTCTTGGATCCCGCCTTTCCAGCTATTGGTTGTTTACAGCAATGAGTCCTGTCCCATTTCCCTATCATACCTAGTTTAAAAGTATGAATAGTATTTGCTTCCACAACCTGTTCCCCAAGTGCATTCCATTTTTCCACTACTCTCACGCTAAAAGAAAACTTCCTAACATCTCTGTGACTCATCTGAGTTTCCAGTTTCCACCCATGTCCCCTCGTTCTGTTATTATTACGTGTGAACATCTCATCTATTTCCACTTTGGCAATTCCCCTGAGTATTTTATATGTCCCTATCATATCTCCTCTCTCCCTTTTTTTCTCTAGTGTCGTAAGGTTCAGTTCCTTCAGACGCTCTTCATATCCCATCCCTCGTAACTCTGGGACAAGCCTCGTCGCAAACCTCTGAACCTTCTCCAGTTTCCTTATGTGTTTCTTCAGGTGGGGGCTCCATGATGGCGCGGCATACTCTAAGACGGGTCTCACGTAGGCAGTGTAAAGCGCCCTAAAAGCCTCCTCATTTAGGTTTCTGAATGAAGTTCTAATTTTCGCCAGTGTAGAGTATGCTGCTGTCGTTATCCTATTTATATGTGCCTCAGGAGTTAGATTAGGTGTCACATCCACTCCCAGATCTCTTTCTCGAATCGTTACAGGTAGGCTGTTCCCCTTCATTGTGTACTGTCCCTTTGGTCTCCTATCACCTGATCCCATTTCCATAACTTTACATTTACTGGTGTTAAACTCCAGTAGCCATTTCCCTGACAATCTCTGCAACCTGTTTAAGTCTCTTGGAGGATCCTACAATCCTCGTCTGTCACAACTCTTCTCATTAATTTTGCGTCATCCGCAAACATTGACATGTATGATTCCACTCCTGTAAACATATCATTTACGTAATTAGAAAGAGGATTGGCCCCAGCACCGATCCTTGAGGTACTCCACTTGTTACTGTTCGCCAGTCCGACTTCTCGCCCCTTACCATTACCCTCTGGCTCCTTCCTGTTAGGTAGTTCTTCACCCATTCTAGGGCCTTTCCGCTTACTCCTGCCTGCCTCTCAAGTTTGTATAACAGTCTCATGTGCGGTACTGTATCAAAGGCCTTTTGGCAGTGAAGAAATATGCAGTCTGCCCAGCCTTCTCTGTCCTGCCTTATCCCTGTTACTTAATCATAGAATTCTAGAAGGTTTGTTAGGCATGATTTCCCCTGTCCAGAACCCATGTTGGTGCTTGTTTACAAACCCAATGCTCTCCAGGTGCTCAACAAGTCGTAGCCTAATTATTCTTTCAAGTATTTTGCACGGGATGCTTGTCAATGATACGGGTCTGTAGTTAAGTGCCTCCTCCCTATCACCTTTCTTGAAAATCGGTACGACATTTGCCTCCTTCCAGCAACTGGGCAATTCTCCCGACATAAGTGACTCATTAAAGATCATTGCCAGAGGCACGCTGAGAGCCTGCGCTGCCTCTTTAAGTATCCACGGTGATACTTTGTCTGGTCCAACAGCTTTATTTGCATCCAGTGTTGTCAACTGTTTCATTACCTCCTCTGCTGTCACCTCTATATCTGATAGGCTTTCATCTAGGGTAATCGCTTCTAACAATGGGAGCTGCTCAGGCTCGGTTGTGAACACTCCATGGAAATTTGCATTCAGTACCTCGCAGATTTCCTTGTCGCTTTCGGTATATGCCCCTTCTGTTTTCCTCAGTCTTGTCACTTGGTCATTTACCGACATCTTCCTTCTTATATGGCTATGTAGTAATTTAGGTTGCTTTTTCGCTTTGACTGCAATATCATTCTCATACTTTCTTTCCGACACTCGCCTTATGTTAATGTAATCATTCCTAGCTCTGTTACATCTAATCCTGTTGTCCTCTGTCCTTTGTCTTCTGTACTTCCTCCACTCCCTCCTGCTTCTCACCTTTTCTTTCTGACATTGTCTATTAAACCATGGGTTATTATATTCCCTCCTGTTTTTTTCCTTTATTGTTGGAATAAATCTCTCTTCAGCCTCCTTGCATTTCAATACTGTATGACTTGGTTCATCATACCTTGCACTGTTTTTCCTCTAAGTTCTTCCTCCCACTGCACTTCTCCCAGGTAGTCCCTTATCCTTCTGTAGTCCCCTTTTCTGTAATCAAGTCTCCTTTCCCGTACCTCTTGACCGTTGGTCACAATTTTAAGCTCCTTCATGTAGTCAAAGACTAGGACACAATGGCCAATGGTCACTGTGTGTGTGTGTGTGTGCGTGAGTGTACTCACCTATTTGTACTCACCTATTTGTGCTTGCGGGGGTTGAGCTTTGGCTCTTTGGTCCCTCCTCTCAACTGTCAATCAACTGGTGTACAGATTCCTGAGCCTACTGGGCTCTATCATATCTACATTTAAAACTGTGTATGGAGTCAGCCTCCACCACATCACTGCCTAATGCATTCCATCCGTTAACTACTCTGACACTGAAAATGTTCCTTCTAACGTCTCTGTGGCTCATATGGGTACTCAGTTTCCACCTGTGTCCCCTTGTTCGCGTCCCACCAGTGTTGAATAGTTTATCCTTGTTTACCCGGTCGATTCCTCTGAGGATTTTGTAGGTTGTGACCATGTCTCCCCTTACTCTTCTGTCTTTCAGTGTCGTAACGTGCATTTCCCGCAGTCTTTCCTCGTAACTCATGCCTCTTAGTTCTGGGACTAGTCTAGTGGCATACCTTTGAACTTTTTCCAGCTTCGTCTTGTGCTTGACAAGGTACGGGCTCCATGCTGGGGCCGCATACTCCAGGATTGGTCTTACATATGTGGTGTACAAGATTTTGAATGATTCCTTACACAGGTTCCTGAACGCTGTTCTGATGTTAGCCAGCCTCGCATATGCCACAGACGTTATTCTTTTTATGTGGGCTTCAGGAGACAGGTTTGGTGTGATATCAACTCCTAGATCCTTCTCTCTGTTCGTTTCATTAAGTACTTCACCTCCTATTCTGTATCCTGTGTCTGGCCTCCTATTTCCACTGCCTAGTTTCATTACTTTGCATTTACTCGGGTTGAACTTCAACAGCCATTTGTTGGACCATTCACTCAGTCTGTCTAGGTCATCTTGTAGCCTCCTACTATCGTCCTCCGTTTCACTCCTCCTCATAATTTTGCATCATCGGCAAACATTGAGAGAAACGATTCTATACCCTCTGGAAGATCATTTACATATATCAGAAACAGTATAGGTCCACGGACTGACCCCTGCGGGACTCCACTCGTAACGTCTCGCCAATCTGAGACCTCACCCCTCACACTGACTCGTTGTTTCTTGTTGCTTAGGTACTCCTGTATCCAACGGAGTACCTTCTCTTTCACTCCAGCCTGCATCTCCAGCTTTTTCACTAGCCTCTTGTGTGGCACTGTATCAAAGGCTTTCTGACAATCCAAAAATATGCAGTCTGCCCACCCTTCTCTCTCTTGCCTTATTTTTGTTGCCTGGTCGTAGAATTCAAGTAACCCTGTGAGGCAGGACCTGCCATCCCTAAATCCATGTTGATGCTGTGTTACAAAGTTCTTTCGCTCCAGGTGCTCCACTAGCTTTCTTCGCACAATCTTCTCCATCAGCTTGCATGGTATGCAGGTTAGGGAAACTGGCCTGTAATTCAGTGCCTCCTATCTATCCCCTTTTTGTATATCGGGACTACGTTTCCTGCTTTCCAAATTTCTGGCAGTTCCCCTGTTGCCAGTGATTTGTTATACACTATGGAGAGTGGGAGGCACAGTGCTTCTGCTCCTTCCTTTAGTATCCAAGGGGAGATTCCATCTGGGCCTATAGCCTTTGTCACATCCAACTCTAGTAAACACTTCCTTACTTCCCCGCTGGTAATCTCAAACTCTTCCAGTGGTTCCTGGTTAGCTATTCTCTCTCTTATCTCTGGGATTTCTCCTTGCTCTAAGGTGAAGACCTCTTGGAATTTCTTATTCAGTTCCTCACACACTTTCTCCTAATAATATCTCCTATTAATCTATCTCCTATTAATATCTCCTTTTAATAGCTGCAGAAGGCCAATAGGCCTTCTGCAGATACCTTCTTTCTTATAATTCCTTCCTCCACTTATTTTTGGTGGTCAGGTGATCTGCCCAGGCGGATATAAGGTCTGATCAGCAATGTTTTCTTATCTTCATTCTACTTTGCTCTGATGAAGGCGAATTAGCCGAAAACGCGTTAAGCATTTTCTATTTTTCACATGTGGTTATTGTGTATACTTGGATCAGTCTTTTTGTGATCATTGTTGCATTATATATATAATATATATATATTATATATATATATATATATATATATATATAATATAATATATATATATATACAGGGTGTCTCAAAAAAATGTACTCACTCTTAGAATTATGCGAGGGTGTCTCAAAAAAATGTACTCACTCTTAGAATTATGCGAAAACCTTTATTATGGACATAGAGTGAAATGAAATAGCATCGAATACATGAGAGAAATGTGTTTTGAAGAATCATGTTTGCGAATGTTCAAATGATGACCATTATTGTCAGACAACGCTGATAACGCGCAAAAAAAAAGATTCAAAGAGTGAGTACCATTTTTGAGACACCATGTATATTATATATTAGATATATATATATATATATATATATATATATATATATATATATAGATATATATATATATATATATATATATATATATATATATATATTATATATATATATATATATATATTAGTATATTTTGGTAGCAGTCTTTCCTGTAGACATATGTTATTAAATATGACCGAAAAAGTAAGATTAATAATTCTAACACGAATTTTCTCAATTTTCCTTATGTTTGTTTTTACTGATGACGGTAAATGAAAAATCAATTCTCCAAAATTCATTCTTTATTTCTTAGTCTGACGCGACACTTGAGCGCGTTTCGTAAAACTTATTACATTTTCAAAGACTTTAGTTACACACACACAGAACAACTATAACTGACCAGAGTTTAAACAGTTTTCTTTTTTTATACCTGCATTGGGTGGGTGAGGTGATATGCTACAATGGTTTGGGGTGAGGTGAGAACAAACACAGACACGAAACAATGGGTATAAGCTAAAGGGAAGAATAGATCTGTAACTGCAGAAGGCCTATTGCCTTCTGCAGTTACTATTGGCCCGTATTTCTTGATGTTTCTATATTGGAGCGGAGTCTTGAAGTGGGTAGAATATAGTGTGTGCGTTAATTGGCTGTTGATTGCTGGTGTTGACTTCTTGATGTGTAGTGCCTCGCAGATGTCAAGCCGCCTGTTGTCGCTGTATCTATCAATGATTTCTGTGTTGTTTGTTAAGATTTCTCTGGTGATGGTTTGGTTGTGGGAAGAGATTATATGTTCCTTGATAGAGCCCTGTTGCTTATGCATCGTTAATCGCCTGGAAAGAGATGTTGTTGTCTTGCCTA